>CAWUFW010000831.1:3000000-3519436 GCA_963921515.1 Calotriton arnoldi | reverse complement strand
AATTCCTATGTCCGCTTGATGATGGACTGTGGATGTGGGCAGACTACACATTGGTCGATGTGCTGTCTATATGCATGTGCCTTCACACCAGGCACAGCTGCCCCTGCACATGTGACCCCTGCTGGACTCGCTGCTGGGTCTGTGGAGCTGATGCACCTTCTGCGCGTGGGGCGGACAGCTCTCCTCACTTCCCTCATTGCGCATGTCATGTCTTTGCCGCAGGTGACATGGATCATGGAGGGCCCACATGTACGCGTGGGTAGGCTACACATGATTGTTCACTGGTCGCCACCCCCAGTCAGTGTTTCGAATGGGAAGGTTGTCGTGCTGGTGGTATGTTCGATGTGGCGGATGGGCGGGCCTAGGTGCGGGCTCACATTCCGGACATGGGGGGTAGTTGGATTGGCGACTAGTTGCAGTACACACGGGACACGTCTCTTCCTTTCCACATCTGGGTCATCCCTTGTACTAACTGACAGTGATACAGTCATCTTCGCCCCAACCCTCATGTCCTCCCCTCGCCCCCCAATATGCATGCTCACCTGCGAGGCTAGCGCTTGCACAGGCAGCCCCAAGCTCGCACCAGAGAGGGCAAGGAGTGTATGTGTGGGTCCAGTTGCACGAGTGGGCTGTCTCAGGGTATGATGTGTGGCGGGACGCCGTCCACCTGCGTGGTGCCCCAAATGGAGACCCGGCCTGCATGGACTATGCATCACAGTCTTCGCCTTCCGGATCCGCCACCTGCGACACCCAGTGGCTGTGGCTGCCCTTGCGGCCAGGCCGTGTCCGTCTGTGGCTGATGGCCCACACATTCACTCTTTGGCCTCTCTGGGGAGGGCTCAGGGGTGGTGGCGCACGCGCTTGCACTTAGTCGCAATGGCATGTGGTGTGGTTGGTATGATGGGCAATGGATGGGATGGTGCGAGCCACCTCCCGTGACGTCAGTGCTGCTCGTGCTGTGGTGCGTCCCCCTACACTTCCATTTGACTTTTTGCCATGCTGGACGTTGAGGTTCTATTGCCTGCGTGATATGACCAGGAGGAGCGCGAGGAGACCTCTCACACACCATGCTCCACTGCCATCCTGTGCCCTGTATCGCCTGTGCGGATTGACTATGTTGGGGTTACACCTGGTCGACTGGGGCTGTGTGTGCCTTGTCAAGGGGCATGGCGGGCGCACAACAGGATCCAGCTTGTCCACAGAGGGTGGGCTGAGGTGCGCCTGGTACCGCTTTGTACGTGTGCCCGGCTGCTGTGCACACACGTGTTCACTCCCCCCGACAGGTGTCCTCTCACAATGCCCAGGGAAGCGGTGGTGTACTGTTCATGACCCCTCCCAACACGGCGTGCTCCAACTTGGCATGTGCGCATCTACCCGTCGCACCCACCCACCTGAGCACTGCGTCCATACGACTTCACACGACACATGTGTGTCTTCCACAGTAGTGCTACTCATTTGCGTTGACATCCAATACCAGTGGACTACATGGTCATGTCACGACTGCCGTGTACTTCACATACTCTCATCCTCTCTCATTCGTACTTGTGAAATGAGTCAGCGGAGACAGTTCTGGTTTCAAACATTATATTGAGTCTTCTGTCCTCTGTGATGCAGTATAGTGGACACTACTGGCAGCGGAATACATGTTGAGGATATACTGAGCATGATTACAAATGGGATAGGGTGTGGGGTTACATCTGCTTGGCCAAGGCTGTGCTAATGTACATTTACGTATAGCTGCGGAGCTGCGGACTTTGACACAGACGGTATACATGTAGCCTACCAGACCGCTCGGCATCATGGGCACAGTCCATCTCAGTTCCATGTGACAGGTTTGCTGCGGTTGTTCCTCGTGCACGCGTGCATGTGAGATGACATCAGGGCATGTGCTTGCGTGCATGCAGCGGCGTGCCACTTGTTGTTGCACTGTGGTGGTTACTGGACATGTCACAGTCACTGGGGTCGTGTTGTTGTTGTATGCACTTGTCGTCCATGCAAAGGTCCTGGTATGGGATTCCCGGGGCGGGGGTGGGAGGGGTGCAGCACCCACAGACTCCAGGCGACCTATTCATGTCCACTGAGCGGTGTGTGTGTCCATGTGCGCTGGATCCATGTCGTGTCCTGGTTGTTCGTGCAGTTCCGTCCATGTGGGTGCGATGCACAGAGCCCATGCCACTGCCTCCCACGATGCATGCGGTGTTCCTGGATGTGAT
This sequence comes from Calotriton arnoldi, assembly GCA_963921515.1. Classification (NCBI taxonomy): domain Eukaryota; kingdom Metazoa; phylum Chordata; class Amphibia; order Caudata; family Salamandridae; genus Calotriton; species Calotriton arnoldi. Next base: position 3,517,223 of record CAWUFW010000831.1, on the reverse strand, counting down.
GGGGAACAGTGTGCATGTCCCGGTCATATCCGATGTCATGGCGATGTCGTTGATGGTGTGGTTACAGTTGCCGGTCGTTTGGTATGGCTGTTGTGGTGGTGACTGGCCAGTCCGTGCGGAAGCTGAGCATGGGTGCGGGGTTGGACTTCATAGGTCACTCGGGGAACCTGCGTTGTGGTCCGACGTATTTACAGGTTGACAGGTATGCGATGCCGTCCAGCAGGGCTTCCATGTCATTGGTGGTGTACATGTTTGCCAGCCAATGAAGCGGATGGTGGCTGTCAAGGTGTTGTTCGTAGGTTGTCCCTTGGAGGACCATGATGGGGCATGCTGGGTGACATTCGATGTAGCTGTTCTCGATGATCCGTCGTGTGGAGGCACAGTGGTTCCATTTCAGTGCGCGTGCGATGTTGGCCACATACGCCATGCCCCCATAGGCAGAGCAGGCCCTGTCGTGTGCGTCCAGAGGGAGGAGTAGTGGTAGCAGGTCCGCCTTCAGACATGCCGGGTTGGAGAGGCATATCTCGACGGGATGCTGGTAGGGACACCTCCGACAGTAGAAGACGGGCATGACGCAGCTGAACAATGTGATGCGGTAAGTCAGTCGGTAACTTACGTTCAGCAGGGACAGGAGATCGCATCCCAATGTATGTATCGTGCTGGTTTGGTACAGCTTGAGCTCTTCGGCGTAGTTGGGTAGGTGTGTTGCGGTTGCCATTTCGCAGCGGTTCGTAGAGGTGGCGTGCTCCGGCTGTGTGTGCAGTCTGCAATGTGCACGCTCCGGGGTTGCTGTGAGCTCTGTGTAGTCGTGGGGAGACAGGACTTGTGTTCTGTTGGCTTGTTTGGAGGACACGGGCCCTCTTCCCACATGCTTCTCAGACAGTTCAAGGTCGGTGCTGTGTGACTCCTTCCAATTAACTTGCATGTGGCCGACATGGGGGAGTGTTTTCTTCTTTCCTCCCCGTCCGTTGTGTGCTTCTGTGATATGCGCTATCTGCCGTGTGGTCGGTCTCCTCGGCATGCCTGTGTTGGTCTATTCTTGGACAATGGCTGTATTCACCGGCTTCTGTCGTAGGGCTGTGGTTTCGGTGTTGGAATGGAAGGTCATTCAGTGCTGTCTGCTCTCCCTTGTGTGGGCGGCAGGCTGCCTTTCCGCTCTGCGTTGGGCCTTGTGTGTGGATGTAATTCTTGGGCCACCTGTTGTCGGTCACCGGGCTCTTTGGTGTTCCGTTTCATGTGTCTTGTTCATATGTGCAGGGTGGTATGGGTTTTTCAGTGTGGTACTGGCGTTCCTCTTCCCGAAGGGGCCCTGCTTCTCCTAGTTGGTGTTGCCGCCGCTGTGTGCTACGCCATGTTTGTTACACTGGGGTGTGTCCTGCTGTTGCGTGTCTTCACTGACATGTGTGCGTCGGTTGTGTGGCGTTGGGTGTTGTCCGTGAATTGGGCGTTGGGGACATGTCTGTGGCCGGCCTGTCACGTGTCATGTGCGTTCGGGGTGGGGCTGATGTGTGTGCTGCTTGGTTGTGTCCCTGTGTCTGTGTGCGACGCATGCATGGCGCTGCGGTTGGCCTCTGCGTTGTGCGCATGTGTGGCGGCGTCATCGGCGCTTTGTGGCCGTGACGGGGTGGTTGGTTCCTAGTCCCAGGTGGTGTGTACACATGTGTTCTGCGATGTTACGATTTGGCCTGTGTGTCATATGTAGATGCGATGGTGGATGTGTAGTGTACACGCGCTGGTGGGGGTTGTCCGCTTTTTCCGCCCTTGCACTGTGTGCGCTGTTTGCGTGCACTTGTTGTGTGTGTGCCTACCTGCGTCTCCGCGGTACGTTGCGTCCTTGGTGGTGCATCAGCAGAAGCATGGGAAGGGCCTGCAGTGCTGGATTCATGCCCGGGGTGCCGCTTCTTCGTTGTCCGTGCTCTGCATCCGTGTTACCGCTTCGGTTTGTCGTACGGTATCTCTTGGCCGTGGGAGCCGTTTGTTTGCGGCATCGTAATTTATGCGCCGGGCGGGACGTGTTTCGTCGGACGGTGTGTGTCAGTTGTGCTGCGCCGCTACGTGTGCGGGCGCACTTTGATGGCGGACGGTGTTGCTGGCTTGCCGGCGGTGTTTGGCCTGCTTTTCGCATCGTAATTGGGCGGGCGTGTGGACTGCTGCGTGCCGGCGGTAACTGGTGGTTTTTGCATCCGCCAGCACGGCGGTAGTGCTTCCGCCCGCCATCGTAATGGGCCCCTAAGTTATTAAAATAATTATTTATGAATACTATTAAGTAAGTATATATATTATATTTTATATGTATATGTTTAATTTATTTTAACATTATATGTATTAGTTATTATTTTTTTTAATTTTTAAATATTTTTAACTATGTTTCTTTTAATTATATGTATTATTTACTTTATTTTACATTATTTTTTAACATTTAAATAAAACAATATTTTTTACAACGATATTTTTGACCGATATTTTTTTCTTGATATTTTTGTACTTACCATGATTTAGATAGGATGTCAATATTCTTGACTTCGATATTTTTGTCACGATATTTTTGTACCTCGATATTGTTGTAGTCGATATTTTGTCAGTGATCCATACCAGACGACAGCTGAGTGATAATCTAAATGGCATGTCCCCATGACCGGACTGGCTGTACCGGGCAGCAGGCATGTCTCTGGGAGGCTCGAAGGGTGGGGGCTGGTTTTGCAATGGGTGGGGATGGTTTTGTTACTGGGGGCCGGTTTTGCAGCACTGCTGCAATATGGGCCCCCAGTAAAAAAAACAGCAAGCAAGTATTTCCAGCCTCCCGGGCACCTCAGTACTTTCCCAGGGGCTGGCCCTTAAAAATTGCCAGAGCTGCCTTGGGTTCCCAGTCCAGCCCTGCATGTCCCCAGGTGGTAAACAGAAAAACAAATGTGATTGTCTTTGTTCCCAGAACCCGTAGATCCCATGAGTTATAGCAGTTGACTCATCAGATGCACCCTAACATCATTGGGAGATTCAGCTCAAGAGTAGGTGTAAGACCTAGTGGAGATCAACACCTTGTAGTTCTACAAGAAAACAGCAGCACAATGAGATATGATTTCACACCAAGAGTGCAGCCTGCATTTTGCCCAAAACTGGTGTGACATTGAAAACATACTGGCCAGGATCCAGCCATCTTCTCTCCCTCTTTCCAAATCCCATTCCCTGCTTCGCTATCTGTAACCAGTGAATGACAGTAGTTGGCCATAGCTAAGTGAGGGTGTTGGTGGGCAGTGGAATGCTTCCACCAGGATATGTACATCACAAATTTGTGCATGAATGGTTCTGACTCCCAGGAACATTGATTAGTCTAAAAACACTAAAGCTGAGACACTGACACTAAGGCATCTACATTGGGACACTGACATTGAGGCTAGTATGTATGGATACTGACACCAACACTAAGAAGTGACACAAAACAAGAGCATCAGCATGGTGGTATTCACAGTAGGTCACTGGCACTACAGCACCTACACTGACCCAGGGAGGCACAAACACTGAGGCACCACCACTTACTGTGATGAGGGAAACTGACATTGGGGCACTGACACAAGAGCAATGATTTGGATACATTGCCACAGGAGCACTGGGATATTGATACTGGCACTGGAACAAAAGCACGGACATGGGGGAATCCATCACTTCTACTGTGCAACAGCCACAGCTAGGATGAGACACCAGCACTTGAACAGTTTAACTTACATGGAGACTCTGGCACAGGAATGGTGACATTGGGACAATGACACAGACATTTAGATATTGGCACTGGGGCACTGACACAAGGACACTGAAACTCTCAAAGGTACACCTGGAAATGGGGACACTAACACTGATAAAGGAAAGTTGTCACCTCAACGCTGATATGGTGATTGGAGACACTGACATACAAACATTGCAGCTGCCACTAACATTGGGTGACTGACACTGCAACACTGACGTTGGGGGCATAGGGATACAGGGACATAGGTCACCTACATGGTCACTGAAACTTACACAAATTCATTGACACTGGGACAAAAGGACACAGGAACACTAATATGTGGACAAATAAACTAGTTGAGGGAGGCAGGCTGACCAAAGAAATTTGGACCATAGGCATTAAATTAACCAACTAAATCACAAGGCTTTATAAACCCATTCAATTATAATGAATGATTATCAGTAAAATGTGACCATCAATGGAGCATTTGCCACACATGTCTACAAAGGTGCATTGAGGGAGAGCACCCACCACCCCAGGCATAACTGAATTCATGTTCTTAATTGTTTTCATCGATTTTGCAGACAGAAATGCATTCAAAACACCTTTTGGCACACATATCCTGCAAAACTCCCAATATTCTTGTGCTTTGCAATGCACAATTTCCTAAAAATTAGCACAAATAGTGGTAAAGTAGAAGAATAATAATAATTTTTTAAAAACATAATGATACTGTAGTGTTCATACCTTACCTTATAGTGTCATTTATTTAAAGCTATAGTAAAGGTGTGAAAGAGAAAAACATACCTCAATATTTAGGACTGTACCCTAATAATCATGACAACCCCAAATCTTTAAAATATCACTATTTACTGCAAGAGGTTCCACTCCGGGTTGCTCTTGTGTAAGAGAAAACCCCACCCAACATTGATTTAGCAGTATTTTAAATAGCGCAAACTTGGCCCGAGGGCATCAGAGTGCTGTAGAGAGTTGCATATATAGCGATTACAGGGGATGTAGAACAGTAGGATGCATACAGGAAATATAATACAAGTACAAAACATACTGTAACACGCAATATAAACGGGCTGAATATACGATGGGGGAAGGTGAGGATTGTCAATGCAGTTCTGAGGTAGTTACAGGAGCTTGCGGCATGGGCAGTGGCATCATAGGTCGGGATGAAACAATATGTTCTGTGGTCGGGAAGTGTAGCTGGTTTGACTTAGGAGGGAGGGTTCAGGTATTTCCTGAGAAGAGATAGTTTGAGGTTTTTCCTGAAGAGTAGGTAAGATTGATTGTCAAATAGTTCTTTTGGAAGGGCGTTCCAAATTCTGGGAGCATTCCCTGGGAAGGAGCAGGTGAGAGATTTAGGAGTCTTGAATTTGGATGGAATCAAGAGAGGAGTGTTAAAGCTTTGAAGTGGTCCCTTTTGGCCAGCTTTTGAGAGTTTGTTGGCGAGGTAGGTTGGTTTTTCAGAGTAGAGGGCTTTGTGGGTTATGGAAGCTGTTTTGAATATACTTCTCGCTTCAGTCAGAAGCTAATTGAGTTTCTTTAGTGTGGGAGTGATGTAGTCATATTGCTCCTCTCCAGAGAGAAGTCTGGCTGCTGTGTTGATTGTGGACTTCATTGGTAAAAGGTGGATTTTTGGGGTGCCGGAGATCGTTGTGTTGCCGTAGTCCAGGGTTTCAAGGGGGATAAATGGTTTGGTAGCTTTAAGGTGTTTTGGCATGTAGAAGGCGATTTTTGCTGAGGCATTGATGTGGTCCTTCATGTTCAGGTTTTTGTCAAGAGTGATACCAAGAGATTTAACAGAGTTGGAGATGGATAGTTTACAGTTTAGTGCAGTTAGGCTGTTGGGCCAGTTATGGATGGGCTTGTGTTTGGCAGGATAAGGAGAAGTTCAGTTTTGTTCGGGTTGAGCTTTAGGTGGTTGTTGGTCAGCCTGGTTTGTATGAAGGAGAGAGTATTGTTTAGGTAGTGGATGTCTTTGGGTGACGATATTTTGATGTAGATTTGGGTGTCATCTCTGTACAGATGGTAGGCTGTCCTGCCTTGTTTTAGGATTAATTGCAAGAGGTTCCATGTAGAGGTTGAACAGGGCAGGGGATAGGATTGAGCCTTGTGGAACTCCTTGTTTGACTCGTGCTGCTGGTGATGTGGAATTATTTATTTTTATTAGTTAGGATCTATCACTGAAGTATGATGTGAACCATTGCAAGACAGTACTACTGATACCAGCACGTTGTGAGACGGGTGTTTAGAAGAATGTTGTGGTTGACTGTATCAAAGGCCGAAGAGAGGTCCAGGAGGATTAGAAGGCAGGCATCGCCATCGTCGAGGGATCTATGTAGATCATCAGTGATGTTCAGTATTGCAGACTCTGTACTGTAGCCTTTCCTGAATCCCAATTGGAAGGTGTCATGCAAGTTGAATTTTTCAATGTGGTTGTTTAACTGGGAAGGCACACATTTGTCCATAGTTTTGTTAAGAGAGGGAAGTTGGTTATAGGTCTGTAGTTGTTGAGGTCCTTGGGGTCGGCATCTGGTTTTTTGAGGAGGGGGTGATTTGGCCGAGTTTAAGAGAAGCTGGCATGGTGCCACTGGATAGGGAGGAGTTGATGATTTTAGTAGTTGGTAAGATAATGTGTCTGAGCTTTTTGACAAAAGATGAGGGAAGAAGGTCAGAGAGGTGGGAGGTCAGCTTCAGGCATGATAGTATTTCGAGGACTTCCTTTTCGGAAATGTTTTCAAACTTAGACAATATTGTGTTGTTCTTTAGGTGTATGTGATTAGTGATGGTGTTCTGGTTCTCTGAGGGGGTAGATTTGGGAGGGCCATTTTCAGTTGCTGATGAGGTGGGGGGATCTTTGGAAGAGAGGTCAACTTTAATGGCTGAGAGCGGGTTAGGGGGGTCCAACGAGAGTTCAATATTTGTTATTTTATCTTAGAAGAATTTATCAAACTCTTCACAGCACTTGCTGGAGGTATCAACAGGATGTTGTGGGATAGAAGAGGTTTGGTGTTTGATGATATTGAAGAGGTCTTTTGGTCTTTTTCTGGAATGATCCAGTTGGGTTCGGAAAAAAGATAATTTTTCTCTGCAGATGTGTTTTTTTGTATTTTATGCGTTCCATTCAGAGGAGAGAGAGATGATCAAGTGAGGGTTGTTTTCTCCTGATTCTTTCAGTCAGTCAGTTGTTGTCTCTCCTTGTTAAGGTCTGCATTGAACCAGAATCTGGAAGGGATACTTCTTGATTTTTTTAGTTTTAATGGGGCGATGGTGTCCAGCAGTTCTGTCATTTTTGTGTTATAGTGGAAGGTGAGGTCAGTGGCGGTGGTAAGTTTAGAAGGGGGGACAATTTGGGTGCTGATTAGGGATTCTAGCTCTGATTGCTGAATTTGGTGAAAGTTCCTCGTCCAGTGCTTCGAACAATGGGTTTGGCTAGGGGGCTTGGGCTGGTTGAGATCGAAAATAATTAGGTGGTGGTCGGTCCAGTCCACAGGAACAATGGAGTGGAGGGATAGGCTGTTGTGGTTGGTGATCACTGCATCAAGAGTTTAGACTTTATTGGGGTTTGTTTTTTGCAGTGTTGAGCGAGATCGTTTGATTCAAGGAGGGTGGATAGGTCTTGTACTGTTATGGCGTTAGCATCATTCAAGTGCACGTTTAGGTCTCCTAGTATAATGTCTGTGGAATCCTTCATGGAGTTTAGTGTTATAAGGTCTGTTATTTCTTCAAGAAAGAGTAGCTTTACACTTGGGGGGTGATAGATGGTGTGGAGTCTGTTTGAGTTGCAGTCTTTGGAGGGAAGATCAACTCCTAGGTATTTGAAAGTTGAGTATGCAGTTGAGTGGAAGGTCTTTAGGCGGAGGTCTATGTTGTGTATGATAACTAATCCACCGCCGGTATGGCCTTTGTGCTCACAACGAATGATTGAGAAGATCAGTGGAGTGAGGAGGTCAATATTGGCTGATGAGTGGTCATTTAGCCAGGTTTTGGCCAGGAAGCATATGTTCATTTTATGGAGAAGTATGGTTTCTGCTATTTCCGTGGTGTGCTTAGCTGCTGAGCAATAGTTTAGAATCATGGAGTTTAATGTGTTTGAGGATTTCAGTTCGCAATGTGTGAATTGGATGGAAGTGAGTTGGGCAGATGACCTGGGGGGCGGTTGGAGGGGGTATCCTGCTTGTGCGGAAGATGACCCGGATCTTGGAGTAGGAGCATAGGCAAGGGGTATTAGTGTATGAGTTGCTCAGAGTTTCTGCTTCAAGTTATGACAAGCCAGATGTGGTGCATCTGTATTTGGTAGAAATAGGGAATATTACATCTTTATTGTCCAATTAATAAAAATCATTACAATAATGGAGAATAAAAGAAACAAGTTTCTCAAAACAGAGTCGTGAAAAAATGATTTTTGAACAGATGCATTACGAATTTTAAGATAATTCAGCGATGACATGCCGTATTGGACCATTGAAATCACATAGAACATCATAAAAGTAATATTTAGTTCATAACATAATTATAACATTTAATTTCATTATGTAACAACTCTATCTAATAATAAAACCTTCCATACGTTCAATCTTAGATGCCTTACCCAGCCCAGTAAGTAAAGTGCCTTTGTGCAATCCCTTCGAACAAGCTGTATTTGATACAGACACATATCATATATAACAATAATAAATAATGTCTTAATCTTTAAAGTGCCTCCGTGCCTCTACTCAAAGCTTAACAGTGTCTTATTAGGATCATGTGCGAGAAAACCTATGTTTCAGAACAAATTTCTGAAACTATCCATAGGGGGACTCATTGATAAATTCAAATAAATATCCTTAAAAAGTTTATAATGTCTATGTGCCTTTGTTCTTATAATTTTTTTTTTTTTAAAAGAGCGAGTTAAGATTAGAATTATTTGACTAAATTTGGATAGATCGTTCAGCTTTAATATCTAGTCATAATGAGCTTTACTAATTCCAAACAGTAAGGTTTTACCTTAGCTGACACCCATCCTACACCAGTGCAATAGTAAATTAATATAACCATTTATTATTCATATAACATGGGCAAAACATCAGCCTGGGTCAGTTTTTTCTCAGTCTTAAGTATGAACTTCACAAAATGGGTTGTTAAAGCAGTGGTTTGCCCTAAGAGGCACGATATAATTGCTTGGCGGCACATTCTCACTCCAATTTCCTTAAAAATGGGTTTTAAAAGTGTTTGCCTCCCTTGACACAATCTAGGGCAGATACATACGATATGCAATAGCGTTTCATTGACACAACCGCATAATATACAATTTTGTGATTGCAAATTTTGTACCCATCTCGGAGTCTCATCCTTTGTTAGGTAGCGGCCAAATCTTAACATAAGATATCTATCCCTTAAAACCGGTTTTAAATGTGAGGTTAAATAGGGTTAGGGCTCGGTTTTATTGTACAAGTTAATAACCGACCAAGCATGCTTTTTTGCAATCGCCTCCTTATCCAATAAAAGTGATAAAAAATGATTTGATTGATTTAAAATCTGCTTTTAAAACAATTTTGTTTCTATCCAAGTGTTCCAAAGGCGGAACTTAAAAATGTTTAGGCTCTCCGTTAAATATAATCTCCAAGCACTAGCATATTCTTTATTTTTTATTTCTTGCCAGCACGAGTTGACAAGAGAGCCAGAATCCGATAAATAAAACAAAAATAGACATTTTAGAAACGCAGATAGTCTCACCAGAGTTTGACTTCTTAGGCCAAACGCTAATCTGACATTAGCGTGCCCAGCATTTCTCAGAAAACTAAAAACTGATTTAAAAACTTTTATTTTTAATTTATCAAGGAGTTTACTATCTTTACTTTGAAAGATTACAGGCCCATAAGCGAGCGAGGGAATCAACTTCGCCTTAATTACCCTCAGTAAATGCTCGTGACTCGGACATAGTAGCTTGTTGCGCAATAATCTAAAAGCAAAGGAAAGTGAAGTTGTTTTAGCCTTTAAGTTATTAAAATGTTGTTGGAAAATCATTCTATCATCAAACATAGGGGGTCGCCACCGCCCGCCCTTTCCCACCGCCCGCATGCCATTTCCCCCCCGCCATATTACGATGGCGGGGGGGAGCCCACAGGGGACCTGGCGGTAAAGGACCCTAATATGGTGGCGGTGTCTGCAAGACACCGCCATCCATATTAGAATGTTGGCGGAAAGCAGCCTTTCCATGGCGGTGTTGCCGCCATGGAAAGGCATGTGGTCTCTGCTTCTGGGGGCCCGTTGCGGGCCCCCAGGATAAGGGTAGAGTGGGGGGTGCACCCTACATTTGAATGCACAAGGTGGCAGGCACCGTGCGGTGCCTGTCACGTAGTGCATTCAAATGCACAACATGCGTTTTTCGCATTGCGGCGGGTGCTGCTGACAGCAATGCGAACAATATGGGATGCCACCGCCACCGTGGCATCCTAATACCCATGGCGGGACCGCCGCACCCCTTGCGGACGGTCCCGCATTCCGTTGTGGTGGCGGGCGGACTTTGTCCGCCCGCCATCGTAATGTGCCCCATAATTCCTAAGTATTTAGGCTGTTTCACTGAATCGATCGATAGCCCATTGATATTCCATAATTTCTTATCCGATTTTGTTGCACCTATTGTCATAATTTTAGTTTATTTAGTATTCATTTGTAGACCATTAGCTAAAGCAAATTAGTTAGATGACTCTATCAATCTTTGAAGCCCTATTGGTGTACGGTTTAACATTATGGTGTTGTCTGTGTACTTACTGCAAGTATTTCACATTATGGCCTGCAAAATTTGGAAAGTGCACATTAACATTTTGCAAGTGCAGTGGTAAATCGGCCATAAAAAGGTTAAATAGACATGGTGCTAGTACGCAGCCCTGTTTGAGGCCACTATGTGTTTCCAAGCGACGGGTGGTACAACCTCCATCCCCCAATTTGACCTGCACCCACGTATTTGAATATAACAGTTTGATCATATCTAACAGCTGTTTCGGTACACCCCATGCCAATAACTTTGCCCAAACAAGATGGCCGACCAGTGAGTAGCTCCGGCCGGGAGCTCCTGGCCAGGCATCGCCTTTCTGGCTTAAATCTCCGGATTTCCACCTTCCTCCGGGGAACCACCTACTCACCTGAGGTCTTGTTTTGTCAGCGGTCCTCGATGGTCCAATCTTCCGCTTCTGAGCCCGAGATTCGTGAAAGAAACGCGATAGAGGCTTTCTCCCGTGGAGACGAGCAAGCATGGCCGATGCCCGGTGGAGCCGCCCAGTCAGCTATAGGGGAGTCTGGCTCCGGTATCTCGCTGCGGCTGACACCTACCCAGCCGGGCACAGCTCCCCTCTCATCTCCGCTGCTTGTCTTCCTCCTCCCCCGCCTTTTCTGTGGAATTCCCTGGCAACCAGCGGTCGGCGGAATCTGTCGCAGTGTTGCCGATGCCTCTGATTTCTCCGGATGGCCGCAGAGGAGCCGGGCTGAGGCTCTCCCCTCCTGACCCTCCCCCTGCCTCCGGGTTCGACTGCCGCTGCTTTCCCTACTACCAGCCCGCCAGCTTCGCCTCCCACAAGACGACTGGGACGATTTGGGGGTTTAGTGGAGGTAAGAATTACGGCACTGCGCTACGGGGCTCTCCCAGCCTGTCATCTTCCGTCCGAGTCGGAGAGGTGCCCCCTCCGGTTTCAACTCTGCTGCCTCCCTCTCACTGGACTCCTGCCCTGGCGCCTGAAACAGTCTTCCCTTGACTTGCGGAATACGGATCGGACATTGCTGCCCCCGCTGCCTAGAACTTGTGCATGCGGACGGCACGGCTGTGCTTCGGCAATCGTCTGCACTCCTCCCTCCTCTGACTCTCTGGCTCCTTGCCCCATCTAGTCCCACTCCGTGAAATCAGCTCGCTTGGTTTTCTGGACTCAGCCCCCTTGGCTTTTGGACTTGGACTCATATGTACCCCACCATTTTGGGACTATCTTCTATTGACGCACATGTTCTGGATCCGCCATCTTAGCAACCTTTGTCCTCTCCTCCTCCCCGCTGGTCTCCATCTGGGCGACCTTTCGATCGTCTCTCTTTTCCATGGACCTGCTCCACGTTTTCGATTGTTGTTGAATCCTCTGGTCCCACCTCCCTTTCGTCTCTCTCTCACTTTCCTGTCCTAATCTGCTTTCCTTACCCTTTCCTTACTGTTTTCCCCCTTTTCCCTCTCTGCCCCTTAGGTTGTTTTTGTCTCCGCTTATCCTGCACTAATATTGTTATTCCACTGTATTACATTGCTTCATCTTATGTCTTTTTTGCCATTCTCGAGTAATCTTGTGTTTTTAATGTTTCACATTGTGTAATGTATGGTAACTCGCTGTAACTTGCTTCTTGCTGATACTCTTGTAAAGTGCTCTGATACCTCCGGGTCTAGCCAGCGCTATATAAAAATCATCAAATAAATAAATAAATAAAGTAAGTTACATGGAACAGAGTCAAAGGCAGCTTTTAAATCAACAAAACAGATATAAAGCTTTCGTTTCTTGTGTTTTGTTCGCTCTGCTAACAAGGTGAATAATAGCAGATTCGTTATCGTTGACTGCCCCCTGCGGAATCCGGTTTGGAAGATTGGAATTACTTTCCTTATCGCGGTCAATCTTTCAAGTCCTTAAGTAGACATGTTGCAAAGTGTTTTGCCTCCACATCAGTTAGTGCAATTAGCCTGTAATTAGCCGAATTGTCGGGTAGGCCACTTTTATAGACTGGTTGTATTATACTGCCTTGCCAGGAATCAGGGACCGATTTAGATTTTACTACGTTTTTAAACAGTTGCGATAGAATTTTTTACCATAAATCTGTTTTGGCTTTAAAAACGGCATTGGAGAGCCCATTTGGACCTGGCGCCCCGTTTGATTTAATCATACCTATCAGTACTTTTACCATATTCTTATCGGGTGACTCAAATGCTGATAGTTGATCATCATAGAGGTTTTCTTTTCCTTTATTCTCACTGTTTAAGTTGGTTAGCGGAACTGGTATACATACATCAATATCAGAGCCTTAAGTATTTGCAAAAGAGGTCCCATACAAAGAAGAGATGAAATATTCCCAAGCTGACACCGTGATGTTAGCACTAAAAGTTTGCCTATTGCCATACTCCAGGTCATTAAATGTTCCCCAAAATGCTCTCAAGTTGTTAATTTTACAGGCATGATGCAATTTTGTCCATAGTCCTTCGTGATATGCTGTTTTTGACTTCCAAATCTCGTTTATGTAAGATCTTCTCAGACGCTTTAATGAGCACAGCTTTTGTGAGTTTGGCAACACTATGTGATTGATTGGAAATGGCCCGAGATGCTTAATTTAGTGCTTTCTTTGTTGTTTTTGCCTGTGTGAGTACCACATATTTATTTTTGGCCTGATAGGGTTTCCCTTAGATGTTGATTTTAATGAAAAGTGATCCACTAATAAAGAACAAAAACGTGGCCAGATTTTCACTATTGATTTCCCATGTCGGCACTCATTAAGTGCTAGTTCTATTGCAGGGTTTAAGAACGCCAAAATCTCCTCGTGTTTTGTTGAACACCAGCCTTTTCAAATTATACGTGACTGATCCTGAATCAAGAATTCTTGACATTGGTAAATAGGTCACTGCAAGTGATAATGTAATTAATTGAGGGTTATGATCCCTTTCCACTCTAGGGACCACTTGGAACCCAATAAAACTAATCGACAATTTATTTGAGATAATGGTATAATCAATGATGGAGTGTTGTTGTGAATTTTTTTAAGTTGGAATGCCTGGCATATTATGTTGGATATCCTCCTGTAGCAGCTTAAGATCACATTTTTGTAATTGGGAGCCGAACATCTTAGACAGAACTGTCACTGCCTTCTTTGAGTTCCTTGGGTTCTTGGTAGACAGGTGCATATTAAAATCTCCCGAAATAATGAGGCTGTTTGCAGGATGTTGGTAGGATAAGGTTTTGATTATTTCCCATAGGATTGTAAGCTGAGTAATCTTGACTGTTCTCTTTGAACTTAAATAAACATTTTGAAAAATAATCTGTAATTCAAAGTCTATTTTGATACATAGTAGCCAACGCAATTGGAAATCAATTACATAATGGGTGGCATCTAAAACTAGTGACACATAAATAGAAAGCCCACCTTTTGTGAGACCATAGGCAGATGTTCGATTTGCAAAGTTAGCGTACTCTTGATAACCAATAATGGGCTCATGGCACATTAAGATTTTAAAATTCTGAATAAAATGTATTGTATCATGATCTTCTAATAACCTTGTAAGGCCATGTATGTTCCATAAGCAAATATTGATATTAATGAAATCTTTTTTCCCATGCATGCAACTCAACCCTCAATCATTCTCATCAAGATTCTCTTTACTGAGGATTTTTGGGAGCCAAACCCAGTCATCACTGGGGCCTGAGTTTTTTTGTATTTCTTCACATATTCGTGAGCCCGAACTACAGCTTGTAATCTTAATGCAAGAAGATAACTCAGGATTGAATACCGGGCCGATTGCTCCTTTCAAAGAATTAATATTTCCCCCGTGATTTCCAGTTATCATCAGATTTATTTAAAGGGGTCTCTTTTCCACAACTTTGGTAATCAACAGGGTTAGATATTTGCTGTCTTTGCATTTCCTTATTTCGATCCCCCATTCTTCAAATTTGGGTCCATGTTCAAGAATTCTATTAATCGTCTGCCCACAACGCCATAAAGTACAGGTTACTTCAAGTTTGGAGTTATTGGGGTCTTGTTTGAATTGAACTGATTCTAAGGCATCCGATGTTAAATCACTGAGCTCTGGGATTGAAACTAATAGCTTTAATATATTACTGCGATTTAAAATATCATGAGTGACCCTTGAGACATACAATGGGATAAAAAGTAACTTTGCAGGTGAGACCGCACAAATGTCCACAATTGGTGTTGGATTCTTCTTGAGTCAAGGATTGGAGAATATTGAAATTGGACTTGTGCCTTGTGTCCTCGAGTCTTTCTGGCTGTCTTCTACAAGAACAATTTGACTGGGAGAACAGTTTCTTCTGGATATAGCTTTATATGATTGCGCTAGGTTTTTAATGGACGGGGAAGTTGACAATGAATTTATATATAACGGTTTATTTTGCTGAACGACTAAAGGAATGCCTCGGCTTTCTGTATTTTTGACTGGTACAGATATCTGAGAGACTCCATTTGCTGATAGTTGCCCCTTTGCAGAGTCTTGTCCAGATACATAGCTACTTGCAGCCTCTCTGCTATGAATAATTGTTGGCTTAACCAAGGCATCTTCAAAGGAAGGTGACATACATGGACTTCCTAAACTTAAGGTCCATCTTTTGACCCCTTCTTTCGCTTTACATGGTATTTTTTCAGATAAATTGAAAATCGGGTAGTTTTCCTTTGTATTAGGAAATACACTTGTGTTAGTTGGTTTATTTTTTCTATAGATTCTATTATACGCTTTTCTTGATGTTTTCCTTGCTCTTTTAGTAAGAACTACTATTTTTGAGTTAGAAGATGATTCCAAATTATTTGTTACTTGATTAATCTCTCCGTTTCGTACTAGGTCTTGTTAATTGGATTTGTTTTCATTAGAGGCATCCGGGGACACTTTAGTGCTGTGGAATATGCTTCATTGCCCAATTGTGGTGATGTTTCTTTTTTTGTCTTCTTTAATAGGTCGTGTTTCCATTTGATGCAGGTCTATATATTTTTGAGGTTCGTCATTATTAACTCCCTCATTTCCATCTTACTTGACCTTTCGTGTATGGCTTGTTTGGATGCTTGGGCAGTTAATTCTGGAAAGTCATGGCCATGTCTGTGGTAGTTTATATTGACTAACTCCATTTTATTATGTGATGACATTAACCTGACTTCGTCTACTAGACAACCAAATATACTCGGTAAATTGGATATTTTATCTCTGAGGTGAGCATAGGTACAGGTGATCATTTGATTGTCTCTGTCGGATTGAGCCCTTACTACTAAATTTGTTAGATTTAGTAATTTGGAATCTATATCAGCTATGTAGAAGGCAATAGTTCTCAATAGATCCACTTGAATATTCAATTTATCTGAGTGATATTTCAGGGCGTTGGTTATAGTGGCCATGGTATTAAGAAAACTGCCCCATATTCCTGATTGAAGCTCTATCGGGTCGTCTGCTGTTCTTACTCCCACAGAAAAATTTGTATCGTATTTGGCTAGTAGTGATAGGTCAGCTGAATTAAGAGGATTATTCATAGAATCGACATTATCTGATTTTTTTGGCATATGTGCACACTCAATATCTAATACCTCAGGGATCAAAGCCAGTTTAAGGTCAAAATTGGATCTTCCAGTAATTGATATTGTATATCAGTTCCACTTTTCATTTTTTCAGGACTTGAGAAGGCTATTGGTCTCATATTTTGGCAATTTAGGTCACTATTGTAGTTGGATAAGAATAGCTTTTTCGGATACTGTGTGAAAAGGGGCAGAAATAACTCATCACTTGTGGTTGACTTAGTACCTGATGATATATTAATCACCATGTTATTTTCATTGAGGTTAATATCCAATTCAAATCTATCTGAGGTTACACCCTCATTGTCATCGATTATAAACCTTTTTACTGATCCTTTACTGGCCTTGGGGGCTACTTTTGACCGATTCCCTGTCCCACTGTTTGTGCTTCTAGACTTTGTCGCTGTAGTTGAACTGCAGGGTGCATGAACTTGTGCTTTTATGACCAATGAGTGGGAGCCCGGCACCTGATTAGAGGCTACGTTGATTTCTTTCAACGGCTTTCGCGGGCTTATACTAGCTACTATATTATTATTCGCCGATTCTTCCCCTGGGATATGCTGGAAATTAGGTGTTAGAGTGTCCGATTTTGTGTGGCTTAATTTTGTCATTGTTGTGGCATTAGCCATTTTTGTTTCCCCTCCAGGAGCCATTTTACTTCCTTAATCTTTCCCGAGGATTTAAAATAATCGGTGATAGTTAACTGGAAAGCCTCATTGTGTCTTTTTGAGAGGTTCTCCTCAGAAGCGTTTGAGTGGCAACCATTTAGAGGTCAGGCCACACTTGTTGGTGAGTTTAACCTTTCTTCAATTGGTAAGTCTGACCCTCCACATATTACCTCAGAATCACCTTTAGCCAGTCTCTTTTTCGGTTGCTTAGTTTGCGGTTGAAGCGCTGCCCCACGCGAACGGCCTGATCTCATGGCCTCGCGGTCTTACGGCTCGCTGAGGTGAACTCCTAATGTTCTTTTTCCTGCTGTTATTGCAGATGAGAACAATTGAACTTATGAAGTGTTATATATAGGGAAATGGGTCTAGGAATCTCGCAGTAGTACTTGTCTCAACTGATCAAGGTAGCCAAAATAGCCAAAGTAGCCAAAGTCAGACCGGTAACAGTTCAATTAAATGACCAGGCAATGCCACACTGGTCCAGCAGCTCACCCTAAAGAACCTAAAAGCATCGAGTAATTAAGTAAAATTATGCTAGGCTGAGGCTGTGCGTTGTCTGTACTCCGCACTCCTAGGCGGTAGAGTTAGAAAGAAAGGGGGAGGCCCCCCTCAAACAGTTAGGTTTTTGCTGGAACTCTGAAGCATGGGGAAAAGAATGTTTGTCTATTATAAAATATATAGCAAAAATTGATAGCAGTGCCCCCCTCTCCTCACCGCTGAAGAACCAGTGGGCTCCAACAAGGCCAAAGTGGCTGTGGTGGGCTCTAGGGGCGGAACAAAACCCGAGCTGCCACAAGCCAAACACTACGCCCGGTCTTTTTCTCCTCCTCCTCGCCGGTGTGCTCCCTGAGAAACAGGCATAACAGACAGAAGCAGACAGCCAAAAATAGCCAAAATAGCATCTGTGGTGAGCGTGATGCAGGCGTGGGACAGATGTAGATCAAAGCAGGTCGGGCAGTCTCCTCTTCACTGCCCACCCGAACCAGACCCCCCACTCCTACTCCAACACCCCACAAGCCGCCCCTGGTAGCCTGAAGTCCTGGGTTTCTCAGAAACTCGGGAGTTTGGGCTCGTTGCTCCCGCTGCGGCAGTGGCTGATGTGTCTAACACGGGTGACGCCTATGTTCCATTCTAGACTGTAGTGACCATCTGGATTTAAGAGGATATTGGTTGAAAGGGAAAGTTGCCCAGGTGGAGGAGTGCAAAGAATTGGTTGCCAGGGTGGTGACACAGGAGGAGTCAGAGTGCATGTTAGTGGCAGACACATTGTTTGGTGTGGTTGGGAGTTTACCAAACGAGTTGGGGTAGGTCTCGGCGTGCTTGTGCAATGCAAATAATTTCTTCCAGTATGGTGTTTATTTTGCGTTCTAGACAGTTGATTGTGGGGATCAGTTGGTAAAGGTTTGGCTCTGGGGGAGAGAGAAGGTTAGACTGGTGGTCATCAAAAGATGGGGTGGGTGTGGCAGTTGGGACTGGTCTGTTGTGGTTAGTGGCCTGTGTGGGTTACGGTGTGGTATTTCAGCATGTTAGTGTAGTAGAGATAGGTCTTGGTGTGGGGGGACAGAGGTCTTGTAAAGTGTCCAGAAATTCAAGAGAAATGGGTAGTGAGGAGGGAGCTGGATTGGAGGGGATGAGGGGTGGAGGGTTCAGCTGCACATGAAGAGGGATTGAGGGTAAGTTCTGCAATGGTGGGAGGTAAGGTAGGCTTAAGGGCGCAGACAAAGCAGTGCGAAGGATGGGGAACTGGCGGTCAACGATGGCGAGATTGTGTTCTGTGGCTTGGATTAGGATGTTTCTTTTTCTGTAGATGGATATGGACATGGACAGTGCACCGCAAAACTAGAGTAACTTAATAAGTCATAAATGCTACTCAATAATTAAGTTCTAGATCAGAAAAATAGTTACAGAGTTTTATTACAAAAATCTCAAATTAAGAGATACAGAATAAATTCCATGAAGGCTTAAAAGTGCAAAATTATACAGAGAAGTCGAAAGTCAATAAATCAGGAGGAAATCACTATAAACAACATCTACTATTTTTGGGCCTCACACTTGCCAAGCGGGACATTGCCCAAACGTGGTAGGGGACCTCCCCGCCAACAATGGGTGGGTGGAGAAAGGCCATGGACAGATGCATGGGGGCTGAAATCGCCGTGTACCAGGCGCGTGGCTGTCCATAAAAACATAGGAAAATAAGGTCTTGCTGGGCAACATACCACGGCATAGACCTGCCTCTCCTGCTCCCCTCAGACCCTCCCTAAATCAGGCAATCAAATCAAACTGGATCATATTTAAGTAAGATGAGTCTCTCTGTCATCTACACATGCACACCTGGATATTTTACTTATTGTGAAACATGTAGTAACCTGTGCCAGTTTAGTTCTTGGGCCTGTACGTTCATAGGCAATATTGTTGTTTGAATATAATTGTTACTATCTTATATAAATTGTATCCGAAATATATGCTTCGGGCACCGCCCGTCATGTACCGTTAAAGTCAATAAAATTTGTTATTAAAAAAAAGTCAATAAATCAATATAAGTCCCAAGTGAACAGCAAAATCACAAAAAAGTTGGGTAGCATCCCTATTAGCATCAAGGAAAGCTTAAAATCTTCTGGCTCACCACCAAAATCTAGGGGTTCTTATACACAATTCTCACATAGAAAATTAGAAACAAGCACAGATTCATCATAGCATGATCCATGTAACATTTGTTCAGGCAAATCAGAGTACACCACATAAAAGTGGCTCTATAAGTCAGCACTATTTCATTTTCTAAGTAGTTTCAAGTATATTTTATCATGCATAGTTAATTAAAATCATTACTCATACATTTAAAACACTTTAAAAGACTGCAATGACAGTACAATATGTCCATTAAGACACCTTAAAAGGAAACAGGAGATAGTGCATATAATCAAGTTAGAATGTGCCTAGCTGACAAAAGGATAATAAAGATGAGACATCGACAGAACCATCAAAACAAACAAGATAGTGGCTCAGTCACCTAAGTGATGTGAGACTTTCGTCAAGTAAAAGTCCTAAGCGTACTGTCAAACCTCTTGCTTTAAGGTACTTTTGTGCTGCTATTGTGGTATACTGAATAAAGTGCAATTTTTTTGATGGCTAAATCTAGGGGAATAAGGGGCATAGTGTTTGCAGTTTATTATACAGTCGCCAACCTGATTGGGTAGCAGTGTAAAAGGGTGAAGTTAATGGCAGGTCTTCATGTGCATAAAGTGCTGTATGCCTGTTACTTCCTAAAGATAAACATTGTTCAGCCCTCTGCTGGGAGCACGGATTGGCAAAAGGATCAGTCAGATGCTGAATTTTCCCAGCTCCTTGACGGCGAGGTTCAAGAATCTCACAGCCTTACATACCAGTTGCACAGGTCTTAATGACGGATGTAGGAGTTTTTGTCTGTGTGTTAACAAGGCGGGCCCTGCTGAGAGTACAGGGTTCTTTTCATTGGCCTGCCTTTCTATTTCCAGTCAGCACTGACGTGCGAGCAAATTCGCTTCAGCTGTCATCGAACTCCAGCCAAATTTCACTATGGCCCCCTGCCTGGATGGGCCCTGGTGGTGCAGGACAAACTCAATCCTGATTTGGACTTGCGAGACATACTGCAAAATCGCAAAGAGTTTTTTAGAGAGGATCGATTGTAAGGTGTTTAAGGTTGCAGCATCTTTTCCTTTGAGCAATTCAGAGCCGTAGGATATTGAGGGAATTAATTTGGCTCCCACGACCTAGAGGAGATGTTGACTCGAGGTGTTTCGTGTCTTGTGTTTCAAGGTTTTAAAAGCAAACAGCAGTTTATCAGCATTGGCTTGTCTCAATTGTAGGTGCAGTTTGTGGTTGAGTGGGAGTCTAGATGGACTCCGAGGTACATATAGGTTTTGACCAGTTCTAAGATGTTGCCTTTTGCCCGCCAGGTAAATTTGGGCTGCCTATTGTTACCAAGGCTCCTAAAAGAAAGAACCTTAGTTTTTCTGTAGTTCAGGCCCTGTGCTTGGGCCAGGTGGCTGTCAAGGTTGGCTGTGTAGATGTTAAATAGATAGGGTGCAAGAACGCACCCCTGTTTTAAGCCAATGTTGGTGTAAATTTTCTTCGGTTCTTCGACCGTCCCCAAGCATGATTTGTACCCATGTGTTGGAATAGAGGTTGATGATTGCCTCCAGCAGTTGCCCCCCCGGGCCATTTTTTCCCACAGCTAGGCCCTCTGGACTTTGACGAAAGCTGCTTTAAGCTCAATGAAGCAGGCATAGAGTTTGCTGGATTTGGCAATGGCTTGCTCAGCTAGAAGGGTAACCGCTAGCAGGTTTGTTAGAGTGCTAATTCTTGCCCTAAAGCCTGTCTGGGTTTCGGGACTATGTTTGAACAATAGACCCAGTCCTCCAGATCAATGTGCAAGTTTGAGACATTGATCTTGGCTTCTACATCTATTAAGGTGATTAATCAATAGTTGGTCGGGTTTGAGTGCTCGCCCGCTTTGTATATTGGCTGGAAAATTCGACCTCGCCAGGATTCCTGGATGGTGTTTGTTGCCATGACATAGTTGAATAGAGGGGTTAAGTGTGAAGACCAAAGGTGGGAGTCCTTTTTAAATAACACATTTGGGAGGCCATTGGGCCCTGGGACCTCCTGGGACCTGAGCCTATTTAGCGTTTGGGTGACCTGCTTGTGACTGATTGGCAGGAAGCCCTCCTCTGGCAGTTATGAACTTTGCTGCTCATCCCGGACTGCCTCTGCGTGTGATGGCGGGGGGATTCTGGTCCGCTTGGTTGTAGATGGTGGCAATGTGTATTGACCAGGCTGCTTCAATGATTACGGCATTGTGGTGCTGATTCCGGCCATTGGCCATTTGTTCCTTTCAGCAAAGAAGAATTTAGAGTTCTTTTACTTGCTTGCGTGAAGTAATTTGATCAAGAGGCCATTGCTGAAGTTGTGTTTCGCAGCCCAGTTTGCTTTTTTTGTAAGTTTGTTTCCTTTTGGTTATTTTGGAAATTAAATCCTGGCTGGGTTGGCCACCAGCAGGCGGGTGCACCCGAGCTCTCTGTTAAGTTGCTTTTCCATGGTTCGTAGTTGTGGGGTGAATCTTTCTGCCCCGCTCTGGCCAATGCCTTGATTACTTGGAGGTTTTGTGGGAAAATTTGTGATGAGGGTTTCGATGTAGGTCTCCCATGCTTGGACCAGCAATATACTGGAATTAGAACTCAACGTTTCCTGTGTGAGGTGGGTTGTGAGAAGTCCATTATGGTCCCTGTCGGCAGGTCCTTCCATATGAGGCGACTCAGGTTAAACAGCTGGATGGGTGTTGACAGACCTTGGGCCGGGGTGGAGTGAGCTCCAGGGTGAATGTTTGGGCAAAATGATAGCTATCAGGTCTTACTTTTATAGAGAAATGTGTAATTCCCATGAATAGATCAGGGTCGGCCACAGTGTAATCAAGGGGGACCTATCTGTGACTCTGGTGAAGGCTGCCGGGTTATCCGATTGACTTCACCCATTGAGTGTGTAAAAACCCAGAACTTTGAGGGCTGATATGCAGGACTTGTCCAGTTTGATTTCCGATTATTTCCGGGATATGTTTGGGGAGGTTTGACCTCTGAGCCTTGCAATAGATTCATGTTGAAATCACCCGAAAGTAATATAAAAGCTTGTAGATGCATAGAATTCAAGGCTTTGAGTAGACCAATCAAGATCTGGATCTTGACGACTTTGTGCTTCTGGGATGGGTGGATATAAAGATTTACGATTATTAATGTGGAATTAGGAGCCTGTTCCAGCTTGACACACTGAATCCATGGGAGACCCAAGCCCACTTCCTCATGTGCCCACAGAATGTCAGTCAAGATGTAAAGCAACAACCCCCTTTGGCTCTGCCTGTCTTTGCCTCTTTTATTGCTGCATTGAAATTCCTTGATTGGTGTTGAAAACTGCTGCCACGTTTCTTTCAGCAGTAGGATCTCGTGTTTACGTAAAAACGATAAGACGTCGGCCTCCCCCACCTTTGTGCCAAGGACATTCACCTTCTAGGAGCACATTTTGCACGGATGTTCCTGTGGGGGCCAGGGGTGGTCGTAGAAGCAGCCCTCATGTGGCTCTACTAGGTCTGCTATTTGTGGGCCCCACATGCTGGTGGCCATCAGGGGTGGCTTGCTGCTTTGTGCTCTGAATGGAGATATTGGCCTTGTTATTTGAACTCCTTCCCTGACTGCTGTGGGGTGCTCTGGACTGATAACCCCCTTCAACAGACCTGTTGTTGGCAGTGGCTGGAGCAGGGGGCTAGCTAGGATAGCAGGCTTTCGCGTGTTTCCTCATGTTGATTACCCATGCTGCAAATTTTTCCCTGTGCTCCCAGACTTGGGATGCAATGTTTTAGTCTGACCAGGTAGTGGTGCTTCTCTGGTTGTTCATGGTTGGGTCTCATTTCAACCTCTTCTATGTTGCTAGACCTGATATGGTGCAGACCTTGTAGCACTTTGAGCAACCGTAATACTGCGCTCCGTTTTAAAATGTCACGGAACCCCTTGATTTATAATGAGGGATCAGCTCAATCTTTTCATTTTCCTGGATTGGGATGCCCTGCCCCTGATGTGTTTTCTAAGTAAGGCGGATGCTCACCAGAGCCACGGCCCATGCAGGTAAGAGCAGTGGGGCCCGGTGGGGGTGTGGGGGGTGATTTTGATGGGCGATGAGAGAAAATTTAAAAAATAATTAATTTTCCCTTGTCGTCGTCTGTCGAAATCCCCCCCACCGGGCCCCACCGCTCTTACCTGCATGGGCAGTGGCTGCTCACCAGTGAAACAGTCTTCTGGAAAAGTTTGGAACATAAATTGCAACATCTAACAAAAGCTATTCATGAACGTGCGAAAGGCACTCTGCCACAGAAGCACAGCGAAAGAAACTTTGAATGTAACAACCTTCCTAGTACACTAGAAGCTTCAGTTAGTAGGTCTCTGTATCAATGTTCAGAAAATACATTTCAACTGGATACAATGTTATTTATAACGTGAAATATAAACCTAGAAAAATAACTCTCACAAGGGGAACAACGCTCCTGGCCAATCCGAGGCTCCCTTTATTCTTTATTTGTTCCTTGGGGCCATGTCTCCCAGAACATCTATCCTAGGCCATGGGGCATCCCAATCATGTGCCTTACAACCATGCTGCATCCTTGTGAGCTGTTTAATGTGCTATTGCTTTTACTTGAGATGCTAGCATTGTGTTTTAAGGGATCAGAGGAGACGTTTGAAAAGCTTGTTTGAGTCATTTACCACTTGACCTCGATTAAAGTGTGGCTGTGTCTGTAAGAAAAGTTTTGCTTAATGAAGGCAGTTCAGGAAACTCAAGGGAAAATTGCTCCTACTCTGCTGGTAGCATGATGTAGTAACACATGATGTCGTTACTTAGCAACATCACGCTTTTCATTTCTCTATTTCTTTTTCATTGCTTCCGAAACTGGAAAGTGTCTCTTCTATCAAAAAGAAGCACATCGAAGATAACAAAAAAAACTCAATTCAAATGATGAAATTCACATAAATAGGTCTGGCACATTCACCAGATTGAAACCAGCAAGATTATTATTAGAGGAAGCTATTTAAAATGAAATCCAGATATATAAATCCAATGCAGAAAAAAAGAAAATCTCACATAGAAAACTAGAGTGGAGATATGTGAGACACATATGCATTTTTCCTTGTATTCTCTCTAGTATCATCTTAAGAAGTTTGGGGGGCCTGGGAAAGACATATTTCAGGGGGCCCTGTACACAACAAAATTTACATTTTATAACCCATTCCCTGCGAATTCAAGTCCACACAATGCCGACAATACTAAATTATATGTTAAATTTAACAGGGTCACCTAAAAACTGTTCAAATATGTCTTGCTAGGACTCTAAAAAACCTTAAAATGAGCAGAATAGAGAGACAGTCATTGGTAGCAGTAGGCGGAGAGGGTCAGCTGTTCAAGTAGAGCATTGAAATAGAGAATGAATAGAGAGAAAGGTCACTTTCCCATGGGGCTCCTTGGAAGTTGGGGACCCTGAGCAATTGCCCACTTTGCCCATGCCTTAAAACGTCTCTACACTTTCCTGTTTCGGGCATGACGTCCATTGTCTAAACTCCAGTTGACAAGTTATAGATGTGATTTTTGTTAATTCAAATATCGAATATATGCAGTTTTAGACATCAATGAACAATGGATTCTACATGAAAAATTAAAATACTAACTGAAACCGAGAGACACTACTGCAAACCATACGCTAGCTCTATGATGCAGCTGGACGGCACAAAAAAAGTCCCCATAATGATTCATTAGATGAACAAAAGCCCAAATGCCACTGACTACATTTCAGCCCTCATCATGGGGGCGCGATTTTTGGATCTGGTAGAATTGCTTAAGAAAATATTAATACAACAGGTTGCATTTTTGCCCTTCTACGGTTTTATCTCCCATTCCAGTACTGCAGATCGGAATGTGAGATAATTAGGCCCGGGTAGTGAACTCTGCTTCATTCGCGGAGTTTGCGGAGTTTTCCGCATTCCGCGGAGCACGCTCTGCAGCTCGAGTATAACATCTACTAAAGCGGTAGGAAGAAACAGTTCCCTCTTGCGCTGCGCTGCGCATGGTGCCATTCGCGCTGATTTTCCAGTGGGGGGCAAACACCCGTCGCTAAAGATCAGCGTGAACGGCGCGACCTAACGCACTCTGCCGCTTGCGGAACTGCACATAGCACGACGGAGTTTGTCGGTCACTTCACGGAGTTCTACATAGTGGAACTCGCGAACTCCACTCAGGCCTAGAGATAATCTGGTAACATTGCACATTCCCTCTCTTTCTGTGATACAAAACAGATAATCGTGCAGTTTTTCCCTACACAAATTTCTCCTGGTGTTGCCATGAGAAGTCAGCACACGAAAATACCACAGTTGAGTGCACAATTTCTATGCTACTTTAAATCGGACGTAAACAATGTTTACACCCGTTTTTGGATTTTCTTTGGTACTCAGGATGAGGGCATTTTGCAGAAACAACGTGCAGAGTCAATGGTAAAGCTGCAATAAGCTGGTAGTAAACAATAAAATGCTAATACTATTCATGCATATGCCTAGCAGTTTTTTTAACTATAATAATATTAACAATTTGTCTTTGATATAGTGCTAATTTGCTAAAGTCTCTGAGCATTGGTTTCTTTTCTACTATAATCCGGCTAAATAGCATTCGTGCTATCGACCTCGGAAGGATGAAAAGCTGGTGTAATCTAAGTAGGATTCAAATGAATAATCTGAAGGGCGCACATCATTCTCTGCAGAAGGGTTATTAACTTTCTGAACTAGTTCACCAGTCATCATGTAGTGGGAGTGGGTGACCAATCTCCTTTAAATAATGGCAATTTCACACAGTATAGCATATAATTAATATTGACCTTCGGTCTTGCTTTCATCTGAATATTTTTTTATAATTTGGGTGATAGTAAAACAGATTTACATCTGAGAAGTTTCTTTGAATAATCATATTACTTCTACCACTACTACTTTCAGAAGAAGGGTGTTGGTCGCCAGTCTCTAGGAGCCCTTTAGTTGGCCTTGAGTCACAGCACCCCCTACCCACGGAGAAGAGCTGCGCATGAAAAGTTTTGGAAGTTCAAGTCAGCGGCGCTTGTGACAGTGGTCAGAGTGAAGCCGGCATGCCGCTCAGAAGGGCCACCCTGCTGCCCCCCCTATGGAGCTTTGTACTAATCCAGCTGGGTTTTTTACTTAGTTTTGTGTTATGTATTAAAATTTGTTTCATTATATGAGTGCGTTTTGTTTGTGGTCCTGTCTGGAAGGTGGTTCAGATATCGGCTGAGGAGGGAGGACATCTTATTTTTACTTACAGTTTCATAATTCTTTAAAGGCGTGCATTATTGGGGTTTTGACCTTTTTGCTTTTTTGTTAATCACTTTTTTGTAACTTTTTTTTTGTTTTTCGAAGTTTCGCCTTAATGTGACATCCTTGGTAACCTTGCTGTGGGTGAATTTAAAAAACAATCCAAGTATAAAGTTACATTTAAACCTAGCTTGATTGTCATAGTTATTTGGAGCTAGAAAAAGTGTGCAAATAGGTAAAATAGCTTAGTGGATTAGGGGTTCCTTTCCCTTGCGTAGCCTGAGTGGCTTCTTTAATCTGGAGAAAAGCAGCGCAAATCACTGTGTTGTGTTAACAGTGGTAAACCTGGGAATTCACACAAAAAATACGCCTTCCCAGGGGAGGCGTAACGAGGAGAAATATCTTTATTTCTCCTTGTTACTTCCTCTTTCTATGTGTGCTGCGATGTTGGTCGGAAAGCCTCCGACCTCTGGTCGGAGGCTTCCCACCCACATCCAAGGTTTAAACTCCGACTGCCGTGTTACAAAGATGGCGGTCAGAGTTTAAACAAGCCAGTTAACCCGACTGGGTTCCGACGGGCTCAAGGAGCTTATCGGCCAGTCGGAAGGGCCTCATAATCCCTTATGGACAGCGTTTCCGCCGTCAAAATTATGATGGCACTTTCCGACAGCAGTTCCATGTCGGCCTTTCGGACATGGAACCATTGTTGGAAAGTGACTTTGTGGACACCTAGCAGGGCGCCCTTTCCCCCTGGCCCTCCAGTCGTGGCCATGGGGGGCACCAATGGCGCCCTCCTTAACATACCTGCACCATGTGGCAGGCACCATGAGGTGCCTGCCACATGGTGCAGGGATGTGCAAAAACTTCAATTTTTCAATGGAAGCTTGTGCTGCGGGCAGTTTCCATCACTGAAACGGTCCGCCCAACATCGTAATAGAGGCCATAGAAAGAGGTATATGCCTCTCAGGATTGTTTTTGTGCAGGAAGGTGACTTGCTGCACTGCACCTCAAAGTCATAAAAATGACCCAGGGTCTCTCCTTCGGATATCTGCGAAACTCGCAGCAGACAGCAGGGTTGGCTTTTGCGCTGGTGGCGCTCGGTGCAACAGTCTTTTTTGGCACTCCCCCATGACCTCCTTCTACCACTCCCTCACTACCACTGGCCAACAGTGCACCTAATTTCTCCATAGCTTTTCTCTGACATACATTTAATTTTTTTTATAGCGCTACTCATAGTTCCCTCACACTCAGTTCTGTGATCTGCATGGTCACGTTCTTTGCAGCTGGCACATTAACCCTCTGCACTACTTTATGATGAATCCACACTGCTACTAGCCAAAATTGAACATTATTCACCAGAGTTATCTTGACATTTTTATTCTTGCCTGAAAACTGCTGGACGCACAAAAAAGTTCATGTGCTTTTAAACTAATAGTTATTTTTAAACAAAGTGACCCCACCAAAGTCAGCACCAGGTGCAGCTGCACCTGTCTCACCGCCCTAAAGCTGGCCCTGGTGCACGATTGCAATTTCAGCAAGGCTGACTGAGCCTTTAGAGAAGGGGAAAATAAAAACTACTGAGATGAGTAATAGTAATAGAGGGTGTTTCAGCGATTCGAGGCACTCCAGTTTGTTTTGTCAGTCATACACGTAGCCTATTATCACTTGACAGCAACAGACGTACGTGTACAGTATATCATAATGCAAGGCATGTTCTGACCTCAGCCAATACTTGCCAAAACCATCAGGAAAGCACCAAGGATGTTGCTGTTCACAGGTTGATGCGTTATCAATGTGTGTTTCGAGAGCACAGTTTTAGCTTCTTCGTCTCAACGCCCAGCTCTGGAGGCCAAATTAAGTATTGTGCCAGATTATGATGTAGAGAGCTGCAGTCGTATCCACTTACAAAGTGCACATCTAGTTGTGATGTATCCAGTTCTGATACTAGTGCCTATCGAAAGTACTGAATAGAGCACTATCTTCACATGCAAATAATGTTAATTCTTTCTAGAGTCTTGTGTCCCAAAATTGCATGTGCTCTCAAAAAGTGTCCTCTTTATTCGATTCGATTCAATATACTTTATTCGGTTTGTTAGAACAACCATGAAAGCATTTACATAAGTTAAAATACACATTTAAAATCAGTTATATGATTTGATCGCAAATTCCATAGCCATAGAGAACAGTTTGGTAGCATATTTTATAGAATTAATACCATATCATGATACCAAATTCCATAACCATTACAAACAATGGCTGGTCATATCTCCATTATGCGGTCTCACATATATCTTTTCCTTATTCAATTAACAGTAACAATACCTTTCCTGACATTAATTGCTTTTAAAATATATAACGCTACGTGATAGCACGTTCCCGGGTCGTACAGTGCAAGAAGTAAATTCATAGCAGCATGATGCGATCTTACATTGTTTTTTATAAAAAGCGGTTTCAGGTAAAAACATCTATAATACAAATAAAATTTACAAAAGAGCATAAAGTGCACAGTGCTTTGTTTAGAGGACTCATCGCAAGGGCAGGGGTGGAGAGGTGTGATGTAGCGGCCAGGGCAGCTGACTTCGGAGCACAGGGCTCACGGTTCGATCTCCGGCGGCAGCTCAGCTCAGCACCATGTGACTCAGGGCAATAGCTCACTTAATTTCCACGACGGCCCCCAGCGCCTTGAGACCCGTAAGGGTGAGTAGTTCGCGCTTTACAAATACGGATTTACATTTACATTTAGAATCCAAGGGGCATATTTTCATAACTGGAAATGCGACTAGGTGATGTACTATGCCTAATCTCAGTCTAGTCAGCACATATCGATGCGCGGATTTATTCGTTGTGATCAAATAATCTTGGATTCCTCTTTTGGATTCAATTGATTGATAAAATTTAAAACTTGATTGTTTCTCTATGGTACTCTTACGATTTTCTTTTTTGTATAACAAAAATGAATCCTTGATTTCCTTTTTATTTAAGGAGACCACTTGGCCCAGGTTATCAAGGATCTGGATAGTAAATAACTTGCTGTATATATCCATAATATATTTTAGCCACAGGATACGGGATTTTTTCTCAAGGAGTAAACAATCTTTAATAATAGATCTAGCAAAAACTATCTCATCTTTAGCCCATATCAATCTCCATACCAGCAGTGGCCTCATAGAGGTCAAATCTGCTAGGTATGTCAGATCCACCTCCCGATGTATTAACTCAGTAGATGCTGAGGGAGGTAGTTTTAGGAGACGTTTTAGAAAGGCATTTTCTTGTTGTTGTAGGGCCTGACAACAGTGATAGCCCCATACCCCTGCACCATATAAGGCTGTAGTGACACATCTCGCCTTGTATATTGTCATCATTTCCTTTACAGGGTAATTACCTAATTTAGATGCAAATATAAAGACCCCATGGGCATTCTTAGCCATCTTGGAACAGACATTAGATAATTCCCGATTCCATTTTCCATTGCTAGTATAGGTTACCCCTAGATAGCAAAATGTTTTAACAGTTCGGACTGGTGTACTATCAATATAAAAGGTTTTGCATTTCGTTGTTTTGGTGCCACATATCATGGTAAAAGTTTTTGTTTTATTAATTAGCAGTTTTGTTTTCCCTATAAACTGGCTAAATGTATCCATGAGCCGTTGTAGACCAACCGGGGTCCTAGCTAGTAGTACCGCATCGTCTGCGTATAATAAAATCGGTATTGGATTGCCAGATATTAACGGTGCATCTGCCTTCTCCAGCTGCAGCACTTTATCAATCTCATTAATAAACAGCGAGAAAAGTAAGGGAGCAAGGACGCAGCCTTGGCGAATGCCACGTTTTACTTCAAAAGTTGGAGTGCACTCGCCCTGTTGTCCATATCTCACTTTGTAAGATAACATTTCATAAAGCCTTGCAAGGAAATGTATAATGCCTTTAGGCGCCCCCAAGTTAAGTAAAGTAGGCCACCGAATGGTATGATCAACTAGGTCAAAGGCACTACTGAGATCGGCAAAACATAGGTATATTCTCCCTTCTTTGGCACATGTATATTGCCTATTAACAGCTCTAAATTAATACATTGTTCTATAGTCCCTAATCC
Organism: Calotriton arnoldi; assembly: GCA_963921515.1. Taxonomy (NCBI): domain Eukaryota; kingdom Metazoa; phylum Chordata; class Amphibia; order Caudata; family Salamandridae; genus Calotriton; species Calotriton arnoldi. Next base: position 3,486,587 of record CAWUFW010000831.1, on the reverse strand, counting down.
TCTTCTAAAACCATATTGCACTGAGGAAAGTATATCATTATCGTTTACCCATTCCTCGAGTCGTAATAATAAAACTTTACTCATCACTTTTACGGATGAATCTAAAAGTGATATGGGACGGTAGTTTTTAGCTTCTGACCAATCTCCTTTTTTAAAAATAGGGACAATAACTGATTGAACCCATAATGGGGATATACACTCTGTCACCGCTAAATTAAAAACCCTTGTAAGGATTGGCACCCACATGTCGACCTCAGCTTTATATACATCAACTGGTACTCCGTCAGGGCCTGGAGCTTTCCCTCCACTACTGCCCCTCAGTCCTTCCTGGACTTCTTCCACTGTAATATTTAATAGTATGGCATGCCACTCACTCAGTTTTAGATTGGGTGCCATGCATATATCAAAACCCGTTAGATTAAAAATGCCCCTAAAATGAGTGGCGTAGCTAGGGGGGGCGATGGGGGCAGACCGCCCCAGGCGGCACGAGTTTTGGGGCGGCAGCCGGCCCCCCTTCCCCCGCTCTTACCTGCGGCCGTTGCAGCCGCAAGAATCGGCCGCGACCGCTGCCACCCCCCCACGCTCTTCTATCATTTTACAGAGGGCGGCAAACGCAGGGGCCGCCACGGGCACCCTAAGGCCTAGCTACGCCCCTGCCTAAAATGTGATACCCAAGCTTCGCATGTAACGTGGATAATAATTCAGGGAGTGAATCATTCTTCAAGAACGGCATGTTTACAGTATCCCAAAATAGCTTAGTATTTGACTTGTTTGTGGCCAGGGAGAGTTCATCCCATGCTATCTCTTGTAACTTCCTTTTCTTCATATCAAGGGCAAGTTTGTAGTTATATCTTAGGTTTTTAATTAATACATTGTCTCTCATCTTACAGTGTAGGGCTTGTTTCAGTTGCTTTAATGTCCTCTTTATTCATAAGATCTTGCATGAAAATCGAATCTTTTACTTTAACTTAACATTCTGATTGTCACCTCTTGCTTTTCCTTGAAATGGCCCTGATCTTTTTATCCGGAATCTGCATGCCTTTTTCCTCAGCGCAAAACCGTCTGTAAGTCACCTGGATGTTCACCTTAATCTCCATGAATGTATTTCTGCAATTTGCCCACAACTCATTTCAAAGATCACAAAATCTCACATTTTAAAAGTCATACCCCTTCAACCTAAAAGCATCTAAACTTCTCTGGCTCATCTATTAACCCCATCAAACATCTGCCCTACCCCACCTATCCCAAATGATAACACCTAGGGCCAGATGTAAGACCCTCAGTGCGACTTGCAATTTGCATTTTTTTGCAACTCGCAAATGGCGAGTCACAAACACTGATGTGCAACAGTGTCTGAGGCACTGTTTGTGATTCCCAAATGGGTTGCAAAGGACTTGCCTCATTAATATTCATGAGGCAGGTCACATTTTGCGATCTATTGGGAATGGCCGGCACTCACATGGATGGTGGCCTGCTGGGGTCAGCAGACCACCATGACTGTGACTGCTTCTTCAATAAAGCAGTTTTTTTTTTTGGAATTGCAGTCCATTTTCCTTCAAGGAAAATGGAATGCATTTAAAAGATAAAAATGAAACGTTTAATTTTCATTTTTTTAAAGCAGGCAGTAGTCTATGGGACCACTGCCTGCTCTTAAGAAACATTTTTGCTGCCAATCACAAAAGGAAAGGGGTCCCCTGGGGCCCCCTTCCTGTTTGCAACTGGCTCACCACCAATCTGAAATTGGTTGTAAATGCAATTGTTTTGCGACCGCATTTGTGGTTGCAAAACAATTGTACATCCCCCTACGACTTGCTATTAGGAAGGGATGCCCCTAGCAAGCCCCTTCCTGATAGCAACTTGCAAACCTATTTTGCGAGCCAGTAACAGGTTACAGACTCGCAAAATAGATTTGGTATATGCTACAACCCTTTTAGCAGTTGCAAATGAGCTGATTTCCCATTTGCGACTGCTAAAAATGGTCATACATCTGGGCCTTAACTCCGACTAATTCAATCTACCACAAGGAAATTGGAGTGAATGCAAGAGATGGTTTGCTTGATCGCACAAGACTTCAACCAAAGATCAACAGTAACAAATAACACTAGACTAACCACCATGGTTGGACTGGCCTTTGTGACAATCTGGCACTGTCCGAATGACTGGTTAGGACGGCCAGTGTATGGGCAGTTTTTTTGGCTGTTTGTGGGCCTCTTTATTTGTTTGGTGGGCCGGTTTTTACTGTTGATTTCTCTGCTATTACTACAAACATTGCTTGCAGCGTGCATAAATGTCCCCCATACCTTGCAAAACACTCAAACAGCATGCATTTACAAGTTTAAAACTGCCGTGATTTTCAAGTGTGAGCCTCTTTTTTAGCTATCAGATTTGCGAATAGGGCCACTTTTAATTTGGTGCCCTTGTTCTTATAGAGGTTTTAGTTACTTGTATTAGCTGTTACAAATTTTATAAGAGGAGCACTAGTAATCAGAAAGCAGTACGAATAATACAGATTTATGAAGTCCACCAAGTATTATTAGTATTTAGGAACTTATATCGGTACATCTATCTTTTGAAATACTATTGAGGGATGTGAGTTGTCTTAAACTTTTGTGTGAGCATTGATAATAACAAAACGTTAGACCATTTCTATTGAAGGTGCTTGATATATTTTGTATCCTATTTATACATATGCTGGTTCTTGGGCTCAGGTTTACACTGCTAGTTGCTGCTTTTATAGAGCACATATTCAGTTTATCTATGTCTTTTCATTCTCTATTTTTAATATAATGAAACTTGTCCTTTCATTGCATAATTTTAACATAATGAAATTTGGAATGTGTGCTTTTATGATTTGTTTCTAAATCAAATAAAGCTTTTGAACTGAACTGTGTCCAGGTCTATTTTCTGTTCCACTCCACTCTGCTAACTACTACATTGGGTTCCAAAGCAGCGTAGTGTAAGGTGTAAAGCACTTCAATGTCTTGTCATGGGAAATAAGCGCTATATATTTGCAATTACAATTACTATGATGACAATAACATTACTAATAATAATACCTTATTTTTATACATTGCTTCATTCTGCACTTCTGCACACATATAGGGCCCTCATTATATGTTCCAAAATGCTTTATCCCACTCAGAGCTACCATGACTGTAGGAATCATTAAAGGAAAAAGTGAAGAAGGGAGAAATGAGGAAAAAAAAAAAACTACGTTGGTGGATAGTAAATAAAACTGTCTATGAAATACAAAATTAACCGTTTACTGCTGGTGTGTTTATCCTATTTTTATAAATTGGTTTTGGATTTTTATTGTGTGTTGTGTCTTATTTATTGACCGAATTGCTGCTTTTAAATGCTTTACATACCTGTCTCCTAAGTTAGCCTGCCTGCTCGCAGCCAAGCTACCAAGGGTTGATCATGGAAGTAATTTATTGAGACTTATACTGGACCCTACACCGTGTTAGTGGACTTAATTGCTGGTGGTAGATGCATACTTACCCCTACAAATAACCCACTTTCTAACAGGCGGGATTTATTTAATGAGTACACCCGAAGATTAAAGTGTAGAAAACCCTGCCCCAGCAGACCTCTATACCTTAACGAGAAAAACTAAATGATACACTCTGAAAGGTACATTGGGAAGAATTTGCAGAATTCCAAGGGAATGCTGCCTTCTCCCCTACTGATGCCAGTGATGGAGTGAGGTTTGTATAAATACATCCTCGTGAAATTAAGTAACCCCATAATAATGTATTGACTGCATGGACTAACCAACCCTGAATGCACACGTTCACACATGGGGCAAACGCATTTTACATCATATACTAAACCATGATGGCATGAGCACGTATTAACTATTTGCGCTTTGAAAAATCGTACTAATGCATGTTCATGCTATGTTGTACATTGCACATTTTGCATGTTGTGCACCAATAACGAAAAGATTGCTTTAAATTAATAGCTTTCACTAGGAATTAATTAATACAGGGTATTAGTATGGTGGGAGGTAACCATAATGGGTTATATTTCATGAATTAATATTCTTTTGTGTTTATTTACTTTAGTACGAGATTGGGCCTGCATGAAAATGGCCTCTTGTCTGAACCAGCATGTGGTTGTCTTGGTCTGCACGGAGGACGCATGCGCTGAAATGGTTTGCCTGCTTACGAGCTGCAGAGTGCACCAGCTGATGTAATCCGTGTGAAGGCCATGTTGACCTGTGTCCTATTGTTTATGTGCCAAGATGCGACAGCGACTGTGGGAACTGCCATCACTACGTGCAATTTGAATGTGAAGCGGATGTCATAATATGAAAATGTTGCAAAATGTATAACTATTGATATTAGTAGTATGCGAATGTATTTATCCTAAATACTTCCTTTGTTAAAACCGGTATGGGATGGATTTGCGGGGAGAACTGGATGAGGCGACCCTAACATGATTTTTGACAACCAATCACAGACCGAGTTTCTACTAATACTGCAACATTGTAAGATAGTGAGCTAGGCATTAAGGTATAATTGATATCCCATTTAGGGGTGTGGGGATCAGACGAACCTGAGAGAGCAGAGAGAGAGAACGCAGAGAACATCTAGACGTCGAGAGGGAAGCGCACCAAGACAGAGAGAGCAGACCAGCATTGAGCTAGAGAACACCTTAGGTACGAGAACGTTGCGGGAGTGCTTGGGAGGAAACTGCGTCCGAGGAGAACTAAATCAAGGTAGATAGGATTGGGAGATTATATTTGTTTGCAAAACATAGCTGCATCTGTCCTGTTAACTTTGTCCTCTGAGCCTATCTCTGGGGACCCCTTGCCACAACCTCGGCCAAGGAAGTGGTTTTCCTTATTCTTTGGTGAGTATCACCCTCCTTAAATGCTTTAATTTTGCAATATATTTCTGCAAGTGTTTATGCTGTTCCTTCTCTTCCCCTATTCCTATGCACACTTTGATGTCGATACAAATGAGTCATTTTGATTACATTGCTTGATAATTTGTTCTCTTATATGTGATCTTGTGTGTTCACTGATAATCTGAATTATGAGCATTTAATTTTAATAAGACAAAATTATTAACCGAATAAATGACTCTGTGGTTATTTAGTTAAGGTATTACACTGTTTAGTTAATCATAGTCACCATCAACTCTTCAACTAATGGTCCATTGACCAAAGGAAGAAGACAGTTGAGATTAAGAATAGTTAGGTATATATATAAATGTTATTAATGTGAAGTATAGTATTGAACATAATAAAACTGACAAATTAAACCCCCCAAATCCAGCGCCCGTCTTCAGGGATCATTTATGGGTAATGTGTGATGGGCCCCGTTGTTTGGTAAGCAATTTATGTGTGAAGAGATTTCCCTAGGTCCCTGGTTCATCAATTAGGGGTTGCACTGGATCAGTTTTTCTGGTAGCAGAATGATGGTTATTATTGATTAGTTTGGTGATTTATTGATTATTGATTATTGATTAAATGTTTAACATTCTATGTAAAGTGAGTTAGTGTTGCGTTTCTATGTAGTCTTTGGAACACAGGTACAGAAGGGTATCTGGGAAGCCGGCAAGTAAAAGTAGCCTGAAATAAGGCAGAAGAAAAGTGTGAAAAGCGAAATCACACGGGAATAAGTGCATTGTCTGTTTAATTAGTGGTAACACTTATGTGTTATTTTAGGGACTATTTAGCGTGTATGTAGAAAAGAGTGAGATAGCGAAGGGTCCACCTGTGAAACTTTGGCCTTATCCCCAGAACAGTAGCGAGACCTCCTTTTCAACAAAAGGTCCTCTTGTGAAATTTTGGCCTTATCCCTAAAGAAGTAACAGGTCCTCCCCTAGCTTGGATGAAGGGAAGGATAGCGGAATTGTTATACTTGCCTGTATTGAAAGGAACATTTTTTGTAAAGGGAGTGTCAGCAGTAGGAGGAGAGGCTGGCATTGGTCAGACTGCGAAGGCAAAGTAAGCTCAGATTGGCCGGTTGGTGTGAGCCGCGCTGGTATTGGACAGAATAGCAGAGATGTAGAAAGCTCCGATTGGAAGAGTTAGAGTGTGTCGCGCTGACATTGGTCAGGTGTCTAGGGAAGCAAAGGAATTTGATTGGTGCATTATAGTGGATTGCGTTGACAAAGATTTGGATTTGAGTAAAACTGTTGACAATTAGCAAAAATGTATTTCGAACATCCAAAACAGGAGAAATTGACTTTGTTTGGCAAAATTAAAAGATTCTTTAAAAAAGACAAACCTGTAATAACGAGAGAAGGAGTTACTATCCCTCCACCAAAGACACCAGCGTCTTATATGATGTTGAAATATGGTTATCACACATGCATTTGGCTAGAAAATTGGGTAGGATATACGAAGAATGATGGTGTGCTAGCTTTTCCAGAGCATGGTTCTTTTAATTTGGCAGTATTGCGCAATTTGAGAGACAAGATGATGGCATTAGATCCAAGACCCAGACCAACACAGTTTGAAGCATTAGTAGAATGGGAAGATGAAATGTATGAAAGGGAAAGACATAGAGGGGGAAGGATTAATAGATTTATGTTTGGCAGATTTCATAATGAAAAGCATGAGGACAGAATGAAGAGATGGAGAAATGGAGCGATAACTGAAGGATTGAATCCAGTTTTAACAGTAGGAGAGACTGCAGGAAGCAAGTGCAAGGAGAAAAGGAAACATTTAGAGCTATTTGGTTATGGATATAACCCAAATGAATCCGATGACGAGCTACTGGATGATATATTAGTTAAACGACCACCCCCTTATCAGGAGAATCCGGCAATGGTGACGCCAAATGCACCGTCAATGGAAACCCCAGTGACAACTCAAACAACACCGGTTTCAACAGTAAGCAATGTAGTGCAGGAAGAAGAAGCAGAATTGGCAATAAAAACCAAAGAGTTAGTTGAAAAATTAAATCAAATGAATATGAAAATAGATGCAATAGCTGTGCCAGTAACTATAGGTCCAGCAATACCTGTATTTGAAAATAGACTTATCCATGAACCTTCCTTGACTATCCCACTAAATTCTGCTGTTACATCAGCTAGTAGTAGAATTAACGCCGTAAGTGTTCAAAGTGAACAGCCCACTACCGCCACTAGGTTAACACCTCCGACTAATTTAACAGTAAATGAAACACCTAGTGAAGTAATGCAGTTACAGCCAAAAAGAATAGAGTTAGAGGAAATCCCCAGAAGTGAAGTTTCAATAGGTCCGACAACTGAAGAGTTAGATGATTGGGTGAAAGGATTACAAAGGAGAAAAACACAGCCACAACCTATAGATGTATGTAAGTTGAGAGTAGATCTGGAAGAAATGATTCTTGGGACCATAAGTCCAGACAGGCTAAAGACTTATCAGGATGATGCATTGATGTATCTGTGTAAGAGTATTACTTGGAAAGCGAGAAATCTACATGAAGTGTTAGTGGAAGCTGCGGATGAATTAGAAGTAGACATGGGAAGATCAAAAGTGTTGCAGAAGACATATAGAGTGGATTTTACTGAAAAGGATATAGAAAATATGAATACATCTGGTAGACGATTGCAGATAAAAGAGTTAATGGTTGTTTTGAGAAAATGGGGAGACGTGGAGAGATGGAAGGGTAGATGGATGAGGAAGAAAGGAGAAATGGCTGCTAAAGAAATACATTTACATCCAGTAAGAGAAGTAGAAAATGTAGCTCTGGAATGTCCCATGAGAGAAGTTCCAGGAGGAGGTTATGTGCATGTTCGTGGTCTAGTCAGGATATATTGTCTTTTACAAATGAGTTTCCCAGGTTGAGAGAAAAGCCAGTGGAATGGTACAAACAAGTTGAGAGGTTTGTGAAAGTCTCGAAAGTGTTGTTAAAAGATTTAGATGGATTATTTGAAATTGTTGTCCCTGCGGATTTATGGACAGGATGTAAGATTACAGTTGATTGGCCAAAAGAAGAATATCCTAGGGATTCTAAAACAGGAGCACCTTCTGATGAGGTGATGAAAAAGTACAATCAGGTGATTACTTTTTTGGAAAGTAAAATTTCCCCTAAGGAAACTGATTGGGTAAAAATAGATAGAACCACCCAAGAGCCAAAAGAGTCTGTGCATGCATACTACGAGAGATTGTTACAGGTTTTTAAGTAGTATAGTGGTTTTGAGAATATTGGAGACAAAGATATGGGTCATTTTGTGTACAGGTTTGTGTATGGATTAAGACCTGAGATTAGTCAGATGATACAGCAACACATGTTGTGTTGGCAGGCTAAAACGATTGATCAGATTTTGAGTTATGCAAAATATTGCAGCGATGACATTGAGTCTCGCCATCGCAAATTAAAAGAAAAGATGATGTGGGCACAAGTAAAGGTAGCAGAGCAGCAGGAAACCCAGTCAAATTCTCAGCCTATAAACCAAATGGGAGGAGTTAGTCAGAATGCTCAAAGACCCAATGGAGGTAGAGGTAGGGGACAAATGAGCAGGGAAGAGGCGAAAAAGAAATTTCCTTGTCATGGGTGCGGAAAGTATGGACACTGGAGGAATGAGTGTAGATCAGTGCAGAGGACTAATGGAGGAAATCAAATTTTAACCCCACAGGTGCAGAGTGAGGTAGGTGTGCAACAGCCACCGCAGCAGCAGGTAGTTACTACCCAGTATCAGGTCCCGCAACCACCGTTGCCACACAATGTAAATGCTCAAAGATACAGTGCGGATACAGGGTTCCACGGAGGAGACCAGGTTGGTAAAAATACTAACACGAATGTGATTCCCCAATTTTGGATGCAATGTGATGGAAGTGATGTTGAGTCGAATCAATGACGCTGCCTGAGGGGGGAGGAAGAGTGCATGCTTGGCGCTACTCTAGAGGTAGATCAGTCAGGTCCATTTGTTGACAGAAAAGTGGAAGGTAATGATATCACCTTTCTTGTGGACACTGGTGCTACCCGTTCTACTGTGAGAGCAGCAAAAATTCCAAACCTACCCCTCTCGGGAGAAACTATCCAAGTAGTAGGAGTCTCAAATAATCAGATTAATACTCCAGTTACTAAACCAATTGAAGTGCATATTGGTCCCTTTAAAGACATGCATCGGTTTGTAGTGTGTGACTCGAGTCCAGTGAATTTGTTAGGGAGAGATTTGTTGTGCAAAATGAATTGCACTATTTACTGCACACCGGATGGTATTGCATTCCAGACACCTGATGAGGATGGCGCTTTTAAAATGGTGCTAGCAAAGCAAGGAACAGAAGTGAATGAGTTATTTTCGCTTCTTACAGATAAAAGTGTGCCTGAAGAATTGATGAAAGTAGTGAATTCAGATGTGTGGGATTTCACAGGACAAGAGATTGGGTTAATGAGAAAAGTAGACCCGATTAGAATTACAGTGAAAGACGGTGTTAACTATCCAAATACACCACAGTATAAAATGAAGCCAGAAGTAATAGCAGGAATAGCTCCTGTAATTGATCAAATGATTGAACAAGGAATTTTAAAAGAAATACTGAGCAGTCCTTGTAATTCACCTATTATGGGATTGAAAAAGCCAAACGGAACCTATAGAATAGTGCAATATTTGAGAAAGGTGAACAAAATTGTTGTGCCTTGTTGCCCGGTTGGGCCAAACCCAGCAGTGATTCTCTATCAAATCCCACATGATGCGGAATGGTATACAGTGATTGATTTGTGTCATGCATTCTTTTCAATTCCCTTGCATCCGGATAGCCAGTATTTATTTGCTTTTCGGTTTGGAGACCGTGTTTTGGCATGGTGCCGAGTTCCTCAAGGGTATCCTGAGAGTCCTTCAATTTTTAATCAGATCTTGAAAAAGTGTCTGGAAGATTTGAGAATGTCTGAAGGGTCTGTTCTGGTTCAGTATATTGATGACCTACTGGTGGCATCAAAGACTCGAGAAGCCTGTGTTGCAGACACTATTGCTTTACTGAACCATTTGGCAGAAGGTGGACATAAAGTGTCCCCTGAAAAATTACAATTCTGTCAGCGAGAAGTCAAATACTTAGATCACAAGATTGAGAATGGAGTCAAAAGTGAACATCAGAGCGTATTCGTGTGATCAAAGACATGAAACCACCCACAACTCAAAGAGAAGTGCGAATGTTCTTGGGAGTGGTTGGATATTGTAGACAGTGGATCAGTGGGTTTTCACTGATGGCAAAACCTCTACAGAGGCTGACAAGGAATGATGTGAAAGACCCAATTAAATTGGATGAAGAGAGCATGGAAGCTTTTGTTAAATTGAAAGACAGTCTGTGTCAGGCGCCGGCATTGGGGATCCCTGATTATTCAAAAGATTTTGCATTATATTGCAGTGAAAGAGATGGGTGTGCGCTTGCAGTTCTAACTCAGAGACATGGAATGGCGAGACGACCTGTGGCATATCTTTCTGCTACTTTAGATTCAGTAGCTGTCGCATTACCTGGATGTTTGAAAGCAGTAGCTGCTACTTGTGTGAGTCTGGAACAGAGTGAAGGGATCATAATGGGTCATCCTGTGAGAGTGTATGTGCCACATTCAGTAGAGATCCTTTTAACAAGAACACGGACTCAGCACCTCACCTATAGTCGGCTGACTAGGTAAGAGAGAGTGATTCTGGGTGCAGAAAATGTGACAATAGTGAGATGTACAAATGTGAATCCTTCCACTTTATTGCCAGATGTTTGGGATGAAGAAGTGAGGGATGAAGCCGAACATGATTGTTTGGATGTGACTGAATTTTGCACCAAGCCCCGTCCTGATATTAAGGATGTTCCTCTTGAAGAATCTGATTGTGTGATGTTTGTTGATGGTTCCTCTTTACGAACTGGTGTGTTGAGTTCTGCCTATGCCGTCTGTACTGTAGCGGCAATCCTGGAAGCATCCTGTCTAAAAGGGGTAAAATCTGCACAAGTTGCCGAATTGGTGGCTCTAATTCGAGCCTGTAAATTGGGAAAAAGTCAGAAGGTGACTATAATTACCGATAACCAATATGGCTTTGGCATTGTGCATGACTTTGGAGAACTATGGATGCAGAGGGGATTCCTGACCTCTTCGGGGTCCCCCATCAGGAATAGTCAATTTGTAAAGGAATTGCTTGAAGCATTACAATTGCCAAAACGAATTGCAGTGGTCAAATGTGCCGCACATAAGTCAGGAGATGATTATGTGACTCAAGGCAACAGATTTGATGACCAAGTAGCACAATATTGTGCAAAGAATGAGACTTTCATAAATCGGGGAAAAACAAAAGAAAATACGGTTTGTCAACTTATGTTTACTAACACCATTGAAACATGGGATGAAGTGAGACAATTGCAGGAAGAGGCAGGTGATGAAGAGAAACAGGAATGGGAAAAGGCGGGATGTAGGAGACGAGAAGATGATGATGTATGGGTATACATTGATGGGAGACCAGTCATGCCAGATAGTTTACTTTCTCATATGGCAAGGATGTGAATGGGATGACACATATTGGCCGAGATGCCATGGTCAGATCATTCAAACAAACGTGGTTTAATACCAAGTTCAGGACTATTGCAGAGAGTCTTTGCCAAAGATGCCTGACGTGCCAACAGCAAAACCCAGGAAGAAAAACAATAGTTAGTCTGGGAACAATAGGGAGGGCAGGAGGTCCTTTTACCAGACTACAACTTGATTTTAGCGAGTTGCCTCCATGTAATAAGCTCAAGAATGTGTTAGTAATTGTGTGTTTGTTTTCCCGTTGGGTGGAAGCCTAGCCCACAAGAAGGAATGACAGTTTGACAGTGGCAAAACTTTTGTTGAGGGAATACATTCCTAGATATGGTTTTCCAGTCACTATGGAAACAGATAGAGGAACACACTTTACTAGTGAAACCATCAAACTGATTTGTGAGGCATTGAGCATTCAATCAAAACTTCATTGTGCCTATCATCCAGAGGCTTCTGGAATAGTAAAGCAGATAAATGGCACAATCAAGAATAGGTTAGGCAAAGTGTGTAAATCCACAGCACTGAATTGGCCTGATGCTTTACCCCTAGTTTTGATGAGTCTCAGAATCATTTCTGACAAAAAGACAGGATTGAGTCCACATGAGATCTTGATGGGAAGAGAATGAGACAAGCATTTATACCTGCCAACAAATTGATAAATATATCTGATGATCTCATCCTTGACTATTGCAAAGGATTAGCTGATGTGGTACGTTCTGTGTTTTATCAGGTTGGAGCAGACGCGACCACAACACAGCAGACTCAAGCCCATGACCTGAGCCCTGGTGAGTGGGTTCACGTGAAAAGGCATAGAAGAAAAACTTGCCTAGAGCCCCGCTGGGAAGGACCATATCAGGTCATATTGGTGATGACTACAGCAGTAAAGTGTGCTGGCTTACCAAATTGGATCCATGCCAGTCACACTCAGCGAGTCCTAAGTCCACTTGAAACACGAGTAGAGCGGCATCTGAAGATCTCAAGTCCGAGCTCTGAATCAGAAGCTGAAGTACAAGAAATTGGTGAAGTTAGAGCAATAGACTCTGAAACTGGTGAACATAAACAAAAGGACTCTGAAGAGCAGTTTGATGATGAATTGCTTAGTACAAGTCAAGTAAAATGGGCACCAGCTACTGGGACTGAAGAAACTGCTGTTGAACGAGAAGAAAGACAAATCTTCGATGGAGAAGGAAAGGATAGAAAGGAGATAGGTGAAAGAAATACAGAAGAAGAAAAAGAAAAAGAAGAAGAAAGCAAACTCAAAGTAGGTGCAAAGAAACGAAGTTATGAATTGAACAAAGAAGAAGAAGAAGTTCAACCAAAAAGGGCAAAGAAAGACGACCGTTGGCCAAGCGGAGTTAAAAGACTGAAATACAGGGTGGTGAAAGGAAGTCCCGAGAATAGGCCAGAACAGATAAACGAAGTTCCAGGTGAGATAGAACAGGGAGAGTCGGATGACGAATCAGTGCTGCGACCAAAGAGAGTGAGAAAACCAAACAAAAAGTTCAAGTCACCTGACTGGATTTACATAGTGTTGGAGGAGATTGAAGAAGAAGATTTAAACAAAGAAAGAAACAGCACTGACAACGAGCAAGAAGAAAAGAGTGACCTAAATCCACCTTAAAAGACTGTAAACAAATTAAGGTGTCACGTTATCAACTGAAGAAATTTTCTGAAGATCCAGAAGACGTCCTGGAAAATTGGATTAGTTAAAATAAAAGAAGGGGTAAAGAAGAAAGCTTTTGAAGTGTGGGATCACATTACATTTTTAGTTTTTGTAGAAAAATATTTGAAATAGATTTTTTTAGAAAATCCATTAGAACTTTATAAAGATTAATATTACTATGGCAGATACACAAGTAACAAGACCTAGATGTAGTTTTATGTGTAGGTGTTATAAAGCTTGTTTGTGTCTATTTTGTATACTGATAGTATTCTGGATAATATTAACAATTGTAATACCTTTACATCTGATAAAAGAAGATACACCTCATCCTAACAATTTAACAAGTTCAAGGGTAGACACTGACATTAAGCAAACTCCTTTTACTCACTTGAATCAAATAGATGCTAGTAGTCTGCATCACGATAGATCAGTTACTAATTTTTCCCTGAATGTTTTCACTAAATTACTTTACGAATATGTGGAAACAATGGATGTGAGTGACTGTTATGCGTGTATACAGTTACCATTGTCTGTTTCAGAAGGTGTAACCTACCATCACCTTCCTTTGACTTATGGTGTGACCTATAGTGTCTTATCAAGTTTGTTGTATAGAACAGGTAAACTGGATTACTATTATTCCAATGTAGATACAATCTTTTCTAAAGTCCCTGTAATACCTGAGTTGAATAAGATAGCACCCGCACATGTCATGGGAGATTTTTTCCTGACAACCAAGCCTTTAGATATAAAATACGCTAATAAAAATAATTTAACATGTAAATTGAAAAAGGAAGAGAAGATCTTTTTGGAGATGGTGGAAGAGAGAAGGGCTAAGGGGCATATTATCAAGAACGGCGTTAAAAATTATCGCCGGTTTAGCGGCAGAAAACTGCAGCTAAAGCGGCGATAATGGGCTTGATAATATGCCCTTGAGAATTCCAATAGAAGTCCACGTTCTGGTGTGAACATGAGCTTCTATTGGAATTCTACAGGGCATATTATCAAGCCCATTATCGACGCTTTAGCGGCAGTTTTCTGCCACTAAACCGACGATAATTTTTTCGCCGTTCTTGATAATATGCCCCTAAGTTTCAGAGAAGAGCTGTTGAAGAGAAATTACAAACACCACCTTGGATTTTCAGAGAAGGCAACTATGATAAAGGCGAGACTTATGCTGCAATGGCCCTGGATTGGTCGCAGAAGGGAAAATTATGCTTACGAAGGGAAAAGACTAACTACAACAATTACTTCATTGGTTCCAGTGAATGTGAAGATACCTATAAAATTATTGGGGGTTGGGGATTAAAGGGAGGAACTGACCCTGTCTTGCCAGGCATATATTATGTCTGTGGGAGGAAAGCCTATTATCGGCTACCAGATCACTTGTATGGAACTTGTTATCTTGGGATTGTCTTTCCAAAAGTCTACCATGTAGACAAAAGTACAAATGGAATCCATGAAGTAAAACAAGGACTAAAACGTGTAAAAAGAGAAAGTTTTTCAGAAATTGTAGGTGATATATTTGGAGCATTGATACCTGGAGTTGAGGTTACACAGAATGCACATAAAATTCGACAATTGTCCACAGTGGTTGATCTTTTATCAACGGATACTGCTGGAGGATTCCTGATGATTGACACTGAAATGATTGCCATGAGATCTATGGTTATGCAAAATCGACTTGCCCGTGATATATTATTGGCAAAAGAGGGTGGAGTCTGTGGAAGGCTGAAGGTTCAACATTGTTGCACTTACATTCCAGATAAAAGTAAGAATCTGGAAGGATACATTCAGAATATCACTGATTTGCATAAGAAAGTAACACAACTAGAGGTTGACGGTGTCTGGGAGAGACTAAGTAAGAGTTTCTCTACTATAAGCAATTGGTTTTCTTCTATAGGTAGTTCCTTAGTAGGAAAAATAATAGTACCAATAATTTCTGTAGCTGTTATGATATTCATAATAAGAATGACTTATGTTTGTGTGAAGAAAAGATGCAAAGAAAAGAAAGAAAGGAAATTAAGTAAGGAACGTAAAGAGAGGAAAAGAGAGATAGATGAGATAGAATTGGAAGATTTTAAAGAAAAATTGTACGTAAAATGTAAGGAGCATGGGCCAGAAGACAAAATAACAGCTATATAACTTGGTAAACCGTATGTTTAGGGATTTTATGATGGTAAACCATCAAAGGGGGGATTGATGGAGTGAGGTTTGTAAAGATACATCCTCATGAAATTAAGTAACCCCATAATAATGTATTGACTGCATGGACTAACCAACCCTGAATGCACACGTTCACACATGGGGAAAACGCATTTTACATAATATACTAAACCATGATGGCATGAGCACGTATTAACTATTTTCGCTTTGAAAAATCGTACTAATGCATGTTTATGCTATGTTGTACATTGCACATTTTGCATGTTGTGCACCAATAACAAAAAGATTGCTTTAAATTAATAGCTTTCGCTAGGAATTAATTAATACAGGGTATTAGTATGGTGGGAGGTAACCATAATGGGTTTTATTTCATGAATTAATATTCTTTTGTGTTTATTTACTTTAGTACGAGATTGGGCCTGCATGAAAATGGCCTCTTGTCTGAACCAGCATGTGGTTGTCTTGGTCTGCACGGAGGACGCATGCGCTGAAATGGTTTGCCTGCTTACGAGCTGCAGAGTTCACCAGCTGATGTAATTCGTGTGAAGGCCATGTTGACCTGTGTCCTATTGTTTATGTGCTAAGATGCGACAGCGACTGTGAGAACTGCCATCACTACGTGCAATTTGAATATGAAGCGGATGTCATAATATGAAAATGTTGCAAAATGTATAACTATTGATATTAGTAGTATGCAAATGTATTTATCCTTAATACTTCCTTTGTTAAAACCGGTATGGGATGGATTTGCGAGGAGAACTGGATGAGGTGACCCTAACATGATTTTTGACAACCAATCACAGACCGAGTTTCTACTAATACTGCAACATTGTAAGATAGTGAGCTAGGCATTAAGGTATAATTGATATCCCAATTAGGGGTGTGGGGTTCAGACGAACCTGAGAGAGCAGAGAGAGAGAACACAGAGAACATCTAGACGTCGAGAGGGAAGCGCACCAAGACAGAGAGAGCAGACCAGCATTGAGCTAGAGAACACCTTAGGTACGAGAACGTTGCGGGAGTGCTTGGGAGGAGACTGCGTCCGAAGAGAACTAAATCAAGGTAGATAGGATTGTGAGATTATATTTGTTTGCAAAACTTAGCTGCATCTGTCCTGTTAACTTTGTCCTCTGAGCCTATCTCCGGGGACCCCTTGCCACAATCTCGGCCAAGGAAGTGGTTTTCCTTATTCTTTGGTGGGTATCACCCTCCTTAAATGTTTTAATTTTGCATTATATTTCTGCAAGTGTTTATGCTGTACCTTCTCTTCCCCTATTCCTATGCACGCTTTGATGTCAATACAAATGAGTCATTTTGATTACATTGCTTGATAATTTGTTCTCTTATATGTGATCTTGTGTGTTCACTGATAATCTGAATTATGAGCATTTAATTTTAATAAAACAAAATTATTAACCGAATAAATGACTCTGTGGTTATATAGTTAAGGTATTACACTGTTTAGTTAATCATAGTCACCATCAACTCTTCAATTTATGGTCCATCGACCAAAGGAAGAAGACAGTTGAGATTAAGAATAGTTAGGTATATATATAAATGTTATTAATGTGAAGTATAGTATTGAACATAATAAAACTGACAGATTAAACCCCCAAATCCAGCGCCCGTCTTCAGGGATCATTTATGGGTGATGTGTGATGGGCCCCGTTGTTTGGTAAGCAATTTATGTGTGAAGAGATTTCCCTAGGTCCCTGGTTCATCAATTAGGGGTTGTGCTGGATCACCAGCATCTATCCCTTGCACATTTTAAGCTGTCTATTGACAGCTTTCATTTAGTGAAAATTAACGACTACCTTAAGCTTTGGGAGCGGTCACGAAGTATTTATGTACTTGATCACGAGTCCCAAGGAGAGGTGAATTCCTCTTTATTGTACCCTTTTGCAATGATGGTTTTGTGTAGTGTTGGATTGCTGATTGGACAGTCTGGCAGTGCCAGACGGGCTGGTCGGACAGGTCAGTGTGTGAGCCCGCTTTTGACTGTTTGCAGGCCCGTTTTATGGTCTGCTGGGATGGCTTTTACTGTTGATTTCCATGATATTACCACAAACATTGCCAGCAGCAAGCCCGAATGACGCATTCTCCAGTTCTTTGTAAAACACCCATACAGATTGTCTTTACAAGTTTGCAAAAGTGGGCCACTTTTTTTTAGCTATGTGATTCGCTAATGAAGGCCACGTTTAGTTTGGTTCCAGTTCCTGTTTTCTGACCTAGTCAGTCCGACCGTGGTTTAGTGCATTGCTATTTGGAATTTTGTGTACACAAATCCAAACATTTTGAACCGTGAAGTCTTTCTGAATGCAGAATCCCCTTGAAGCATGCGCACCATTGTACCTAAACATTGTCTGTGACAGCGTCAGCATCAAAAGCTCTAATGAAAAATTGGACTCGTGCTTACCTTGTCACAACCCCAAACGTGTACTCAGCTCCAGGTGTTCAACACTGTAGAAATCCCATTCGCATCTCTCTTTATGATTTGCCTTTGTGTTTATGCATGGCAATTAAAAACCTGAATCAAAGTAAGACTACTTGCCAAGTATTTCTACAGATATTTAAAGGGAAAACAGACAAAGAAGCAGCATGTTGATGCCCTATGGATTGGATAGACTAGAGAATGATTGCTACACAAAGCGACCATCACATTCACCAAGAGCGCAGCCAGCGCCGGTGGCCAACAGGGACGCAAACCTTCTTCCAGATTACACTGCCAATGCGGCTGTGGGGCCCCTGCAGAAAAACTAGAAATTACATCTTTCTCAAATGTCTCTCCAAACTGCGGAGACAGTCCGTGAAACTAGAGAATTGAACCCCGGTGTGTGTCCTCGCTCCTGCGTCTCCGGGGCTCACAGTAATTGTTTAGCAATCTCAACCTGCCAGCATGCTTACTTCCCCGCTGTGCACCTCTGCTGCTTGCTCTTTCATAATAAAAATAAGGCAAGCATCTTGCCATAAATGCAGAAAAAGACAAAGGAGATGAGTTGCGCTTCCAGTCTGACTCGTTGCAAAAGCCCACGTTTTCACTTGTTTAGCATAAGCGCTTAATTATGCAAGCATTTGCTCAGTTGAATAGGTTTTATGTTCAAATCTTTGGTAACTTAGATTCTGCTCCAGGGGCTTCTTGGCTAACAAACGAGAACACATGTTGCCATGCATCCTAGTTTTCTGACAGTGTTTGGTTGGATTGCAGAATTCTGTTCAAGCAGATGCAGCTGCCTTCAAACAGCTTTTATGTATTGCTAAGAAAGCGATAAATATTTTTCAGAAATCATCCTGAAGTCCGAGTAAGAATTCTTCCAAAGGCCGCGCACTGCCAGATTTGTGCCAAGGTGCTATGGTGCAGAGCGCTTTAAGGTCTGTAGCGCACACGATGTTACATTTATATTCGGAGCCTGCAGCAGAGCCGGACTCGGACGCCCGGCACACAAATAAAATGGCGTCCGTTAGTGAATTAGGAAGCTAAAAAAGTGGCCCATGTTTGCAGATTGGAGCTGTTTTCAGCTTTCAAAGATACGGGGCCTGATTCACAGAACTAACTTACGTCAAAAACGTAAAGTTAGTACTTTTTGGTATTCACAGAATACACTTACTCATTTTGGTATTCACAGAATGAATTTACTCATTTCGGTATTCACAGAAGTTAGTAGTCCTAACTTTAGGACTCTAAATGCCTTCTGTGAATACCGAAAGTCTTAAAGTTAGGATTTTTCTCAGTTTAGGAGTAGTAAAGTTAGGACTCCTAACTTTAGGACTCCTAAATGCCTTCTGTGAATACCGAAAGTCTTAAAGTTAGGATTTCTCTCAGTTTAGGAGTAGTAAAGTTAGGACTCCTAACTTTAGGACTCCTAAATGCCTTCTGTGAATACCGAAAGTCTTAAAGTTAGGATTTTTCTCAGTTTAGGAGTAGTAAAGTTAGGACTCCTAACTTTAGGACTCCTAAATGCCTTCTGTAAATATCGAAAGTCTTAAAGTTAGGATTTTTCTCAGTTTAGGAGTAGTACTCCTAAACTGAGAAATATCCTAACTTTAAGACTTCGGTATTCACAGAAGGCATTTAGAAGTCCTAAAGTTAGGACTACTAACTTCTGTGAATACCGAAATGAGTAAGTTCATTCTGTTAATACCAAAATGAGTAAGTGTATTCTGTGAATACCAAAAAGTACTAACTTTACGTTTTTGACGTAAGTTAGTTCTGTGAATCAGGCCCACGCTGTATAAGTGTTTTGTAGTATGAAAGAGCGCATAGATTTAAGCCGGCTGCAGGCAATGTTTGTGCTAAAATCGGGGAAATCAACAGTAAAATTTGGACCCCCATTCTATAAACAGGCCCACACTCAAAAAACCGGCCCACAAACTGACCTGTCAGACCATCCTTTCTGACCTGTCTGACTCTGATCTATAGGGATTTTTTTATTTTGCCAATTTCAGTCTATTTGCCTGTGTTTACTTCGGTTGGGTTGATAAAGGAACTAAGGGGTTACGCGTCCCATGGGGCTGCCCTCCCTCCAGAAAATAAGGATACTTTTTTCTTTGGATAAGAAAAGTTCCACAAAAGGGGCCAAACCTCAGTTCACACTTAAAAACAACAGAGGCCAGGATTAGGCATGTTGGTAGTGTCCCCTTAGCATTCATATGAATTATGCTACAATTAAGGTTCTTGAAGTGAGACATATATGCATTCCAAGTAATAACAGACTACCTTGAATGGTCTATTGCAAGGGAGGGGAGAACCTTATTTGGAACTACAAACAGAAACCAGTGGCACTGTGCAAGAAATGGTAAGTAGTAGAAAACACACAGTCGGCGATTTCATTAGGGCGTAATGACGATACGAGAAGACTGGGGTAAGTACGTCCATTTGAGTTGCATCCATATATGCTGCAGGTTTAGTTCCATCTTGAAAATATACTTTGTATCTAAGGCACTGCCTCCACTTCTGAGATCTCTGGGACCATGAAGAGGCTCACCACAGCCCCAGCCACTATACCTCACATTGCGTGGCCTGTGCACCTAGTGCCGGCCTATGCCAATATCCTGATTCCTTCTGTCTTGCGGCTCCTTCCTGCACTCCTGCTGTACTGGGCCCCTGCACTGCAGGGTTTGGAAATCAATGCCTGCCACACCACTGTGCCATCCATTGGCTTGCTCCATGGTCCTCACTCATCTTCTGCAGTTTTCATTCTTGTTGATTTTGGGTATTCTGTGAGAGCAAATTTTCCAAGAGCACTCAATCAATCAAGCAATCAATCAATCAAACAGTATTTGTATAGCGCATTACTGTCACCCCTAGAAGTATCTGGGCACTGTGTCTCCATCGAAGAGCCAGGTCTTGAGTCTCTTTCTGAAGTCTACCAGCAAGGGAGCTGTACGAAGCTGGAGGGGAAGGTCGTTCCAGGTCTTGGCTGCGATGTAGGGGAAGGAGTGGCTACCGCTGCGGCTGCGATGAATGCGGGGGTGTGTGTGAGGGCGAATGAAGAGGAGTGCAGGTGTCTAGAGAACTGTTGGAAGTTCAGTCAATGGTTGATGTAGGCAGATCCTAGGTTGTGAAGGGCTTTTTAGGCGTGCATGAGGATCTTGAACTGGCATCTCTTCTGGATGGGGAGCCAATGGAGGTCTCTCAGGTGTCGGTTCATTTGGGGAGGTCGAGGATGAGTCGGGCTGCAGCGTTCTGTATGGTCTGGAGTCTTCTGAGGAGCTTGGGGGAGATGCTGGTGTAGAGAGTGTTGCCATAGTTGAGGCGGCTGGTGACGAGGGCCTGAGTGACGGTCTTTCTGGTGTTGGTTGGCATCCATCCGAAGATTCTGCGGAGCATGCGAAGTGTGTGGAAGCAGGAAGAGGTGACTGCGTTGATTTGTTGTTTCATGGTCAGTTGGCAGTCGAGGATGATGCAGAGGTTGCTTGCATAGTCAGTCGGTGAAGGTGTAGGTCCAGATTCTACAGCCCACCAGCTGTGGTCCCATTTGGAGGTGGTCTCCCCGAAGATCAATATTTCAGTTTTGTCAGAGTTGAGTTGGAGGCAGTAGTCTCCCATCCATTTGGCTACGTTGGGCATGGAGTTGCAGAAGTTGGTTTTGGCATTGGAAGTGGATCAGTTGAGTGTCATCTGCGTAGGAGATTATGTTGTGTCAGTCGAATCTGATGACATCTACGAGGGGGGTCATGTAGATGTTGAACAGGGTGGGCCCGAGGGATGATCCTTGTGGTACGATGCATTTGATGTTTTTGGGAGCAGAGGTGAAGGGAGGCAGTCGAATGCTCTGTGTGCGTCCTGTAAGGATGGAGGCGATCCACTTGAGGGCGTCTTGCTATATGGCTATGTTGTGGAGTCTGTTGATGAGGGTGTTGTGGGAGATGGTGTCGAACACCATAGAGAGGTTGAGGAGGATAAGGGCCAGCTGCGGCCTGTGCAGGTAAGAGCGGTGGGGTGGTGGGGCCCGGTGGGGGGGATTTCGACAGACGATGATGAGGGAAATTAAATAAATAATTAATTTTCCCTCGTCATCATCCGTCGAAATCCCCCCACCCCCCCTGGCCCACCGGGCCCCACCGCCTCACCGTTCTTGCCTGCAAGGGCCACGGCTGATAAGGGCTCACAAGTCCACACTTGTTCCCAGTGGAAAACTCTAGTTTAAAGTATTATTCACATTCAGCCATGCTATGCTCAAAGCGTGGTACCTTTAATCCTGTGTGAAACTATTGTAACTATCAAACCCATCTGGACATTAAGCTGTGCTTCAGAAAAATTGGCAATATTGTTCAATTTCTCTTATTCCTTGAACTTATACTGCCTTGGCTGCCACACTGTGGAATAGCATTCCAGCATCCCTTTGGTGCCACTATAATGCGTTTTTCGAAAGTGCATTAAAACTTTGATATTTGCGCTGGTGGCACAAGTTAAGTGCAACCAGCAACAGAATGCTACCTATGGTGAGTGTTAAGCTATAGAAATAGTGTTTTCATACTACAACATAACACTGCAGTTTGGGAAGTGGATACAGCATCTTCTGGGAAAAGGAGGGCCTCCCCTTGTATTTCCAATTGGAGTGGAGTGGATTGACGTGGAGAGCAATTGTGTAGCATTGAGTGGAGTGGCATTGTGTGGCGTGGAGTGGAGCAGTATTATGTGGCATGGAGTGGAGCAGCATTGTGTTGCGTGGAGTGGAATTGTGTACATTGGAGTGGAACTGAGTAGAGGGGAGTGTAACTGTGTGCACCTTGGGCCAGCTTATTCCCAATATTGATAGCAAAAACCCAGTTGCATTTTTTTAAGGCTGCAGTCTTTTGTTTTTTAAGCTTAGGCTGTGCTGTAGGTGGTGTCTGCGAAGTACTTTATGACCTAGACCAGACACAGCACCTCTAGCTAAAAATCACTTAATCCCCCTGTTCCTAAAACAACTAATGTGAACTTGTGTAATGTAACTGGTATTCATGTAAAGCACTCCAATACCTTCCATTACCTTTGTGGTTGGATCGAGTTTGTGCTATATAAAAATGCAAAAAAAAGAAGAAATAGTACCTAAATCACAGCGCAAGCAGCGGACGGGCACTACATAAGATAAATAAATCTGTTCTTGGTCCATGGGCCAAGAACGATAGAAACGGAAACGACACAGGAAGTGACACTTCACATTGCTTGCCGAATTAAAAGACAGCAAAGAAGAATGATAATGATGCCTACGAATGGTAACGAATGGGCAAGCTAAAAGCACCTTTTAAGTAGTTTTTTTTTAGTCACATAGACACAATAGGTCGCCAAGCGGCACCACATGCTCGCTGCCTGCAGGCTCGTCCTAAAAACCTCCAGTCACTAAACTCCCTTTAAGGCTCATGCAGCCCTATTTTTTTAGGTCTCGCCTAGCGACGCAGCGCTTGCGCTGCTCGCTATGCGAGATCTATTGTCGTCGACTTGGGTTCGGAAGCGGGACAATAGATGTGCACTTTCCCAGACAGCCGATGTGCACGCTCACGGCGTCTCTATCAGTTTGCCTCCGGACAGCCGATGTGCACTCTCACGGCGTCTCTTTCAGCTTGCGCCCGGACAGCCGATGTGCACGCTCGCACGCTCACGGCGTGTCTTTCAGTTTGCGCCCGGCGAATGCTTTTTTTAAAATTGCATTTTACTCGCGCCTCCAAGACCAGCTCCGCCAGCCCGACCAAGCCCCCCGCCAAGAGGAAACATGGGCACTGTAAGTGAGCGCCCAGAAAGCGGCATCGCGCCGGCCGCGGGGCGGGCAGCACCAGCGGGGGCGACCAGCACGAAACGAGCAGCACCAGCAGCAGCGGCAGCAGCAGCGGCCGGACCAGCCCCCTAGTAAGCCCGCTGGCCCCCGCTACCTACCTGCACCTGGGCCGCTCCCAGGGAGGCGGACACCCCACGCCTGCCGGCCAGCTTCCCCCGCATCCACGTGCGGGATGTGTCGTGCGAGACCAGCCTGGCAGCTGCACAGCGCCAGGCACAGCACATCCTGCGGGTCAACCTGGAGCCCGTGGTGCACATCCCCCGTTTCCCCGTGGCCTGCCTCTAGCGCCGCGAACGACTGTTTACACACCTGAACAGCACTTTACCGACCGTCCTCGGACCCCCCACCTCATGGCCCCGGCATCCAAAGACAGCCCTCCTGCCGACTGTAAACCCCGACCTCACTGTTCTGTATCGGTAGGGGTGACTTTTGCACTAAATATACCGCCATCCCAGCACCACCTTTTAGTCCAGCTGATTTGCTGTCTTCCTGGGTCAAGGCGATCACTCGCCCCACGCTCGGAGGGTGACGAACTTAAAGCTAGATGTGAATGGCTGAGAGACCGTACCCCATTGGACTCATCCGGCTCGCTGGAATGTATAGACTTTGGTACTATGTACTCATGCTGGGCTGAAACGGTCCCGCAGACTCTTTCCACGTGGATTTGTAATACAAGTGCCTTTGAACGTTGCTAGTTTTTTTTTAATAAGAGCCCCATTACAGCGCCCGTAATGCTTGCATGCCAAGAACACCCCTCCTGCCTCCCAAACAGGATCGAGTCAAACATCAACCAGCAGCGATGCCGTGGCTGGTTTCACTTTCTTTGTTCTCTATTTCCGAGCTCCTCCCTCCCCCAATAAGTCATGGGGCTCCAGCAGAGCAGCGAAGCCAGGGAACGGAGAAGACGGGTTATGCTGCAGCCTGCCTCGGAGCATGGGACACTGGTCTTTGCCTGCTCCTTGCAGCTGACCCGGCTGTGGGCTTATGTGTCTTGGCGATTTAAGTTTTCTTGTGCTGCCACCCTCGGGTGGAGCACAGAGGCGCTCTATGACTAGGCTCATCTATATGGGTTCTCACAACACACAGACGTAGGTACTCACTACCTCCGGCTGGTTCCTCCTCCCACCTCAGCTCCTCCTTCAGCAGAAGCAGGAACCAGGGGCTGGGCCGGGCTTCTCTGTAGGCTGCAGCGCCTCTCCTTCTGTTAGGCTCCGTGGAGTAGACAGGCGCTCTGTGAGTGCCCGACCCGGAGCTGTGAGCACTAACTGCCAAGGAGCCCTTGCACCCCAAGAAATAGACCTGCGCATCTGGGCACCAAGGAGCCCCTGTACCCCGAAAGTTACACCTCTGCAAGAAGTCCCTGTAACATACAGGCACGCCGTCGCCAAGAAGAACAGGTAAGGCTCGCCCGAGTAAGGATTTGTGCTTATTTTATGTCCTAAAAACAGTTACTTTACTGTGTCTTAAACTACAACACCTTTAGCAGGAAGGCAGCTATGTGCCTTACAGCGAGGTCATGCTTTGTGGCGCTATATAAACGCACTGATAAAGTAATTAACATCCGGATCATATCTTACTTTCTGTAACTGATCTCGGTATACTATCAGCATGTGGTCTCAGAGCTGGAATAGAATGGGGGTGCTGCAGGTACACTGGAGCGCTGTATATAATGGAATGGCGGGGTGGGGTAAGTTTGGAAGGAGGTGCATTGGAAAAGCAGCGTGTTGTCTCAGAGCTGCAGGTGCACTAGGGGAGCTGTATGTGGTGGAATGGCAGGGGTGGTGAAGTTAGGAAGGAGGTGCCTCAAAAGAACAGCGTGTTGTCTCAGAGCTGCAGGTACACTGGGGGAGCTCTATCTGATTGAATGGCGGGGTGGGGTAAGTTTGGAAGAAGGTGCATTGGAGGAGCAGCATGTGCGGTCCAATTTGCAGGTAGACTGGGGGAGCTTTATGTGATGGAATGGCGGGGCTGGTGTAAGTTAGGAAGGAGGTGCATTGGAGAAGCAGCGTGTGGTCTCAGAGCTGCAGGTAGACTGGGGGAGCTGTATTTCATCTAGGTGGAATGGAGGGGGTGGTGTAAGTTAGGAGTGAGGTGCATTGGAAGAGCAGCGTATGGGTTCACAGCTGCAGGTACACTTGGGGAGCTGTATATAATGGAACGGCAGGGGTGTACGTTTTGGAAGGAGGTGCATTAGAAGAACAGTGTGTGGTGTCAGAGCTGGAATCAAATAGGGGGCTGCAGTCCAGGATTGAGATGCACTGGGAGAGCTGCGTGTGGGTCTTTGTGGCATGGCAGGGATGGCGCAGATCAGGATTCAGTCACACTGGCAGAGCTGTAAATTAGCCTCACAAGTACAATAGCAAGGCTCAGGATTGAGGGGCACTGGCAGAGCACACAGTGGGTCTTCAGCACTAGGATAGTACAGTGTTCTTGTTTCATTACTGGAATTGTAGGAGTGTTGCAACAGTGGACTCAGGTGCTCGTTCCAGTACAAGAATAATAGGGTAAGATCGAGGCGCACTGGCGGAGCTCTACGTGTCTCTCTCCTGCAATGCTATTGAGCTACTGGCATTGTAAATAACAAACCTTTTATCTATGTGTTAGTTTTGAAAACATATAAATAAAAGGCATTGCCATTTACAATGCCTTTTACAATGCCATTTACAATGGCAATAGCTTAAAACTTTGCAAATGCGAGACCTATTGCATTGCAAATGCTTGTCTTACTTACTCTTAGGCTCAGACGTGATACTTAAAATGTTAAATTGCAGATCAGCAAGCAACTGACCCATGTATCTGAATACAATGCTATAATAACTTCCAGAAGAGATGGGAAATCCCATAATTTGCCAACTTTCACCACAATAGACCACCATCCAAACAGTCAAAAACGGTCTTAAAATCAATAGAAACTGCATGAAGAGTGTTAGCTGTGTTTTGAGTTGCCCAATCTATGTGCAGAGGGAGCTATGTGATTGTCCCCTGAAACACAATGCTGTTGGATATCAGACCTAGGAGAAAGAACGAAGTATGCATGGAGGGGAGAAGGGTGGCCAACATGGTAAGAGCGGGAGGAAGAGAGGACACTGTTTATTACCCAGATGAGTTGGGCAGCTAGAATATAGACACCATGGGTCATGGCAGGATGGAGAAAGATGGTCTCTGAAGCATCCTGGACCCTATAGATAAGCTTTACATACAACGCCACTTTATGCATCTCAGCGATGTACTCACTATATTGGGGGAATCTGTGGAGACTCACAATGCTGCAGGATTAAATCTGTAATCAAGGTCATAGTCTAGAAAACATTGCTCATGTTTTGAAAGTAAAGGTATAGCTATCATGTTATGTAGCAGAACCTGTTTCCTAGTCAGGGGCTAGGGTATGTTTAGAGTAGTGGCATGGGTAGTTAGGATTTGGGTCCAATATTGGAGCAGGCCTGGACAGTCATGGAGGATATGGAGAGTAGCGCAGCTAAGGCCACCGCGCCTCCAGCAGTTCAAGGGAGGGAGCACCCTTGTTGGACATGGCCCTTCTTAGGGGGATTTCCTTGAGCCTTTTTGCTTTTTGTCCTCCTGGTTTTGCCAACTCTCTTTTCATGACCTTAGGACTCTGGGCACTTTTCCACTGTACTTCAGTGGGACAGTGTAGTGTAGTTCCTATTTCCCTAATAGGCTCTGCGCATTGGAATAATATACCCTATAGGTTTGACATAGGACTGAGGTCAGTATGTCCCTATCGAGTATATTAAACTTAATTACTTTGTGCCAGCTAGCTCAGAGGCCACTAGAAACTCCTTGTAAACAAGAAGGGAGTAGTTTCTGGCAACCGCATACACATGACAACTTTGTTTCCCTTTAGAATCGGAACACTCTCAGAATCGTGGAAAAAATAGATAACAGTTTCACTCAGCTAATCGTGCATGCTTAGTTTCTTCAGAGTTACACAGAAAGAAAAGACGGGCGTTTCAATAAAAGGAATTTATTGAACAGTCTTGTTTCTCGTGTAAGAGATATGAGCTGTTATGATCACAAGACAGTATGCAAGATATATAATGTACAGCGTAAGCAGTAGAAAGAAATAATACTGCGCTAGCATTATCTTTTAGCTATCACACATATATTCATATACATAAATAACATAAGCTAAAAATGCGAGTACTCATACGATGCGTCTCTAAGCTAGTTCTACCCCAGTGTACCTAACCTAACCTAGGTGTAGGACAAGGTAAGAAGTAGGTGAAGTATTCTATAGTATGGTATACTAAGAGTCTGATATGCCAAGAGTCCCTCTAGGTTCTAGTCAGCTCTATACCTTGAGAATGAGAGAGGTGGGAATCTCTTCCCGGATCCTCGAACTCTAACACCCGCGAAGGGAGTCAGAACACTGGAAGCTGGATTCTTTGCGAGCAGGGATGACAGTGTCTCTTCTCAGTGCGTCAGGCCGGGACACGGGCTCCTCTAAAGTCGAGGTCTCCTCCTAACTTGCTTGGGCAAGGGAAGGTATATTTATACCTGGTAGGTGCCTTGGAATGTTAGCATTGACGTGAAGTCGGACAGAGGAAGACATCAGGAATGAACCCTTAAGGAATAGCGGTTCATGCATAATAGATGAGTTCTTGGAGAAATCAATAATCCTGTGCTAGGGGAACTCCCAAGAGCTTAAGGGTCTGGTTTCTAAGAACTCGTTGTGACGTTAGGGTGGATGGATGTCGTGACCATGCCTGTATTTGGAGTGCATGGCTAATGCCTAAATAAGGACTGGGATTTTATGCATATATATAAGGGCAATGCGAATTGTGCCTATATAAGGACATGTTTCAGGAAAGCCTAAATACGGACACCTAAAGCGGAATACAACACCCACTCCACTTTCGAATGAACGATAATACTAAATGCTAAACATTAAATGCTAAACATTAAAACTGAGTACCACATGTTGCTAAAAACATTTCTAAAAGCTTATTAAAAGAAGTTTAAAATAAACTGTTGAATGCAATAGGTACTGTACATTTTAAAGCATTTTTTCATTCTAAGCATATATTGGAAATAAATGCAACATGAATGAATAAACAGAAATATATACATTGGACGAAATGGTTGACATGTTTTCAAAAATCAAAGCCATTTCATAACATGGTACTTAAATGAAATTATAGTAAAATAGGGTGACAATGTGTCCCTGGAAGTATTCAAAGAAGTCCGTTTTATATTAATAGTTCTACTGTAAGCAGATTGAGTTGCCATGTATTTTCAAAAAATAGAGAAAAAGAAAAAGGTTCAATTTTAGGAAGAGTTCCAAGTTTTGTTCTGTTTTGAAAATATGGAGGCCAAATTTCATTGCGTCCCTGGTACACTGTGAGCCGAATCAAAGTCAGTGTATGGGTCTGGTGTAAACATGAAATCATCTATTTCTGTAGACAAAAGATCGTCTACCGATGTCGGTGACAGTTGGAATACCTCATTTAGAAGGTTAACTGCACAGAGATGTGAAGCATCGCCTTCAGCATAGGATGCCGCAGCAATGTTCGCGTCCGTTGTTACCTGTGTGCCTGTTGATCCATCTCGTACCTCAGCAGCAGCAGGAAGCGTCTGTGAGATCTCAATGAATGCCATCATCAGGATTGGTAGCCTTTGGGGACAACACAGAGCATGGGCCATTATCGGGTCCAGCAGAGTATCGATATCCATTGGCATGACAGATGGGAGTGTTAGACAGGTGTCTAGCACACATTCTTCACCGGAAAGCAGGCAGCGTAGAACAGGTAAGATGCAATCTTGCCAGATTGGTCTGAATGACAGAAACCATGTTGTATTAAGTTCCCGTAGACGAGGTATGCCCAAAAGTTGCACTATGCGCTCATGGCACTTCCGTAGTAGTAGGAATAGAAACAGGATTCCTGCAACAAGTGCTAGAATTAATGGCACACCACCAAACACCGAATGTGCGAAGTTTGGGATGATTCCGAGGACTGCCTGGAAGGGTGCTAACAGTCCTGAACAGATGGTCTTAAATACATGTACAATTCCACTCGTCTCAGACATGTTTAAGATACGTCCCATCATTTCTACGAAATGTATAGGGCAGTTTGTACGAATTAAAGCCTGTATCTCAGCCGAAGTCCTTGCAATTTGTAAATCATAGGTTTCTTTGGCCGAGGTCAAAGGCACGGTTTGTTGCAAAAGCATGGCTTTCATTCTGCTTAAAGTATCAAAACGTATAAAAGAAACATTCAATGAAGGCCATAGAGGCGACTCCCTGACTGTCTCTGTTTGGGGGAACAATACTTGCATACAGCAAGTAACCCTGGAGTCTACCGTTACCAGATATGGGATTCCTGGCAACATGCCACAGCAACCCTGATCATTCAACATGAGGTAACTCCCATTAGAAAGTTGGCCAAACGTTGGATTAATCACAGCAGCTGGTGTACCTTGCAGGTGACAGGATAAATTTGCCACAGAACCATTACAAGCCCCGTGCAAAGAAATGTCCTGACATATGAGAGAACCGCTTAATGCCTTTTCACAGTTTGTACCGCTTAGAAACACCTCACGATCCCCACTCCAACATCTGTAGTCGTAAGGCAAATCCCAGGATGTCTTAATGTATTCTTTACCCAACCTTTCATATTTGCCTGCTTGCATTTGTTTGAGGCAATACTGAAACTGAAAAGTAGTGACAGGCAGAGTTATTTTGCCATGAATAAGCCATTCTGTAGCTGGTTTTTCTGCCACTGTGAATGGTAATTTTTCCAGTTTTTCAATGCTCAGCACTGTATACTTTGCTCCCCTTTGTGCCAGTTCGATCTGTTTATCTGTTAGATTGTATTCCGAAAACAGAGACGACGTGTTGATAAAACGCCAAGGCACATAGCCCGCACGCAAAGATTGCAGCGTCCAGCTTAATAACATAATAGAACGTAACTGAGATTGGCCTTGTTGTAACATGGCTAAATCTTTTCCAGTATGTCAATAGCAGAGGATACAATGTTGTCCAATGAATAAATTCTGGATGACAAAGTTGTTAACCCATTGTCGACCACAGTGAGAGATTTCTCTAAGTTAATACGATCAAGTTCACGTATTCTTTCTGCGGCCTCTGCCTGTGAAACCTTCCATATTTCATTATAAGCAGCATAAATGCCGGCATATATGAAACGTTTTTGACGTGGTTTTCTTGGTCCTAGCAAGAATTCCCTAAGGTCTGCATCTTCTTTAAGTAAAGATAAGTGTTGTTTCACATCCTCAAGTATAGACTTTTGTAACCAGTCAAGGCACAATTTTCCTACACTGTATGTTGTTACTACCCCCGGATGTTGTCTTTGAACATATCGTGGGTCTGGCCTATGGATTGTAAAGCCCTGTGTTTTATTCAGAAATCTTTCTTGACAGATGTTTGTGTCTGTGGGCCAGAGCAACCATTTTTTCCAACAGGATCTGTTCTGTTGTTTTGTAGTATTGTGTCTACTGTGACCGCTCCCTGTGTAGTGTTATTACTTGCAGGTGTTGGTACAGAAGGTGTGTTCATGTCTTTGATCTTGGCTAAACCAAGGCAAGACGTTTGTTGCACAGTGTCATTCAAAAACATTATTTGACGTGGGATGATACATGCTCTAAACAAAGCTTCAATCCCCTGCACTTGCCAATCTTTAGAACCCCAGACAGTTTTTGTGTCTATTGTGTCTTTCCAAAAGTCAAATCCTTGTCTAGACAGTTGGGTAATAAAGGATGCAGAATAAATCTGTTTCGTATTAGTTAACATAATTTTCTGACCTGTTTTGTTTACATTCTTATAGAAAAATGTGTCTGGATCAGATGTATTGTACCCTGAAAAATATGGAAACTTATTCGCAAACGTTTTTGAACTACCCCTTGGTGGTGTAGGACAATGTTCCCATTGGTTAAATTTAAAAACATTTCTAGGTATTGCAGATTTATGCAAGAAATGATGACCATAGTGGTTGTAACAATATAGCTGTTCATAGTCTGATGAACCCTGTAAGTATTCATTGTTAGAGAATGCAGCAGACCTTTCTAGATCAGACATCATATCATTTACAGTCTCAAAGTCCCAATCATCAGAATAGGTACTGGAGGTAATAAAATCACTTAAGGAAATTTTAAATAAATGTGGAATGTTCAAAAGTTCAGTCGGGCCGAATACATCGAAATCAGTTTTGTCCCAAACTATACCATCCTGTATAGGAACGGCTCTGATGTTCACTGCTGCCAAGTCTCTTGTTTCACGATGGGAAGATTTGTGTGGTTTTAAAAGTAAGTTCACATTTCTACTTTCAGTGTCCAAATGGATGTATCTGCCATTTATAAGCATGCTAAGAGTCATAACTAAAGCTAGCCAAAACAGAAAGAAAAATATTCCAGAAATAATCCATATTTCAATCCATGGTGAAACCAGATAAGTCTCTTTCAGGAAATCAAAAAGGTCTTGTACTTGTTGTTTGAAAGTTTTTGCTGGCGTTGTTTCAGGTTCACTCGGATCCTCAGAAAACGTATCAAAGTTAATGAAATAGCCAGAAGCAGTTCGGTCAATTGTTTGAATTGCATCACGATTTGTTGAAATCGCTGGAACCAGTTGATCACTTGCTACGTTGGTGTAGACAGTTGTATTTGGACGAACTGTTACTTGAGTTTCAAGAGGGATGAGTTCCATAGCATTGTTGCTTAGTCCTTCATCTGTTGCTGCTGAATTCTCGATGGTTATGAGTCTTTCAGTCTGAACCTCTTGGATAGTAGTGAGAGGAGTGCGTCTGCTACTAGGTCGGAGTCCAGAAGGCCTACTATTTAGTATTGGCCACATACTGTGGTTTGATGAGGTCGATTGACACAAATCTTTTCTCCTTTTTTCCAGCAAGGGGCGGCAGAAGTACTGTTCTTGTTCCATGGACGGCTAGGACAGGTACTGGTTGTCTGTAAGAAGGTCAGAATTCCTTCTTGTCCGCAATCTTCTCCCTGACTAGATCCCCAAATTTTGGGATCCAGACAGGCCTTGCTGGGACTGCCGGTGTTTCCCCAGTGGTGGTTGGCTTCAGGAACACGTTGCTTTGTTTCGATCTCAGTTCATTTAGATCCTGTAAAACAGCCAAACGATCTTTGATATCAAAGGGTTTATTTTCCACCACTGTGCCTTTACATTCGAGATCAGGAACCCACATTCTTGTCCCAAATAGGACCTCATATGGAGTGACCCCCCCTAGAGAACTTCTTGGCAAATTATTTAATGAGCTTTGGACCCCATAAAGATGTTTGACCCACCCATCACCCGAACCTAATACTCTAGCTGTTATAGACTGCTTTATGTCCCGGTTTTTCCTTTCCACAACAGAATTTCCCTCAGGATGAAACGGAGAGGAGTACCACAATGCAACGCCCAAACTGGCATTGGCTTCTTTGTAAGCCCGAGAGCTAAACGCAGGGCCCTGGTCAGAATGTAGTGTGCCAATTGCGTATGTGCCGATAAAGACTCGCAAATCTTTTATAACAGTTCGAGCGTCAGCCGAGCGCTGAGGCCATATCCATAGGAACCTTGACTTAGTATTTGTGGGATTGCATTTGTCCATAGGGACGCCTGCGCGTAGATAGTCTAATGCTGTCTAACAATGGTGTCTGTACTGGGCAGGCTACTTCGTAGTCTGGTGTCTGATGGCATTCTGCAACACGCTGTCTATTGCAGTCTATGCAGTCATCGATGAAGATGTGAATCTGTGTATTCATTCCAGGCCACCAGTACATCTCTTTTAATGTCAATATTGTTTTAGAGATCCCTTGATGTGACAGACCCTCCCCCAGATGTGCTTCATAAATCAAAGCTGCTCTACGTTCCTTGTTTGGAATTACCCTATCCCCCACTCCAGGGATTCGAGCAAAAGGAACGTTGTTTGCATCAATTACATAAGAGTACTTGAGTGGAAATTTCTTTGGTAACGCTGCACCACTGCCTTTGCTTGAAGCATTGACAGCCAACAATATCTCACTGTCTATTCTCGTTTTTGAAGGAGGGATCGAAGCTACGGAAGCCGTTTGAACAGCCCCCTTTGCGGCTTCGTCAGCCAATGAATTCCCTGCAACGTGAACGCCATCACGTTGATGACTCAGCGTGTGTATCACGTGAGCTTTTGATAGTTCGTTTTTTAACTGAACTACTTGTTCCCAAAGCGTTTTATGCTTTATTGTGCCACCTTTTGCATCTTTGAACCCATTTTCAAGGCAATTTTGTATATATTCATTATACGACTGAACACAATAAAAAGAATCGCACACTATGAGTGTGGGGAATTCGCGATCCGTATTTTCAAGTGCCAGTTTGAATGCTTGTAGTTCAGCTCGCTGAGCTGTACAATCTCCTAGAGATTGAGTTTTAGTGACCATTGGTCTGAAGTTACCATCTTGCATGCGACCTTTAACGATTGCACACACTGCACTGTAAGCTTGCTTACTCCCTGTAGCGGGTTGTGCTGATCCGTCAGTGGAAATTATGAATTTGTACTGATCGAGAGGCATAATTTCAGTGGGCAGAGGACATTCATGTTCATATTGCACGAACGCTTGTGTTTTTAAATCAGGATCAAAAACATATTCAACATCTGTTGCAGCAAGAGGATTAACCCATTGTATCCATCTAGGATGTAATGCTTTTGCATTTGCGATGGTCGCTTTTGTGACCGCCTCTAAGGCAGGTACTGGGGTTACGTTTCCCTTGGGCTAGAGCTCTTTCTTTTGCTACAGCGGTTTGAACTGCTGTCAGTATTTTTTCTGTTGAAGTGAAGCGCATTTCTGCCTGTGTATACAAATGTGATTTGTATGCTATTGGTACTTTTTCACCCTCATTAAATGTTAAATAGGTGAATCCGCATTGTCCCGAAATTATTCGGATCACTAAATTGCGTGTATTTACGCGTGTTTGTAAGTGATTTGTTGCTAACATGTTAGCTTGGAGTGAACGCAGGATTTCTGTGTGTTCTTGTGTCCAATGTTTGATTGAAAAATCAGGTTTGATTAATTCGTAGAGAGGTTTAACCCTTTCTGCGTAATTTAGAATGTAAGTTCTTCCAAAATTTAGGAAACCCAGGATGGATTGTAAATTTTTCAGTGTTTTTGGAGGTTGGAGCAGCGCACACTTTTCTAAAAAGTTAGCTGCCAGGCTCTTGCCTTCACTTGAAAGCTCATATCCTAGGAAAAGGACATTGAGATGGGCAATTCTGGATTTTTTAAAGTTGAATTTATAGCCTTCAGAGGCGAAGCCCAATATAATGGTACTCACCCTGTTCAAGTGCCTATCTAGGTCATCGTCTGTCAGATAGATGTCATCGACATATGACAATGCCTCATTATCATAGATTTGTAGTAACTCTGTTACTCTTGCTGAGAATAACCCCAGGCTGTTTTTGAACCCTTGTGGGAGTCTACAAAATTGACGCTGGGTCCCCATTATTGAGAAAGCTGTTAAGTACCTGCTTTCAGGTGCTATGTTTTGACAAAAGAAACCATTTGAAATAGCCAATGTCGTTTTATATTTTTTGCGCACAATGTTATTCATTAATGCTGTACTATGTGCATTTTGCACTGCAAATGTTTTAGAACAAGTGTTTAAGTGTCTGTAATCCAAAACTAGACGATATGTATTGTCTGGTTTGGATACAGGAAACAAAGGATTGTTCATTGAGGAGGTGCATGTTTCAATCACCCCTTGGTATTCAAGTTGATCTAAGATTTCCCTGACCTGTTTTTTAGCTTCTTGCTTTATTGGATACTGCCTTTGCGCAGTAGGTTCATTTTTTAACTGTATTTTATGGTGAGGTGAGTCCTCATCCCATCCTACATGATTTTTGTATAATGCTGGGGCCTGGGCAACTGCCCATTTCCTGGCATAAGTATATTTTAGGTGAATTGGAATATGGTTGGAGAAGGCTGGCATAATAATGTCCTCGCCATGTGGGCACTCCCTGACAAATTGTGGTGGCCAGTCTTTTTCTGCTAGAAGTATATCATAACCCCTTGAAAGTTTTTCCCAAAAGAGTATTTTCACCTTTCTTGGTATGTCTCCCTCCATTCGGAGTGTTATTTCATATAACTTTTGTGGAGTACTAACCCTGGTGTCTACAGTTTCTACTGTGATGTACTCATTCAAGTCCACTATCTCCAGACGTTCCTTCAGGTTCTGGCGAGGTATTGTGACTTCTGCTGCACTGTCCAGCATTGTCTGAGCCCATTCTCCGTTCTTGAGCTGTGTTCTCAGTATTCTCGGCATGTCTGATCTTCAGACCTGCTACCTTCTTTTTTGAGAATTGAGGTTTTGATTTATTTTTCTGAACGTGTTTGTCGTCTTTGGATTTCACGCGTTCTTCTCTATGTTCTGACCGTCCTCTTCTTTCTGATGTCTGTGATGATATCTGAAAGGTACGAGAAGAATGTGTATCAGTATCTTGATACCTGTCAGGTTTTCTTAAATTATCCCTATTCCTGAGGTTATACCTCCTTTCAGAGGGCTCCTTTTGAGGAGACCTACCTCGGGATTGAGAACGTGTCTCGTTTGAATTTTGTTTATTAGTTTCCCACTTCTTTTTAGAAGATGTAGGAGTTTGTTTAATAGAGTCCTTCTCAGGACTTTCAGATAGTTTTGGCTTCAATGGTTTTCCACCCAAACTATCTCTGCCTAATTCTGCATAAGATTGTTCTATTATTCTGGGTAGTTCAGTTTGATGTTCTGTTACATCAAATTCCCTTAATCGTTGGCAGATCGCCACTGATGCTGCCTCCCCTTTAATATTAGATAATATTATTGTTGAGAACTGGTCAAAGTTTTTCAGTAATTTCATACCTAAATTCAGAGCAGGCTCTGCCCCGTATTCGTTTTGAATTTGTTTCAGGACATCTGGTATTACTGCAATTGACGGAACACCATGTGTTTTAGTATAGATGGCAGCAAAGACTGCGCCCCAAGTGGTGCAATCTTCCAGTTGTGGTGTGATCCCCATTGGTAAACAGATTGTTAGAATTCTGTGTTTCTCATAAGGGCTAGTATTCGGAAATACTGCTTCGATTTGAGTACTTTTTTGAGCTATCCAGAATGGAATTTGCTCACGTTTTGTGGGCATTTTACCCATGACTGCGTGTAAAGTCTGTGGAGTAATTTTTAGTGTATTCCCCTGTTGAGGGGTTTGATTTGGAATGGTCAATGGTGGTTGGACTGTGAAAGTCCACATGACATATTGGACTAATTATCTGTAAATTTATATTAACTCTGTAAGTTGAGTAAGTAATTCCTCGTCTGACATTACCTCGATGTCAGGATGAGGTGTGTAGCCGGCTAGAATCGGCCATGTTGCTCCTGGTCTACCTAGTGGACCGAGCCTGGTAATGTTTTTGTGATGTTTTAGGGCGCCTTTAAACCAGAGATGATGCTCCTGGTATGTTAGTGGAATTTCAATATCCTCAAAAGGAATATATTCCTCTGGTGGTTCATCTTCTTTGTAGAAGTGAAACAGTCTTGTTACTGGATTTGATTCTGGGAATACTATCCATGAATAGAATACCTCTGTCTGAAAGGATTCGTGTGCCTCTGTCACGAAAACTGCTCTACCCCCTCTTGGTGGTAGGCCGTGTTTTACAAGTTTTAGAGTGATGGCTTTTCTTAAGTTTGGAGCGATGTCTATAACACCCTCCTCGGTTTCATTTAAACCTGTAAAGTTAAAAGCTGTTACGACTGGTTCAGCTGCAGCTACACCGTTCCCGGTGTCATTGTCCCCGTGTATGGACATTTGTTTTTTGAAAAATGTAGAACAAGTTTCAAGGAAACAAAAGATAAGGTGCACAATATTTTGGAACACTGTATCTTTCAACGTTGAACAAACCAAACAGCTAATATATAGGGTTTTTTGTCCTATTTAGCTTTGGCGGATACTTAACCCTACCCACTCCAGACGTCTTATGGAGTATGTGAGATGGGGTCTCTGAGAGAAGCACGACTGAGTTACTCAGTATCTAGCATTAAATTACTGCCTTACCAAACGGTTGGGCGCCATGTAGTGTAGTTCCTATTTCCCTAATAGGCTCTGCGCATTGGAATAATATACCCTATAGGTTTGACATAGGACTGAGGTCAGTATGTCCCTATCGAGTATATTAAACTTAATTACTTTGTGCCAGCTAGCTCAGAGGCCACTAGAAACTCCTTGTAAACAAGAAGGGAGTAGTTTCTGGCAACCGCATAAACATGACAACTTTGTTTCCCTTTAGAATCGGAACACTCTCAGAATCGTGGAAACAATAGATAACAGTTTCACTCAGCTAATCGTGCATGCTTAGTTTCTTCAGAGTTACACAGAAAGAAAAGACGGGCGTTTCAATAAAAGGAATTTATTGAACAGTCTTGTTTCTCGTGTAAGAGATATGAGCTGTTATGATCACAAGACAGTATGCAAGATATATAATGTACAGCGTAAGCAGTAGAAAGAAATAATACTGCGCTAGCATTATCTTTTAGCTATCACACATATATTCATATACATAAATAACATGAGCTAAAAATGCGAGTACTCATACGATGTGTCTCTAAGCTAGTTCTACCCCAGTGTACCTAACCTAACCTAGGTGTAGGACAAGGTAAGAAGTAGGTGAAGTATTCTATAGTATGGTATACTAAGAGTCTGACATGCCAAGAGTCCCTCTAGGTTCTAGTCAGCTCCATACCTTGAGAATGAGAGAGGTGGGAATCTCTTTCCGGATCCTCGAACTCTAACACCCCGCGAAGGGAGTCAGAACACTGGAAGCTGGATTCTCTGCAAGCAGGGATTGACAGCGTCTCTTCTCAGTGCGTCAGGCCGGGACACGGGCTCCTCTAAAGTCGAAGTCTCCTCCTAACTTGCTTGGGCAAGGGAAGGTATATTTATACCTGGTAGGTGCCTTGGAATGTTAGCATTGACGTGAAGTCAGACAGAGGAAGACGTCAGGAATGAACCCTTATGGAATAGCGGTTCATGCATAATAGATGAGTTCTTGGAGAAATCAATAATCCTGTGCTAGGGGAACTCCCAAGAGCTTAAGGGTCTGGTTTCTAAGAACTCGTTGTGACGTTAGGGTGGACGGATGTCGGTGACCATGCCTGTATTTGGAGTGCATGGCTAATGTCTAAATAAGGACTGGGATTTTATGCCTATATAAGGGCAATGCGAATTGTGCCTATATAAGGACATGTTTCAGGAAAGCATATATACGGACACCTAAAGCGGAATACAACAACAGTGCGTGCGCCCTACCTGCGCATGCCAGGATAAGATGCACACTTGATTGGTTTAGGTGTTGTACTTGCAAGTGCCTTGTAAAAAGGTACACCAATTTCCCAGGGTGGGTACTGTACTGGCTAGTAGTTGGATGTTGCACTGATTGTGCCAGCCACCAGAATAGCCTGTCAAACAGGACTCCTGCTCAGGTTGGCCTTCTCCCTCAGTAGCCAGCCCTGAGGGAGACTTTCACTATCCCCAGAGCGGCCCTAGGGTAAATCCTGAGGGGTGGACCTCGGGGTAGGTGTGGGACAGGGTAGGTACACCTGCGTGTTCATTGCCCGGGTAGGGACGAACCCCCATGTGGGTTTTCCCTACCTAGGGGGTCAGCTTCCCACATGGGACACCTCCCGCACTTGGCTGATTCTGCCATTTGGACCTAGGGCTCCGGTCATTCTCCCACTGTAAATGCAGTGTGAGTGTGCATGCGTCCTTCTTGCACACATTAGGAAGCAGTGTCTACCTGTGGGTTTTAAACATAGGTCAGGTCTACTATTGCAGGCCTATGTGTGTGCAAACGCAGCTATGGTGGTTGTTAACCGGTGTCCAGCCTGCCATTGAAGGTGGTGTGTGCACCTGCACCTATGAGTGTTCAAATCTGTGGCCCGCCTGCCATTGTAGGCCGGTCTGCGCACTTGTATCACTAATGTTTCTAAACATAGGTTAGACCTGCCAGTGCAGACCTGTGTGCAAAATTGCACCTATGGTGCTTAAACATGGGTCTCGCCTGCTATTGTGGGTCGGTGTGCGTGCTTGCACCTAGGATGTTTTAAAACCTGTGGTCAGCCTGCCGTTGCAGGCTGGTGTGTGCACTTACACCAATGGTGTTTCTAAACATGTGTCCAGGCTTCCATTGCAGGCCTGAGTGTGCACAATTGCGCTTTGGCTCAGGCTGACCTTTTTAAATCACTAGCCATCCTGAGAGGAGCTTTCACTATCACAAGAGGCCCAGAGGGTACATCTTAAGGAGTGAGTGAGTGGTAAGTGAAAGGCATGGTAGGTACACGTGTGTTCCCTGGCCAGGTAGTGAAGAATACCCATGTGGGTTTCCTCTACCTATGAGGGTTGCTCTTCCCATAGGCTAACATGGGGGAAAAGTTGAAATTACTTCAAGCTGCAATAGTGGATTGCAGTGGAGTAGCCTCATAATGTTTCCTATTATTGGATTTGCAGTGACAAGCCCTTTCCAGTGGTAAAGGTGGTTTTGTATTGATTAGCATAGAAATGCCACTACTAGACAGCAGGCATTTCTCTGCTCTAAAACTCTTTGTGTGCCTTTGATATTCCCCATCGACAGTTATAAAACATTGGGCATGCAGCTGGAACAACAGACCTTTGCCATTTGCGGTCCTGGCTGGATAGATTGGAGGAAGAGGTTTTGACACTTGGCCTCTGGAATCAGATCATGGCCCCACTAAAGATTAAGATCTGCATTCCACGGACGCATGGCAGACTGGAATGAAATTTAGGGGAGACATCTGTGGTTCAAAGGGAGACCCTTTGAACCCTCCCCAACTTCAAAGGCACACTCCAGTATAACTACTAGTGCCATACTTCAGCAAGGCAGAGATACACTTGTGGGACGTGGGACTGGAGAACTTGGAACTATGTGGCGCACACTGCCAGAGGAATCTGTTGTGACCAAGGAGGATTATACCCATTGAAAGGGACTGCATGCCCTTTCTGAATAGTGGCTGGCCCCCTGTTCTTTCGGAGGTCTCAGGGACATCAAAGATCTTCTACGAGGGACCCACACCATCTACTTGTGACACCTGGAGAGCAGTGCCCTCTTAAGTGCCCACATTGTCTGCTAGATCCCAACTAGGCTGGAACTACAAATCTTGCCTGGAGACCGGATTGCCATGTGTGGAGCCCCCAAATGTGTGCCCTCACCTAAGGCATGTGGCCCCTGCATCGTTGAGACCTTGGCACGCTTAAGCGTCTTGTTGGTGGTGAGTAGATTTACCAGTTGTTGGATTGAGCATGACGCGCTTGGTCGATCATCTGGCATCTCTCTTGTGCGACACACCGACTGCATGCTCATTGTGTGTGGTTTCCAATTCACAGATTGCAGCCTTCGGAGGTGGGGGCATAACCAAAGTAGTGCCTCATTCTACATCGTGAAGCATTGCTGAACTTGTGCCTGTGTGTGTGTGACCGAAACTGCCTGGTGCAACCAGTGTCAACTCGCACCAGGCGTTGTGCCTCATTTCCCGTGGGGCGCGGCATTGCAACTCTTCATTGTGTGCAGCCAAAAAGGTCTGGAATGTCCCGTAACAGCGTGCACCAAATGTTCTGCCCGGATTGCCTGGGTGCGACTGATCAATGTGTACCTGATGGGGTGCCTCCTTCTTCCTAGAGGCCCCCTTGTTCATTCTCCATTCATCGATTGTTCACTTTTTGGCACTCAGCTCGGAGGACCAACTGATCTCTCCTCACCCGGCCCCCCGACAACCTCGTGCTGCCAGGTAGTATTGCCCAGCTCAGGCCCGGGTGGTGAGAGTGACTGCCTGGCGGGAGGAGAGCTTCCGAGTATGATCAGAAGCGGGTCAAGAGACTACGTGAGCACCCCTGTGCTTCGCAGAAGGGGGCTGGTGCCAGAATGCCCTTGTGGAACCCTTTGGTGTTACCGACTATTGCCCTCAGTCTGGGGCTCCTTTGTATCCTGTGGCTGAACTTCCCAAGTGGTGGCCAATCCCCAATTAGTCCTGCTACCTACCCCCACCTGCTTCTGTGTGACTTAGGCCGCGTCCGGCCTAGTGTCTGGGGGGGGGGGGCAGGTTATCTCCAATCTGTAGGTGTAGGATAGTTGAGGTGAGTTGGAGAGTGCAGGGAGGCTTTAGGCCATGAGGGTCTGCATTGTGTTATCAATTGACCCGCATTACTGGTGCTGAGTGCCTATTTGTGCGAGCGCATCTCGGTCGGACATGCCTGCAACCCATTGCCCCATGTGTCGGTGTGGAGTGAGTGTGTGTGTGGGAGTGACAGTCTGTGGACTGCCTGTGATTCACGACACTGGCCAGCGGTGTTCCCTTACACGTTGATGTCTTGCCAGAATAGCATTGCATTTGACTTTGGTTTAACCTGCCCACTGTGCTGCTTATAAGTGTTGTAATTTGTTGTATGGTCATTGTGACCCAGTGTGCACCTTAAAACTGTGTGGTATTGAATTATAAGAATTGCTAGGGTGGGCCGAGGGTGGACTACTTGTTGCACCGCATATGGGTGCTGGGAGGGGTGTAGATTAGGATCTTGACCAAGTGTGCATATTAACTCAGTTGGACCTAGTACTGCTAGTGCTAATTCCAAGTGTGATTTATGTCCAGAAATACATGTTGCTCATGTTGTGTTGATAATTCTGTGTGTTGAATACAAACTTTATTTACATACATTCGTTGTGAAGTCTATTTTGTGACACTCAGTTTATTTATCGTGAGTGAGTGCTGTGCTAATGCTTTACACATTGCCTCTATGATAAGCCTGACTGCTCAGTGCCAAGCTACCCAAGGGTGAGCACAGGTTACACAGTGTATGTAATCACCCACCCCTGACGGGAGTGGTAGGTTCTTCCTGGCTAGGGCATCTCCTCAGCCAATTAGAAAGTGCCAGCTCCAGCAACCCCCAGCAATGACAGTTTTTTAGGGGTCCAATACCAATTCTGAAGGGTCTTGATAAGGCAGAGTTTCATTCTGGACTCACGGACACCCCTGTCTAAGTTCTCTACAACCTGCTCCCATTCATTTTCCGCATAAGTGGTCCCTAGGATATGTTGCCACATGATTTGCAAATGAAGGAGGAGTGGCTGGGAATATAAATGTTGTATTAGGAGGTTGTAAGACCCTGACA
Organism: Calotriton arnoldi; assembly: GCA_963921515.1. Lineage (NCBI taxonomy): Eukaryota > Metazoa > Chordata > Amphibia > Caudata > Salamandridae > Calotriton > Calotriton arnoldi. The sequence goes on along the minus strand of CAWUFW010000831.1, from coordinate 3,443,915 downwards.
TCACACCTTTGTGAAGAGCCCAAAGTTTGAGATATTGTAAAATGGGTGAATCTGGGACATGGCAAGGCTGGGGGCCCAACCAGCTGGTAAGGCAGTGAAGTAGTTGCAGATATCTCCATTTCTGTGTGTGGGGTATATGGTATTTGTCTTGCGGTGCCTCAAAGGTGTTTGCCTCTCCCTGCATTAACAACTGATCAGTGGTACAAAGGCCAGCTTGCTCCCATGCCTTTCAGTGTATATGTTTTCCTCCTATGCGTAAACTACTATTATATCAGTGATTTGGTATGCAGACGTGCCTCAACCTGTAGTAGATAGTGAGCATGATTCCATATTCGCAACATGGTGTAAAGCACAGGGTTGTGAGGAAGACTAATTAGCATCTTGTGCATGTATAACAGCTGAAGGCTGTCTACACTATGAATAAGTGCATGTTTTATTTGGATTCAGAGTCGGGTGACCCCTGTCCTAGGCCACATGTAAGCCAGTTGTGATAGGTAGAGTGCCTAATAGTTGTGTTCAATTCATGGGAGGTCAAGGCCCTATATTTACTGTGAGCAATGAGTTCAGATCTCTGCATCTCGGCCGCATGCCGACCCATATGAAGTTTCTGCTGTCCTCTATCAATCATTCACAGCACGGGGTCCCGAACAATAGCAACAACATACCCAACATGTAGGTAAATCTGGGGGAATTTCCATCTTAACCACTTGGAGTCTTCTCTAAAATGATAGGTTGAATTGTGACCATTTCTGGAACTCTGCCTGGAATCTAGAAAAGAGAAGATCTAAGTTAACGGAGACCATATTTTCCAGCCCTCGGGTGAAAAACACTCCCAAGTACTTAAGTTTGGCCAGTCACCGTTGGAAATTATGGCCGCCTATGACTGCCCTAGTGGTGCCCCTTGACATGGGCAGTGCCTTGCTCTTATCCCATTTACTTTTTATCCGGAGAACACTGAGAATCCTGTTATCAGGGACATTAGGGCCTGAAGAGAGTTGTGTAGGTCTGACAGTGTAAGGAGAATGTTGTCCGCATACTAGGGGATCTTGAAAGGACCCACAGGCGTAGGTACACTGGCAATGTCAGGAGACTAGTGAATCACAGTCAGAAGGAGCTTTAGTGCCAGCAAGAATAGCACAGGGGAGAGAGGGCATCCCTGTCTCGTCCCTCTATGAATAGGGAACACGCCAGAAAGAATACACAATTAACCTCTGTAGTGGGAGCCTTGTACAACCGCTTGACTCTAGAAATAAACTCAGTCCTCAAGCCGAACCGGTAAGACCGCCAATCTGTTCAAACACCTCCTCAGCTTCTAAGGACAGAGCAAGTGAGTCAGTATGGTAGTCCTTAGTGAATCAAAGAAAATGTGTTAGTGAGTGCATTTGGTTGTGCAACATTCGAACCGGCACAAAGCCCAACTGAAACTGATGAACCGATGTTGAGATCACTCGCTTCAGTCTGGACACCAGTATCCCTGCCAGGATCTCAATGTCTATGTTAAGCACAGATATCAGGCGATAGCTCCCGCACGGCAGCAAATCCTTACTGGGTTTAGGGAGAACAGCAATAAGAGCCCTGTTAGAAAGTGCTGCTAAACTACCAGTAACATCCACCTCTTTGAAGACTTCATAGAGGGCATCTACAAGGTCCTCCTTAGCCCATTTGCTTTTTCTTGGGTCATCTTGTAGGGGGAGACATTCGGCCTCCAGGGTTTGATGATGCGGGTGCACATGCGCCAATCTAGGGAGAGGAAGACTGATGTATGATCAAAGTGAACTCCCAGACTATCACAATCTAACTTGAGAGGAACCATTGAATTTAAGATAAGGAAATAATCTAACTCGGACTGGAAACCATGAGCTGTCGAGATGTGTGCATATTCATTGTCCTACATCTGCCAAGACATGATCTTGTAAGATGTCACCCATGATCGTTCTATCCCCATTATTAATTTTATCTGTGTAACGTGTCTATCCAACACAGCATCTGAGGTGAGATTCCAGTCACTCATCACAACATTTGGGGTCCTAGAATCCTGTTGAGACGGAGTAGAAAGGAGCACTTGCTGCCATTAGGGCACACACAGAGCCCACACAGAACACTTTAGACCCAACTTGCAGTTTAGCCAAGGCCCAATGCCCTTCCTTATCCATCCAATATTTCAACAGAGTGTACAGAAGTGATTTCCTTACCAGGATCGACACTCCACATGAATTAAACTGTGGGTTAGACATTGAAGAAGCAGAGGGAGGGCATCTACAACTACACACAACCATCCGTACCAAGTCTCTCTGCAGTTTTTCGAGTAAGGTGGGTTTCCTGCAATAGGGCAATGTCTTTGTGTTTGGAGGGTAGGTATGATACAATCGTCTCCCTCTTAATATCAGGGGTTAAGTCATTAACTTTCAGTTACACAATAGACAGTGGCTGAGTTGCCATTGTCGTGCACGGAACAGGAGGATCATGTGGTGGGTCACTGACTAATATAGTATCAAAAAAGTGAAAGAGGGTCACCCTAGAAACAAGGGTGTAGCGTAGAGACCCTGGGAGGGAGTGTGGGGGAACAAGTTGAGTGGAAAAATGGGACAGACAAGAGGATGGAGGTGCGTGTCAGTGGACTCTGGGTACTGTTGAGAGCTGGGATGCAGGAGTCAAGTTCCTGTACTGTTCCCAAGGGTATAAAAAGGGACACCAAAAGTCATGCTGCGACCAACAAATGTAGGACTACCTAGCTTTCAACAGGAGGACATTCCTCTCTGTGTACGCCAGTGGTGCAGTGTGTGCAACCCTTAAAAGGGTATACCTTGGCATTCCCAACATCGAGAGAAGTGTGACCACCCGTTCGCTGTGTCTGCATTAACAGATGAGCCTGAGGATCAGATCGCTCCTGAAGTAGACTCCAAGGAGCCCTCTGGGAAGCAAGAATATGTAACAGAAAATAACAAGAACCACAACGTGGTGTGGAGGAAAGCGATAATAAAACATCAGAAGAGGAAGTAATGTACAGAGAAATATTAATACAGTCTAATCAATGCAACAACCATATGACAACATAAAGGAGGTACTCAGCCATTCCGCCAGTTATTGGTATTCAGTGGTCATCGGTGTAGAGGCTTCGCCAGGCAGTGGTACGGGCTTCAGCAGGGACTGGGATTTGTCTCTCTGAGAATCATTTGTCAGTTACTCCATTGTGCATATCCTCTTGTCCCATTCCCGTTGCTTTCTGAAAGAGCACTCCTGACATCGACCCAGGCAATCCAAGGGTGGGTCCAAATGGCAGGCAGTGGTGGCGATGCAGTATCCAAATGGGGGGTTCCCAGGCTCTCAAGAAAGTGTGGCAGGCCTAAATAGTCCTCGGATTTACAGTCAAATGTTATCCAGATTGTCGCTGAGTTGAAAAGGTCACATTTAATATTGCATTTGCATAGCTGAGGCCAAAGTAAGAGAAACCTCTTTCTCCTAACATTTTGGTGTCTGAGGAGTAGCAATGCAGACCGTATGTCCATCCAGATCATACGGAGCATGTTTACGAGCTGCTGTTAGAATCTGCCCCACCTGTACATGTCACAGGAGGCATGAGAGGAGAGGAAGCAGTCCACCAGGACCTCCTGAAGGGGATCTTCTCTTCCTAATCCACTGCACCTTCTGAAATTCCAGTTCCGGAGTGAGAATAAGACCTGTGAGGTGAGGTAGGAGGCCCATCAAGAACCCCTTGACATTGTCCTTCTTCAATTGCTCCAGGACCCCATACAGTCGAATGTTGTGGCACCTGGCATGGTCCTCAAGAGCAGTAATTTTCCGGTGCCAGTGGAAAGATTGGTCCCTCATAGGACCATTATTTTCATATGCGATTCAACTTGTGTGACACAGCTCTCCTGCCCTTCCATTCTGCTGTTGACTGCCCCCAGGTCAGCATGCATGGATTTTGCCTCCGCCGTTAGGGGAAAAATAGAAGGATCCATGGAGCTGAGTATGGACAATTGCAATTTCCTTCAATATGGCGTTTCAGGGCAGCTTCAGTAGGGAGGGGGCGAGGGTGCATCCAATGGCTTGGAGTTCCCCATGACCTCCGTAAAAAGCAATGGGTGGCAGGATGTACCAAAAGCCTTGGCTTCAGCTGTCAAGAGCATGAAAATAAGGAGACAGCCAACTAACTCAGGAGTTTGAGGTGCATCGCCACAACGTCAAATACGAGTGCCTCACCTACAGTATGCAGAAGAGGCCAGTGTTCCTAGGGCCACAGTAGGGCAATACAGGAAACTGAGCCAAGTCACTTCGTAGTCCCCACAACACCGGACTGTAGAAGAGATATCGCAGTCACCAGTGATCGGATCAGCATTGCATGGATAGGTAGGAGCAATAAAGACGAGCAGCCCATGGAAAGTCCAGGTCAAATGCATCTGAAGAGGTGACAAAGAGCGCTGACTGCCCAGTAAACTCCCCCTCATATGATATCGTCAAATCCGGGGGCCAGGCAAAAGCAGTAGTGAAGGGGCCCCCAATGTGACCTGGCTTGTGGCCAGACAGGCAGTCTCCTGGGGCCACAACAGGAATAGCCGACATGCAGCGACCCTCGGGCACCAGCAAGGAAGCAATGACTCCCACGGATTGTCACTCATTTAGGCCTGGCCACACTGCAGGCCGCTGTTAAGCATCTGAGGAAGAGAAGGGTTAGGCTCAAGATCTGTGGCTTCGCCAGATGCCTCCGGAAGCCGCACTGGCAGCTATGCCAGTAGGGTACCATAGAGTGGGTGAAAAGGAGCGAGGCAAAGGCCTGATGCAGTGTAGTCAAGCTGCGGACCGGGCTGGCAGCATACTCCAAAGTGTGGCCTCTTCCTAGGACCACACGGGTAGAGGGGCACTCACAGAGCACAGCCAGGTTCGAAGACGGGGCAGCAAGTAATGGCTGCGTGGCTTCCAAGATGGGCTGGGCATGCAACATGGTCTAAAAAGGACAGCAAGCAGTGAGATTGCCTACCGCAGGCAAGGCAATTTGCGGTCTTCCCAATGGAGCGCTGGAGCTCTGCACAGGGGCAGCCATCATGCCCCGTGGCTTCAACGGTGAGAATCCATTTTCTAAACCAGAAACAGTATAGAACCCAGTCAGCTATCAGGAATTAATTCCATTAAAAGCCTGTGGTTAAAATGTAACGACAAGATATTGCAACCATAGTGGCATGGTCTGATTAAAATTAGTGCAGGAAGCCCTTGGGGGCTGGGTTTATTTCCAAACGCATATGATTAGGACATTTAATAAGCACCTTACCAAAATTTTCAGAAACATACAAGTTAATATATTGAATCCATATACTGGCAGCTATGTTGTTACTTGCCAAACCATTACTATCCTTGATAAAAAAATGTATCAGTGGCGAAAATGTAGGAACATCCCCGGGCTCACAAGTCATGTAAATCGCGAGGCACTGCTTTTTCTCAAACTTCCTCTTGGCCTCACACTCTGGGGCATATTATCTAGGAAGTGGCGGTGAGAGGCGTTAGCCTCCTTGGCTTAACGCCTCTCATTGCCACTTCGGAAACGCAAGGCTGCACCATATTACCAAGGATATGATGCAGCCTGGCGTTTCCCCCTGCGATGGCGCTAAGTCTCACGACTTAACACCAACGCAGGTACTCTTGCACCAGAGTGCAAGGGTGTCTGTGAGCAGGGAGGTTTGTTTATGTACAGGAAGGTGTCCCTTCCTGTACATAAACAAACCTAAAATGCCATTTTGTAACTTACATGTGTGCTGCTTCATGCAGCACACATGTAAGTTACAAAATGGCATTTTATAAAAAGGTTTGTTTATGTACAGGAAGGGACACCTTCCTGTACATAAACATACCTTGGAATTTTTCTTTTTCCATGTGTGCTGCACAAGGCAGCACATATAGAAAAAGCATTTCTCCTCGTATCGCCACCTTAAGAACAGGATTTTCCTGGTCTTAAGTTCGGCGCTTCCACCTATTATCGCCTCTCTTGATAATAGGTGGCAGCGTCAAAGTGAATGGGTGCTGCAGTGGAACGCCCACCGCAACACCCACTGCACGCCCGTTTTACAGAATCCCTGTTATCTCTAAATAACTCGATCTTTTTAATATTTGAACATGAATGTGAAGGAATATCAGGGGGTCGCAGCCCCAGAGCCCTAATGGAGAATTCACCCCTGTATATATCTAACATAAAGCACACATAACGGAAGGCCAAAACTCCTTCCACAGGCCTCAATACTATTGAAATATGAGAATTGAAACATTTTGAAGGTTAATTTGTTTTGCTAACCAATTTTATTGATTTTGTAAGAGACCAACAAAAGAAAACAATACCAGCTGTTTGTACATTTGGTCGTGCAAGGCGAATACAAGGGGATAGTACCCCAGCATAAAGGAACCAATAGACAAGACAAAAGCAAAAACAATGTCACACCCATTCCAATCCTCAAGTACTCATTGAGAGTATTAGTCTTCCACCACCCCAACCCATTTGCCCCACATTCTACGAAATTTCTTCGGGCAACCTCTTGCTTCGTACAGGGGTCGCTACTGAGCGGCGCACCAATTCACCCCTCTGCGCCAGCGCGCCGTGGTGGGGGAAGCTGGACTAAGCCAGTTGGCCACAATGTCTCTTTTGGCCACCATCAGTGCCGTGTTTAGAAAGAGTTTTTCGGCTCTGGAACCATCCATCCCCTCAGTGATACCTAACAGGACATTCATTGGGTTAAGGGGAACCTCCCAGCCCAGAACCTCAGTGAGCTCCCCAGTTACTGACTCCCAGTAGCACGTGATTGCGGAGCAAAGCCATATCATGTGGTAAAAGTCGGCCTGTGGGTGGCTGCAGTGGGGACAGGATGCATCAGATCGGAGCCCAGCGCGGTAGAGATGCAGCGGCGTGAGATAGGCAGTGTGAAGATAGTATATTTGAACTAGTCGAAGCCTTGCTGAGGCCGTGACTGTTTTGGGAGCCATCAACGCGTCCCTCCAATCGGCGTCATCCAGAGACCCAAGCCAACCCTCCCACCTGTCCCTGAGGTGCGATAGTGTGTTAGGGGTGTTGTTGGTAAGGGAGCGATAGATACGGGAGATTCCCCCCTTCCCCAGATTACCGGTCATGGTCTGGGCCTCGGGCGGGCTATATTCAGGCAGGGAGGTGCACTGAAATGTGAGAGTGGAGGGCATGGCGAGTCTGCAGGTATCGGTAGAACTGGGAAGCGTGAAGGGAGTAGCGGGATTGCAATTCTTGGAAAGTGCGTATGTGACTCCCACCCCGGACGTCACCCAGCAGAGAAATGCCAATGAGGTCCCACGTTCTAAAGCCAGAGAGGTTGGCAACCTCCCGGAGCCATGTGCCGCACCACAATGGGGTATGTTGGGTCAGTTTATCCGCCCAGTGAGTGTGACGCAAAGAGGCTCGCCAGGCCAAAAGCACCCTGCGGGTGACCTCGGGTAGAGTTTGGGAGATGGCGCTCCCATACAGCATCCCCTGAATGTTAGACAGGCCCAGGGTGTGCAGTTCCAAGCGGTATGCCGGGTCAGACCAGCCATCGTTAAACCAATAATGCACAGTGAGGAGCCGAGTCGCTAGATAATAAAGGTAGAGATTCGTCATCCCCAGGCCGCCGTCAAAGGGCGGGATCTGGCACTGGGCGAGGGCCAGCCGAGGCCTCCGACCCTCCCACAGGAACTTGGTGGCCATGCTGTCCAGTTCTCGGAACCACGACCTTGAGAAGGAGAGGTGTGTATTCTGAAGCATGTAAAGGAATCTGGGCAGGACCATCATTTTAAATAGAGCTATTCTGCCCATAGGATTCAGTGGTAGGGTTTGCCACTTGAGGAGGTCAGCCCGGGCCCTTTTCACTAATGGGGTGACATTAAGTGACCAAGCGAGGTCAGGGAGGAGGGCAACCCAGATTCCCAGATACTTGAAGGACTGTCGTCGAAGAGGTATCGACGACTGCCAGTCGAAGCACTCTCTCGAAAGGTGAAGGGGGACCAGAACGGATTTAGCCGAGTTCACCCGAAGACCGGAGGTTTGTTCGAAAAGACTCAAGGCCTGGAGGCATCGGGGTCCCGACTGAGCCGGATCTGCTAGGAATAGCAGAACGTCGTCAGCATAGAGGGCGATCTTATCTTCCTCTAAGCCAGGCCATCTCCATCCCGTAAGGAGCTGGTCAGACCATATAAGACAGGCAAAGGGCTCCATCGCCAACGCGAATAGAAGGGGCGAGAGGGGGCATCCTTGCCTCGTGCCTCTTCTGATGGGGAAGGGGTTTGACAAGGCTTCATTGACTAGTACCTGGGCCATGGGTTTGCAATAAAGTGCCTTAACCAGGCCGCAGAAAGGGGCTCCAAAACCCATTTCCATCAAGACCGCCTCTAGGTATCGCCAGTCCACCGAGTCGAATGCTTTCTCGAAGTCTACGAGAAGGAGGGATAAATAGGGGGTCAGCTGTTGCCGATTCGCCAAAGCAAGGTGGAGGCGTCTGAGGCAGTGCCGGGTTCCCCGGGAGGGCATAAATACGCACTGGTCGGGGTGGACCAGTTTGGCCAGGTACGGCCATATACGATTGGCTAGGACCGAGGCAAATATTTTGAGCCCCAAATTAATGAGGGAGATGGGGCGGTAATCGGGGCAGTGCTTCGAGGGAGGCTGAGACTTGGGGATCACCACGATAGTGGCCATATCCGTCTCAGGACAAAATGAGCCCTGGTCAGATGCCTCTTGATATACCTCTAGAAGGTGGGGAATCAGCGTGTCTCGGTAGGACGCATAGTACTCCTGTGGGAGTCTGTCCGGCCCTGGTGTCTTACCTGCAGCCATGCGTGATATGGCGTCGTTAATCTCCTCTGAGGTGACAGGTAGGTCTAGCGTCTTCGCCTCAGACTCACTGAGCCACTGGAGGGAAAACTGTTCGCGCTGGAGGAGTTCCGAGAGCGAGAGAGTAGGAGGCTGTGCAGAGTAAAGAGTATCGTAGTAGTTGGCGAAGCACTGGGCCACTGCAGCAGAGGCTCGCTGGATCACTCCATCGGGGCCGATCACCTCAAGGATGATACGGTTGGCCATCGAGTAAGTGGCCAGGCAGTGAAGGAGTTTCCCATTTTTGTCTCCCCACCCATACACTCGCGCCACGGAGGACCTCCACAGCAACTTGGCAGCCTCCAGGGAGGTCTGCTTAATCGCATCCCTCAGGAATGCTAGTCTCCTGTCTTGGGCTTCTGATCTCTCCTCCGGAGGTTGAGCTTCAATTAGAACAGCCTGGGATTCCAGGAGTGTGAGGTGAGAGTCCTGCTTCACACGCTTAAGTTTGAGTTGGCCCTTGGCAAAGCCCCGGATGGTGGCCTTACCGGCTTCCCGTAAGGTGCCAGGAGAGGAAACCGACCCGTGATTAGTGGTAAAGTATTGGGGGAGCTCGTCTCCCACTTGGTCCCTGAAATCCTTGTCTTGGAGGAACCAGGCGTTCAGCTGCCAGATCGAGCGCGAAGACGCAGGGAGACTGCCCATCCGCATTGCCACTGGGGAGTGGTCTGATAAACCTCTGGGGAGGATGGTGACATCTTGAATCGCTCGACAGTCCAGGGCCGGCAGGAAAATATAGTCGAGTCGTGTGTGCGTGTGATGGGAAGCTGACGTGTGGGTGTAAAGTCGAGTTGTCGGATGCCAGAGTCTCCAGGCATCCCCGAGACCTAGAGTGGCAGCCCAGTTCGACAGGAGGGTAGATTGAGCAACTCTGGAGGCGGAAGGTGGCGTAGCAGTGTCAAGGTCAGGGTCCATTACTGCGTTAAAATCTCCCCCAAAGATGGTCGTCCCCAGGGGTAGGGTGGCAACTAGTGTAGCGAGACGCTGAAGTGTGGCGGTCAATAGGGGGGGGAGTATATAGCGAGCAAGTTCAGAGGTCGGTCCCCAAGGCTCCCCTCCAAGATGACAAAGCATCCTTTCGGATTGTGGGTTGCCTTACTCACCACGAGTGGAAGACCACAGCGCACCAGGACAGCCACCCCTTGTGATCCCCGATTAAAGCCGGAGTGCCAGACTCCGCCATAGCCATAGCGTGCCAGGAAGGGGCAATGGTTGCCTACCAGGTGGGTCTCTTGGAGCAGCAGTATATCTACAGTGTGATGCTGAGCATAACGCAGGACTGCTGTGCGCTTGATCTTATCCAGCAAGCCGTTAACATTCCAAGACATTATGTGAAGTGACGCTTGCGCAGTATGGTTGTCAGGCATAGGGAAAACGGGCGCAGGACAGGACACTGAGCACGAATGGCCAGTGTGGGCAGGGCAATGCATGTGCGCGAGGTAGTGGGTGCAATTCTACAAAGTTGGGCCTTGCGCGGTTGTCCTGTAGCTGGAAGTGTATGCTGGTACAGTAAACAAAGGAAACAACAGAAACAAATCGGGACAACAGTCCCCCCTCCCCAACCCAACTCCCTCCCCCCTCCCTATACTTCAGGAACGAAAGCATCTGTCGCCCTAACAATGGATAACCAAGAGATAACCAAACTAAAACGCTTGGGAATGGGGAATCGTGGAGGACCCCTCCTCATAATAGGATGTACGTGACAATGTCCATCGGGAGATAGAATTAACAGTAGGCGGAAGTGCGGCACCCAGCTGCCGAGTTGGTTGCGTCTGGAAGGTGAAGATGAGTTCAAGCAGGTCCTGTGAGAAGCGTCGGGCTGCGAGAAAGATCTGTGTCAGGAAGATCCAACAGTGATGGGCGAGGCAAGACACCCCCAGGGTCTGAGTGGCCCAAGGAACCAGAGCGCCGCACCGCAAGGAGATTTCCGGAGAGCACCCCGGACGTCGACTGATGAGCGGGGCCCAATGGTGAGTCTGAACGGGCCTGCCTCTGGCCCTGTCGCCTGCGTGAGCGGTTGCGCTGCGGCCGGGGGGCCGAGACGTTCCGGCTGGCACCCCGCGCCGGTTATGGGAGACGGGTTCCGGGCATTGAGCCTTAAGGGGCGCTCCTCTGTCACCCATGTCCATGCCTCTTCAGGGGAATCAAAGAAGAGAGTTCTATTTTGGAACACGACCCGTAGGCGGGCCGGGAAGAGGAGCCTGTACTGAATGTTGAGAGAGCGCAACTTCTGCTTGACTTCTCCAAACGAGCGGCGCTGGCCCTGTACCTCACGAGTATAGTCAGGGAAGATCATAATCGTCTGGCCTTCATACTTGAGATGTTGTTGTTTACGGGCTTCGGTCAGAACAGAGTCTCTATCCTTGAAGTTGAGGATCCGCATTATTATCGGTCGGTGGGGCGCTCCCGGTGGTGGTTTGGGCGCAAGTGAGCGGTGTGCTCTTTCGATCGCAAACCATGGGGAGAGGGAGCCCTCCGGCATCCATGAGTGCAACCAGCGCTCCACGAAGTCCGCCGCCCGGCCTTGCTGACACCCTCCGGAAATCCCACCAAGCGAAGGTTATTGCGACGGGACCTGTTTTCAGCATCTTCGGCCCGTCGGTGCAGCTCCTGGGTGTGGGATTGGAGGCGGGCAACCTGATCTTTAAATTGTTGGACTTCGTCCTCCATGGTGGATATACGGGATTCGGTTTCTTTAATCCGGGCCGTGGCATTGCGAAGGTCCTGCCAGATGAGAGTCACATCAATCCGGACTTCAGCAATCTTTCCCTCCACTGAAGCTTGTGAGGTATGGATAGCCTGGAGGATAGTGGACAGGTCTGCAGGTGAGGGGGCTTCTTTGTCCGTGGTTCCTCCAACTGCCCCGGATTCCGTGATAGTGAATCGGTCCATTTTGGTCTGGGTGGCGGGGGTCTTCGGTGCTTTGTCCCTACCCATGGCCATCGTTCAGCAAGGCAGGAGGTCTAGACAGGATTCTGGTGCCTAAGTGGGAGGAAGGAGGATTGGAGGAGGGAGATGAGGGGAGAGGGCCCTGCCGCTCCGTATCGTACCGTCCGACCGACGGCCGATAGTCTCTTTCGGTGAGTCTTCCCGCGATCCCGGGATGGGTTCCGACGTGCGGGGTCTCACAGATGGACCATCGTCAGCACCGGAGTCAGGGCGCAAGGCCAGTGAAGAAGCGGGACAGGGCTCAGCTCTCAAGATGCGCAGGGAGCGGGGCAGCCAGGAGGCGGAGTAGAGAATGAGGGGATTCCTGACAGCCTGCCACCCGATGCGGTGACCGATACTCTCCCAAAAGGCTCCGTCCGCCGGGTCCGCGGTGACCCGCAAGAAGGAAGCAGTCTCCCTACATGGCGCCACCGCTCGAATCAGTAGCCGAGGCGCCCCTCACACATCACCAGTGCACCGGAGAGTGTTTCAGGCCAGAGGGCCGCCTCGGTCAAAGTCTACAGTCCGGGCCACTGTCGCTAGCCAGAGGAGTAGCACATCCGGAAACCTCAGGGTATAGGGGGGGAGAACTCCCCGCTGCCCGATTGACGGCCGAACCCCCCCACCACCCAGGATCAAGCAGGCACTCAAGCTCCTCACCTCTTCAGGCCGCAGCTGGGCATTGCGATACAAAAGGGGATGATGGACGGAACGTTTGAGCCAATCAAACACTCACCCCCAGTCAACTGATCTGGGTTTAATCCATCATCATTCTTTAGCTCACTCCACCACCCCAGTTCAGACATGGCCATATGCAAATCAGTCTGACCCTGTGCCTCATGGGAACAGTCCAGCCCGAACTGCCAAGCCATGTCTTCCCTGGACCGGAAACAAGCATCCTAGGACCGGTTTCTGGCATTCCAGCCGTCATCAGCCAGGCTTGCTTGAATCCAGTGGCAAAGTGAGCAAGGGACCCACGTCTGGGCATACCCCCGCCAACTTAGGGCGAACAAAGCGATACAAAAGGGGATGATGGACGGAACGTTTGAGCCAATCAAACACTCACCCCCAGTTAACTGATCTGGGTTTAATCCATCATCATTCTTTAGCTCACTCCACCACCCCAGTTCAGACATGGCCATATGCAAATCAGTCTGACCCTGTGCCTCATGGGAACAGTCCAGCCCGAACTGCCAAGCCATGTCTTCCCTGGACCGGAAACAAGCATCCTAGGACCGGTTTCTGGCATTCCAGCCGTCATCAGCCAGGCTTGCTTGAATCCAGTGGCAAAGTGAGCAAGGGACCCATGTCTGGGCATTGCGGCAGTCCGTCTCTAGGCCTCGCACCACTCCCGGCGTGCAGTCACCCCCCGGGAGGGGGGCCTCACGTCCAGTGTCGGCGATCCGAGCCCTCGTATAATGGCGTGGGGAGGGGGGCGCGTAGGATGGGATCACACGCCCCTTCCGCCACCGTCCGACTGACAGCGGAGCTCACCGCCACACCAGGCCACCAGTCAAAGGCCCAGATCACAGGCCCGGCAACTTGTGTGGGCTCCCACCAGGGCAGAGCAGCACGGGAGCATCGGGGGAGGCAGCACTCTTCTCCCTGCACCGCCGCCTGGTCAACGGCCGATCGCGTGTCGCAGCACCGCCACACTTCAAAGTCCGCCTCAGAATGCGCTGTGGGTAGGATCTCTCCAGGCTTTCCCCAGCGCCTCTCGTCCAGCCGGGTACTCACCACTGCCAGGGGGGGAAGGCGGCACCGCTAACACCAGCCGGAATGTCACCAACAGCCCTCCGGGATCCCCTTCTCCCCGGGGCACACTAGGAGGAGTCCCGGAGCTCAGGGCCGCAGAGCGGGCCGGGAGATCACCACAATGGAGCCGCCATCTTAGGATCGCCGCGAGGCCGGAGTCTCAGCAAGGGCCGCCTGTGGCGCCTGGATGCCACCCACTCCGCTTCCAGAGAAGGCTTAGGGGTTGAGGACAGGCAGGCGGGGTGCAAGGTAGGAACTCCCCGATGGCGATGGATGCAGGAGAGGATGACGGAGGGGTCCGGAGCACTTCTAAAGTGCGACCGCCATCTTGACGCTCTTGGCCACGCCTTTGAAGGTTAATTATTCATAACAAATCCTTGTTGTTACTCATTTATGTTAAACAGCTAACAACCATTGACAAAGCCAATTGTACTGACAGGTCTTAGGTGTAGGTCAGTTGTTGTGTTATATATCTGGATGCAATTACATCTCAGAGAGAAACCAAAATACTGGTCGGGTAGCACTCTATGGGAATCACTGAAATGTATTTTACGTGTTCCCTTTTAGAGAGTCAACACATTTTTCATCCCATTTAAAAAATCTGTCTTCACATACTTTTATATGACTGATTGCAATCAGCAGCTGAGGGTCCTTCCCAAAACCTGGTTAGAGCATTTTCTTCCAAAGTTGATGCCACATGCAGTTCAAGACACTGGGCAAGCACACACTATAAAAGGCTGAAGTTATTGTGTTGTACAATTTGTACATTACAATAACTGTTGAACATATTAATGTAGTAAGATATAGGGCAGTTTTTTTTTGTGTTTAATATTTCAAAACTATACGTTCCCACTGGTTCATAAGCCTTGCTTTACCACTAAATTAATTAGCTTTAAAATACACCATTTGCCAATCTTTTGTTCAATTTTTTTCTCTGGAGGAGGAATTAAGCTTGCCCGCGTCGCTCACTACATAAAAGTCATACCAAACTTTTATGCCCCACCACTTTTAAATGCCACCACTGGAACATTCTTCAGTTTCTACAATGGAGCTCAAATTTTTCAACCATTTCAAGGTCACCAATAGGTTCCCTATTGTCAGCTTAATTTTCTAAACACACTGGTTCGGCAGTGCTTTCTGTAGCAAAATCACATACATTTTGTTCTAAAATAACTCACAGATTGACTTAAATTACAAGTACAACACTTTACAACATCTAAGCACACATTTACATTTCTATAATAGATTGATAATATGCTTCTTGGTTAAAACTGATTACTTTCAGTTTGCATTTTGGGATTTGTAGTTCTGAATATATTAGTGTTGGTTCATAATAAAGGAAATGTAAACTTTAGTATATGTATGTAGTTTATATATGTTAGCAAGTTTAAATAACATTATTAAGATTTAACTGACATTAAACTTTTTGTTTGTTGATCTTTTTAAAAATGTTGCTTTCTAACCTAGTTGGATAGAGGAACATTTGAATTGTCAATATCTGTAACTTCGGACAATGCTTCTGGTGCCGAGGTGTTTTCTGTCATTTCCTCCATTGGATTTGCAGGGGGTACATAGGAAGAGCCACCTCTCATACGGTGAGCATCAGACATCAGTGGCGGCTGGTGACATTTGAAAGTGGTGGGCGTAAATGTTTGTGATGAGTGCCCGGTGGCGAGAGAGCCTGAATGTCATAAGTGGGTTTCAGGGAGGTTCTCCCTCCCCCCCCCCGAGAAAATTTTGAAAAAAAGAGTCTGCAAATGGTGCCTTTTCAAGCATATTTGAGAAAGCAAGAAAGTTAATAAAGCAATTGTGAAAGCATAGCTATTACATCAATAAATAGATTTCATAAGATTATGACGTAGGTAGCTGTTTATTCAGTATAACCACCTAGATGTTAGTTTGTCTGACATGGCTGCCCATCTCTCTCTCTGTGCCCTAGCTCATCTCGAGCCCCAGCCTCTATCTTCCCTCCTGACAGCCCCCACTCTTTTGTGCTCTCCCTTATCTCCCCTTAGTTCCCAACCAGTTAATCCCTTGTGCTGCTTGTGCTCCTACGTCCTAGCACACTACTTGTGTGCTCTGTCCCACCCCATGCTCTCTCCCCTCCTCTGGTCTGTACCATAGGTCTCCTGTGCTATCTTTTGACACCTTTATATTGCTCATGTGCTCCCTCTTTTCCCAATGCTCTCCTTTTCTGGACCATCGGCCTCCTGTGGTATCCTTCGACTCCGGTCCTTTACTCCTTTAATCCCTCTTCCCTATGCTCTCTACTTCACTACACCCCCAGCTTCCTGCGATCTCAAATCTCAGGTCCAGAACATTACGGTGAGTGAATTCTCCAGATCATTCTCAAACATTCTGTTCACAACAAATGTACACAAACTCTTGTATATGCAAAGAACTATCCAGAGAACTGTCAATCCGACAAACCTGCAGAATGGTTCCTACAAGGACGTAACTGATTTGTATCATCCTTAAAATTATATGCTCACAATGCCCAAACTCCACACAGACATTTGATTTTGTGAATCACAGGGTTTGTGATCGCAAAACTTTCTTGTTCATGAGGCCTTCACACACCTTTTGCTACAGGGACACGCTAGATGCACTGTGGGACAGACTACCTTACATCATTCCTTTTCTTAGTTTGTCTTCTTTCTTTATCCACACAAATGAAGGGAACAGAATGGTAAGCAGCAACAACATCAAAATATAAAGAAGAGTGAAATAAGTAAGGGCTACATAATTGAGGAAACACAACAGTGAGTACTCTAGCTTCTCATTATGGATGCCAACATTAACATTCTACGTGTTACTTCTGTTCAGCAATATAGCTAAGCACATGCTGAAGTGATTTACATCTTAACCTGCAAGTAATAGTTCACACACTTAGCTGGCACAGTGGCACCTCTCGGCGTTTCAGCGTTTCGTGGATCATAAAATGACTATCAGTGGGGGGATATGAGCTATATTACACAAAGCTCATGACACAATTCCGTATGTGGTGCAAGCTATATAACACCATATCATAAATCCGGCTAACCAAACCAAATTTTGTTATCCCTGTTAATTTAAGGCTACCACTTTCAAATGTCACCAGGCGCCAAGTTGTGTAACTATCTCGTATTCCCAGCGGGACTCAGGATTACCAGTGCAATCAAGAGCCTGATGTTTGGATTCATTTTGATTCGATTAGATAGTGCAATATAGGAAGCGCTTTTCAAGCAACCTTCAGAAAAAGTCAACGACCTCCACCCCCTCCCTACAGCTATCAATTTATTTGAAGTCTTATGCACGTTTTCTCTTCCTACTTGGGAATGACAAATAGGCTGCAAAGCAATTGCTTTGGGTGTGCGAGGACCAGCTGCCTTTTTAGACACACTCCCGTGGCTTGGCTTTTCTTACTTGCTGGAGAGGGGGGTATCCTTTCAACTGCCTTCCCAGAGCAATAGAGACGAGGGGGTGATGCCTTTCTGGGGACTTGGTATGATATTCGACAAGCATGCTTGGGACTGGTAGCTAGGGACATGCTTGCGTGCACCCTGGGGGACGTTATATTGTCAATGCAAAACACCTTCAAGGGTGCATTACCATTTCCCTTACACAGGAGAGAGTAGGATAAAGACAAGCGTATGCTTCACTCGGAGGGTCTCCTGTCCTTCGTCAGCACTCTGTTGCTCTTTAGCTAGATTTATGACTCTCGACACACCTAACATAAATGCGTGAAAAGGCACGACCCTGCAGAGCGGCTCATTAGCTAACTGGCTTCTGATTGGGCCCCACCTCTATTCACAAAACGAAAGTACAGTGAACGATGCAGTTTTGCGAAAACATTTATCGAGTTCAAATATTTAGGGAAATGAAAAAAAAATCTGAGTGACAGGCAAGCATTTAGCACCAGAGAGCGATTTTTATAGAATTCTGCAACTACGCCGGGGCCCGGTAAGAGAAACTATCCTTTTAAAGACAAGCAGTGTCAGTCACGGCCGGCATGACGGGCAGGTGGGGGGTGGAAATGGGGTCTTCGCGGGGGGATGGGGGGAGGCGGGAGGGATTCGTTTAATTTTATAAAATATATTACATAAAACTTACTGTCCCGCTTCTGGATGGGTCCCGGCTCCCGCTCCCGCGTTTTCACTGCCTGCAGCTCTCGTCATCAGCAAAGGCAGCCTCCCTCCCCTCCAGGCTCCACCAATCACAATGCTGCAATGGCAGCGTTGTAATTGGTGAGGCGCATTGGAGCGCGCCCCACCCGGGCCATTTTCTCTATGTAGGCTGCTGCATGCAGCAACCTACATAGAGAAAAAGGGAGAGTGGGCGGTCCTGCTCAAGGGCAGGGGGGAGTGGCTTGCCCACTGTTGTGCATACTGACTGTTTGGTCGGCCCCACGGCCGACCAAACAGTCAGTATACACAACAGTGGGCAAGCCACTCCCCCCTGCCCTTGAGCAGGACCGCCCACCCCCAACCAGGCACTTCTGCTTTCTCGCCGTGCGAGAAGGCAGAAACATAAAATGGTAGTTTTTACCATTTATGTTTCTGCCTTCTCGCACTGCGAGAAAGCAGTGGGGCAACGCCCCCACGCCCCAATGGGGGAGCCGCCACTGTCAGACATTCTATGTGTCAACTTCTCATTTGTGCGAGACCGAAAGTCATACCAGCCCTTACGTATTTCATCAATGGTGCACCTGGTGGCACCAACAGCATTTATTCCTCCTTGTATTGCCACTGAGGTTATTTTGTTGGTGTATTCTGGCACATTCAAAGATGTTTTTCCAAAACGTTTGACAAAATTAGAGGCACATTCGTCAACCAAAATCTTTAATTTGACGTCTGAAAACTTCTGTTTCCTTTTGCGCCAATCATCATACTTGCCTTTACCCTGGCTGGATATTTTCACCATTCTCCAATCCTCTCGGGCTCCTCAGAGATGTGTGCCTTACAAGTGCTACACAAGCAATGTAAGGCAGGTATGTCACTTTCTGGTTCCTGGTTCTGAGGTTAGCAAATGCAATCTGTGTGGCATTGAAAATTGGCGGTTCTCTATTTGCGACTAATTCCGATTCACTAATATAGATTTTTTATTTGCTAGTGCGAATCCGAAGAAATCGCAAATAAAGACAAATACCTAGTCCAATATATGATTTCGCTATTCCATATTTGCTATTTTGTAATTATCCCAAATGAGAAATCGGTAAATTAAATGTTTGAACATAAGGCCCCATGTTCCCAGTCACACAAGTGTAATATCATTAATCTAGACCATTTTACTCTTTTTCGTTTTTCACTCCTTAACTCATTGACCACATTTCTCAAACTTGGAATACACATTACAGCAGTTTTTATGCTGTAACAGCTATATAACTTAGCCTATGTCTGCTGGAATTCTCTCAATTCATTTTTTCTCCCAGATTCAACAGGAAATATTATATGAAAAAGTTCAACAGCATATTCATACCACTACATTTTTAGTATTAAACTTGAAATGAAAACATTAAATCTAGTTTCACAGTTTAAACTTCAAAAGGATTTGCTTAGCTGTTCCTTAACTTCAATGGATTAAAACTGGTGCATGACTCACTGGGCCATTTAAAGATATTTTCTTTTTTAATTGTTCTTTATATTTCAAAATAACGAATCACCTGCTTGATATGCAATTGTACAGGATTAACAAATTTCTAGGAGATGAATGACTCCAGTAGGAAGTAGGTTTGCATCAGAATTTTGAGTCAAGCATGCCCAGGCTAGCAAGAATATACACTGTTACACTTTGATTCTGTAAAGTCTGCAAGAAATGTGCCTTCTGCTGGAGAAACCTCCGTTCATATGAATTTAGGGAAGGTAAATGTATTCGATTCCATTATTCATGACAATGCTCAGAAGCAGGGCTCATCAAAACATAATAAATTATGCTTGCAGTTATTAAATATGTAAAAGAGGTTTGAGAAGGGGCACCTGGTACATTACCTGATGTGATTTACTCCATAACAAATAACAAAAATCTCTAACTACAAAGTGGAGCGTTCCAGAGAAAAAATGAATGACCCAATTGTTGTCGGTGTTAATAATCAAAGCTGCATAAACTAAACACTGGGGGCCTCATGTGCAAAATTTCAAAATAAGAAATCGTAAATTGGGAATATTACCAATAAAAATGTGGGATTTATTTTGAGTGCACTAAAAACTACCAAAGAGTGTTTAAAAATGGTTAAGATTTGCTATTGCAAAATAACAAATCAGTAATATAGAACTGCAATGAAATATTTCACTTCATTATTGTCTCGAACCTAGGTGTGATTTCAGTCAGACTGTAATTGAGCATGTAATGGCTCTCTATTCCAAACTTGTAAAGTGCCACTTGTTAATACATCCAGCACACAGACCTGTGTGCTGAACAGGCACACCTTTGGGAAAACTTGTTAGCAAAGAATACGTTTTCCTCCATGACAAAGACACTTTTTGGTTTCATGTGTCACTGCAATGCAGCCCAGCCAGAGCACAGTGGTGCTTCTACGAGCCATATATTTTTGTCGTATATAAATATATATATATATATACATACACACATATACATATTCATATATATATATACACACACATATATATATCTATATATATATATATATATCCATCCACAACAGTCGCTTATGTTCCCGCCAGCTTAACGCGAGGAGTGCACGGCGAGGTAGCGAACCTCGAATATACATCCAAAAGAAACTGTGATAACCACCGGTATATTGTCCCCGTTCGATAAATCACAGAGCCGCCACTCTAATCCAGTTTCAGCGTATTTTATTATTCACAAGGCAACAAAAAATTCCCATGAAACCTGTGGATTTTTCAGTGAATTTCTAAGGTTTTTTAAATGATAATTTCTAACTATAACGTCCCTGAAACCTATGGTTTTTTCAGTGAAATTCAAAGGTTTTTTAAATGCTAATTTCTAACTATAACGTCCCTGAAACCTATGGTTTTTTCAGTGAATTTCAAAGGTTTTTTAAATGCTAATTTCTAACTATGCCTACAGAGGTAGGACATGTGCAGAAAGAGGAAGAAAGGCGCAGAAAGAAGCAAGAGAAATGCAGAAAGAGGCAACAGAAGTCTAGAAAGACGAAGAAAGTGCAGAAAGAAGCAAGAGATATGCAGAAAGAACCAACAGAGGTGCAGAAAGAGGCCTTGTTGCAAAGTCATCCTGTACCCCCAACTTTTTGCTGACTGGTACTGGTGGTAACTGACTCTGACTAACCAGGCCCAGAGCCAGTGCTATGCTGAAAGACACTTAGAATACAGTGAGAACACCTACATACACTAGGGTACACTATGGGTTGGGGTACCCTTGTGATTGACATGACCTCCCCTGTAAGGCCCTAGTACATAATAGGGCAGGGGGATCAAAACTACCTCTAACTCAGAGGTGCAGAAAGAGGCAAGAGAAGTGCAGAAAGAAGCAACAGAGGTTTAGAAAGAACCAAGAGAAGTGCAAAAAGAGACAAGTGAGGTGCAGAAAGAAGCAAGAGCAGTGCAGAAAGAGCCAACAGAGGTGCAAAAAGAGGCAAGAGGGGTGCAGAAAGAGGTAGGAGAGGTGCACAAAGAGGCAAGAGAGGTATAGAAAGAGGCAGGAGGGGTGCAGAAAGAAGCAAGTGAGGTGCAGAAAGAGGCAAGAGAGGTGCAGAAACATGCAAGAGAAGTGCAGAAAGAGGCAAGAGAATTGCTGAAAGAAGCAACAGAGGTGTAGAAAGAAGCAAGAAAAGTGCAGAAAGAGGCATGTGAGATGCAGAAACAGGCAAGAAAGGTACAGAAAGAGGGAAGACGAGTGCCGGATGAGACAACAGGGGTGCAGAAAGAAGCAAGACAGGTGCAGAAAGAAGCATGGAAAGTGCAGAATGAAGCAACAGGTGTGCAGAAAGAGGCAAGAGAAGTGCAGAAAGAAGCAACAGAGGTGCAAAAGGAGGCAAGAGAACTGCAGAAAGAGGCAAGAGAGTTGCAGAAACAAGCAAAAGAGGTACAGAAAGAGAGAACAGAGGTGCAGACAGAGGCAAGAAAGGTGCAGAAACAGGTAAAAGGGTGCAGAAAGAGGCAAGAGGGGTGCAGAAATTTGCAAGAGAGGTGCAGAAAGAAGCAAGAGCAGTGCAAAAGAACCAACAGAGGTTCAAAACGAGGCAAGTGAGGTGCAGAAGGAGGCAAGAGACCTGCAGAAAGAGGCAAGAGAGTTGCAGAAACAGGCAAAAGGGGTGCAGAAAGAGAGAACAGGTGGGCAGACTGAGGCAAGAGAGGTGCAGAAAGAGGGAAGAGGGGTGCAAAAAAAGGCAAGAGGGATGCAGAAATTTGGATCAGAGGTGCAGGAAGAAGCCAGAGCAGTGCAGAAAGTACCAACAGAGGTGGAAAAAGAGGCAAGAGGGGTACAGAAAGGGGTAGGCGAGGTGCACAAAGAGGCAAGAGGGGTACAGAAAGAGGCAGGAGGGGTGCAGAAAGAGGAAGAGAACTGCAGAAAGAAGCAACAGAGGTGCTGAAAGAGGCACGAAGGGTGCAGAAAGAGACAAGACAGGTGAAGAAAGAAGGAACAGAGGTACAGAAAGAGGCAAGAGTGGTGCAGAAAGAGGAAAGAGCGGTGTAGAAAGAGGCAAGAGAGTTGCACAAAGAGGGAAGAGGGGTGCAGAAAGAGGCAAAAGGGGTGCAGAAAGAAGCACGTGAGGTGCAGAAAGAGGCAAGAGAGGTGCAGAAAGAAGCAAGAGAGTTACAGAAAGAAGCAAGTGAAGTGCAGAAGGAGGCAAGAGAACTGCAGAAAGAGGCGATAGAGGTGCAGAAAGAGGCAAGTGAGGTGCAGAAAGAAGCAAGATAAGGGCAGAAAGAAGCAACAGAAGTGCGGGAAGAGGGGTGGAGAGAGAAGCAAGAGGGGTGCAGAACGAAGCAAGACAGATGCAGAAAGAAACAAAAGAAGTACAGAAAGGAGGAACAGAGGTGCAGAAAGAGGCTAAAAGGATACAGAAAGACGTAAGAGGGGTACAGAAAAAGGCAAGAGAGGTGCAGAAAGAGGGAAGAAGGGTGCAGAAAGAGGCAAGAGGGGTACAGAAAGAAGCAAATGAGGTGCAGAAAGAGGCAACAGATGTGCAGAAAGAGGGAAGAGATGCAGAAAGTAGAAGAGATTTGCAGAAAGAGGCAAGAGAAGTGCAGAAAAAGAAAGAAATGTGCAGAAAGAAGCAACAGAAATGCAGAAAGAGGCAAGAGAGGCGCAGAAGGAAGCAAGAGTGGCTTGCACACCATTAATACCAATTTAACACCCACATTTAGCAATAAGTAACAGGTGACCATTCTAGGTTTGCAAAGGGCCTTCCACCACGCTGTACCACTTGTCGCTGCATTTTTGGTAATGTTTGAGCCGTTTGAGCTACAAACAAGGCTTTTTTTGTTCAAATCTGCAGATTAGGGAGCAGATGATGAATTATGTGGCTAATGCAGAAAATATATAATTGTACGAAAGTCGGTGCAGCCAAACAGTCGCATAATTCCAGTGGCCCTGCACATACCTCTGACTAGGTCCACAAGTGCTCCTCAGGGATTCCTTCTTTTTTTTGTATCACTGAGTTCATAGTTGAGCTTCTATGGAAACGAGGAAGACTAAACCTGACGTTACCACTCCACAACACAGACTACCATATCACATAATTACTCTCCATAACACATAATCCCACTCTACATAATTGAAATACATTAAATACCACATACTTTCTATCCACATAATTTCACTGCACAACATACCACATAATCCCACTACACACAACGTACATCCACTCCACTCCAAAAAACATTAGTAAAAAACTTTTCATTTACAATGCCAATAGCTCTAATTCTCGCAAATGTGAAACCTATTACATTGCAAACACTTCTTTAACTAGTAGTCGCGTTTCCAGAGTAGTGGAGAAAGGGTGCTGGGCCTCCGACCAGCACTCAGGAATTCTGCTGCATAGGACTTACAGGAGGTATCAGGAGGCCTTCTTGGCCCCCAAAGTCCCTCAGGAGTAAATTGGACTTCATCTCCCATCCCGTAGTCTGCCAGGAGGCGCGTTTGCAGAGTGGTGGAGAAAGGGGGGCATGGCCTCTGAAGATGTCTTAGCAATCCAACTGTGTGGTACTTACTGGAGGTAACAAGAGGGGTAGTTGGCCCCCAAGGACATCCTTAAATAAAAAATTATTTATAGGGAAGGGGGCCGCAAGGCCCCCCTTCCCTGGGCCACTATTGGCCCCATCCCCCGGGGCTTGGCCATTTTTTAAATTATTTTTATATGAGGAGGGGGGCCGCGTGGCCCCCCTCCCCAGGCCAATTTCGGCCCCGGGGACCCCAACTCCCGGGGCCCGGGGACCCCAACCCCCGGGGCCCGGCCATTTATTTTTTTTTAAATAAAGGGAGGGGGTCACTTCTGGCCCCACCCCCGGGGCCGGCCCTTAGCGTTGGAGACCGTGGGGGGAGCCCCAATGCCCCCACGGTCCCAGCTGGCTCCCCGCCTCCTGCGGGACCCGGCATTGCTTTTGGGCAAGGGGACTGCTAACATGCAGCTCCCCTTGCCCAAAAGCAATTCTGCTTTGCTTTGTTGAAACGTGAGCAGGTTTCCTGCTCTCGCTTCAACTAAGCAAATGTCAGGAACTGTCCAGGACTATGTCGGGAACACAGTCAGGGACTTGGGCAAGGACTGGGAACGGGGTAGAAAACGTACACAGAGAGAGGAGTACAGCACTGCCCAGGATCACACAGGAAGTCAGAGGAGAAAAGGGATCCAAAGGGGAAGCCTGTACAAAGGAACAAGATGGCTAAGACTCAGAAAGGAAGGGCACTCACAAGGCAATTTAGCATTCAGACTAACTACACCCAGGACGGACGTGCAAGACATATATATAATACAACATTAACAATAAAGGGAATGTGGGGAAAAGCACTCAGGAGCTCCACACGGTAAGACTGAAGCTCCGTAAGTTCCTCACCCACAATTGCTGTTACAGATACTGACTGAAAATACCCACATATAGGATATGTATGCAAAGGCAGGGTCTGTGGAGCTTATACCTATGGTGATGCTATAACAGTAACTCAAAGACAATACTCATAGTGAACAAGAAACACCACCTAGGTAGGCAGCTGTGCCCACGGATCCTGGCGATCAAACAGGAACACGTAAGGCAGGAACAGCAAAAGGGTAGAACTAAACACAAGCACAATAGACAAGGAGCTAGCAAGGAGCAGTGCTTAACAAGAAAGGAAGGAAATCGCAGGGCACACTTGGCAGAAAGCAGGTAACAAACATACAAGGTAACAGAAGCAAGACAGCAGAAATAGAAAGACATCAAACTAGAACTGGAACCAAGAAAATGGGAAGAAAGGCAGGGATCGGAAAAGGATATACAGAAGGGGAGGCTACAAGTGTATACTAGAATAGTGCAGGTTCAGGAATCAAGAAAACAAAGTAGCATAGAAGGCAGTGCTGGGGCAGGAACAAGAATTGAGCAAAAGCTCAGGAGTCAAAGTAGCACTGCAGGTAGTGCTAGTTCAGGAGAAGGGAAACTGCTGCAGGTCAGGAACAAGGAATGCTAAGGCTCAGGAATCAAGGTAGCACTGCAGGCAGTGCTAGTTCAGGAGCAAGGGAAACTGCTGCAGTTCAGGAACAAGGAATGCTAAGGCTCAGGAGTCAAGGTAGCACTGCAGGCAGTACTGGTTCAAGGAAACAGGAAATAGCTACAGCTCAGGAAACAAGGAGTCAAGAGAGCACTGCAAGCAGTGCAAATCAGGAACAAGAAATAGCTGAAGCCCAGGAACAGGAACAAAGAATAACTATAGCTCAGGAACTCAGGAAACAAGGTAGCACTGCAGGCAGTGCTAATTCAGGCACAAGGAATAGCTATAGCTCAGGAACTCAGGAAACACTGGAAACAAGGATTGGCCTCACCGGTATACAGCTACAATGACCAACCCTGGGCTGAAGGGAGCTGGGGCTAAAAAGAGCTCACAGTAATCACATGCATCAGGTGTGAGCAGGCTAGCAGCAGCCAGCCACAGGTGAACTGAATTCCTCCACCCATCCTTGGCCTGCAGGGGTTGAGACAAAGCAGTGAGCAGGGGATTATAGGTAATGGAGTTTCCAGCATGAGCAGACTGGCTTCCACAAAACCCGGCATGGATTGGGAATAGATGTCAATTCCTAAATGATGTCCAAATGCCTGGAAGTCAGGATATGCATACAGGGGAGTGTCTGTAAGCATATTAGAATACTGGAAAGCCCCACAATTCGGCCCCCTGGTGGTGGGAACGAGAGCACTGGGAGTGAATCGTGACACTACACCCCCTCCAACGACCGGCTCCCGGAATCTGGGACTCGAATTAAAGCCTTTGCTGCTATGAAATAAGTCAATTTCCATCAGAGATGTAGTGCAAGATACCAGAGGACTGCAGGAAAAATATGATGTTCTGTAGGGTAGGATAATAGGCTGTAATTTAACAGCAGTATTGAAGGCCGAACCTGAAGAGTCCAAATCCAGTAACGGGGGCTTAGAAGCCTGAATTAAAGGTGTTTGAAGTCTTGATGATGGCAGGCTAGAGTAGCACTCTGAAAACAAAGGAAGATTTACTGTAGGGTCAAAAGCATATAACGGATTGGCAGGAGGCACAGAGGTCAATGGCAAACTGGCTGAAGACAAAGGAGGTGACAGGAAGCAGACCTGAAGTTCTGGCCCTGGACGAAAACATACAGAAGACTCACATGCAGGAGACTTTGGAAGCAGGTATGCAGGAGACCCAGGCCCTGGAGGCTTAAATGTTGAGAGTTGTGTCTCTGATGCTAGCGATTCAGTCTCTGAATGTATACGAACTGAGACCTCTGAAGGCTGGGAAACTGGAAGCACAGGGTCAAAAAGTAGGCAAGATATAGGCTCAAGGCCAGAAGGCAGTGGGCCTGGAAGCTCTGGTGCTGAAGGCAGGCGGCCTGGAAGCTCTTGTGCTGAAGGCAGGCGGCCTGGAAGCTCTGGTGCTGAAGGCAGGCGGCCTGGAAGCTCTGGTGCTGAAGGCAGGCGGCCTGGAAGCTTTGGTGCTGAAGGCAGGCGGCCTGGAAGCTCTGGTGCTGAAGGCAGGTGGCCTGGAAGCTCTGGTGCTGAAGGCAGGCAGCCTGGAAGCTCTGACTTACTAGGTAGGTGAGCTGGGGGCTTGGGCTCTGAATGCAGGCAGGCTGCAGACTGAAGTTCAGGAGGCAGCAGGCCGGCTGAGTACTCTGGAGACTCTGAAAGCAGCAGGCCGGCTGAGTACTCTGGAGACTCTGAAAGCAGCAGGCCAGCTGAGGACTCTGGAGACTCTGAAAGCAGCAGGCCAGCTGAGGACTCTGGAGACTCTGAAAGCAGCAGGCCAGCTGAGGACTCTGGAGACTCTGAAAGCTGCAGGCCGGCTGAGGACTCTGGAGACTCTGAAAGCAGCAGGCCGGCTGAGGACTCTGGAGACTCTGAAAGCAGACAACCTGATGGCAGAGAGGCACGAGGATGACAGACTTTAAATTCTTGGAATGGCGATAGCCCGTGAACAGTAGATTCCCTGCTGTCAATAGTGAAATCTTCACAGTTCCTTGGCTCATTAAAACACACTGAAGCGCTTTCTTCGGGATGGCTAAGATTACTGCTTATCTTAGAGTCTCTGATGACCAGACTCCCTTTACCATTTGGCAGTTCACATGTCTTAGTCAGTGGAAACAGGTAAGAGATCACTTGGTCTTTGGAAATTTTCTCATTTTCTTCTGCATTAGAAGGTGGTACACGTGCATCAGAGCATACAGTACTATAATTTCCTGACTTTTCAATATGTGGTGTGCTTGAAGGC
This sequence comes from Calotriton arnoldi, assembly GCA_963921515.1. Lineage (NCBI taxonomy): Eukaryota > Metazoa > Chordata > Amphibia > Caudata > Salamandridae > Calotriton > Calotriton arnoldi. The sequence goes on along the minus strand of CAWUFW010000831.1, from coordinate 3,416,539 downwards.
AAAACAGCAAAGAAGGGGTCAGGATTTTGTTTCTTCTCAGCGAGGAGGTTGACTTCAGTTGCAGCAGTTAAATCAAGAGCATGGTCTGAGTCACAGGACATTGTCACATCAGGGAATATGTGGGTCAATGGTTCGGGTTTTGTCTGTATGTCAATGGCATGTCTATGGGTTATCTCTGAGATAGAACTGACCTCACTAGCAGGAAAAGAAAGCAAAGAGATGTTTTGTGTCTTGCCTGGAATTTGGGGTTCCTCAAAACTGGAGGGACACATCTCAGATGTAGCACCTAGATGTAATTTAGCAGACATGGTACTACGGCTATTCTGAGTGGAATCTGAGTGATCAGCCACAGTATTATTTACACAATTACTGGACCAGCTCTGAGGGAACCGCAAAATAGTGTGCAAGGCTTCATTCTCCATTTCTAAGGAGGCTAACATAGAGGTGGAAAAGTTGTTTTCTATAGGGGTTTAGATTCCCACTTGAACTCTGGGTTATAATTTTTTAACAGAGTCTGAAACATGTTATTCTCTCGTTGTAATTCAAGAATCTTAGATGTAATTATATCCTGTGAAGACTGCAGATCTTTCTCTACAAGGACAGTGGTAGACTTGGCAACTTCACAACAAGCAACAGAGATATACCTTGGATTTTGTTCAAAGTGGCTATTAGTCGCCTGTGTTCTAGTAGGTCTTTTCTCTCTTTTGTTAAACTGATTATGGTTTACTTTGAATGTGGTATTTAACAAGGTCCCTTTAGTATCCGGGACTGAGCTCTTTACTGGACTACAAGACTGGGTAACATTATTTGAATGGAAACCAGAGGTTAAAAAATGCATCTGCTCTTTCTTTGGTTGTTTGGTTGAATACTGTATTTTACAACCACTTACAGCAGACATGCGAAATTCAGAATTCTTGTTCAGCAAACTGAGTAAGGTAGCATTCTCCTTATGCAATGCTGACACAGACATTGAATCTGGATCAGAACAGAAGATTAAGTCCGGATCTGGCAAAGAGGTGTTTGAGAGCCAATGAGTAAAATATTCAGAACGTAAATGTCCATTTCTCATAAGAGGATTCATTATTTCAGGACTAGGGTGAACAAACTGTAAAGTAGACACTAAATGCCTCTCGTTGTTGGGCACTGGGGAATTGCCCTGCACAAACCTAAATGATGTACTGGTGTGTTTCTTTCTTAAACCTCTCATTAGGACACACCTTCAATATTTTCACACACAAATGTAACAGAAAAATGGTAGCTAACTGAACGCAAACAAATCTCACAAGTGACCCTGGGAATGTGGGTTGGTCATTCTGTCAGGGACTGTCCAGGACTATGTCGGGAACACAGTCAGGGACTTGGGAAAGGACTGGGAACGGGGTAGAAAACGTACACAGAGAGAGGAGTACAGCACTGCCCAAGATCACACAGGAAGTCAGAGGAGAAAAGGGATCCAAAGGGGAAGCCTGTACAAAGGAACAAGATGGCTAAGACTCAGAAAGGAAGGGCACTCACAAGGCAATTTAGCATTCAGACTAACTACACCCAGGACGGACGTGCAAGACATATATATAATACAACATTAACAATAAAGGGAATGTGGGGAAGAGCACTCAGGAGCTCCACACGGTAAGACTGAAGCTCCCTAAATTCCTCACCCACAATTGCTGTTACAGATACTGACTGAAAATACCCACATATAGGATATGTATGCAAAGGCAGGGTCTGTGGAGCTTATACCTATGGTGATGCTATAACAGTAACTCAAAGACAATACTCACAGTGAACAAGAAACACCACCTAGGTAGGCAGCTGTGCCCACGGATCCTGGCAATCAAACAGGAACACGCAAGGCAGTAACAGCAAAAGGGTAGAACTAAACACAAGCACAATAGACAAGGAGCTAGCAAGGAGGAGTGCTTAACAGGAAAGGAAGGAAATCACAGGGCACACTTGGCAGAAAGCAGGTAACAAACATACAAGGTAACAGAAGCAAGACAGCAGAAATAGAAAGACATCAAACTAGAACTGGAACCAAGGAAATGGGAAGAAAGGCAGGGATCGGAAAAGGATATACAGAAGGGGAGGCTACAAGGGTATACTAGAATAGTGTAGGTTCAGGAATCAAGAAAACAAAGTAGCATAGAAGGCAGTGCTGGGGCAGGAACAAGAATTGAGCAAAAGCTCAGGAGTCAAAGTAGCACTGCAGGTAGTGCTAGTTCAGGAGAAGGGAAACTGCTGCAGGTCAGGAACAAGGAATGCTAAGGCTCAGGAGTCAAGGTAGCACTGCAGGCAGTGCTAGTTCAGGAGCAAGGGAAACTGCTGCAGTTCAGGAACAAGGAATGCTAAGGCTCAGGAGTCAAGGTAGCACTGCAGGCAGTACTGGTTCAAGGAAACAGGAAATAGCTACAGCTCAGGAAACAAGGAGTCAAGAGAGCACTGCAAGCAGTGCAAATCAGGAACAAGAAATAGCTGAAGCCCAGGAACAGGAACAAAGAATAACTATAGCTCAGGAACTCAGGAAACAAGGTAGCACTGCAGGCAGTACTAATTCAGGCACAAGGAATAGCTATAGCTCAGGAACTCAGGAAACAAGGTAGCACTGCAGGCAGTGCTAATTCAGGCACAAGGAATAGCTATAGCTCAGGAACTCAGGAAACACTGGAAACAATGATTGGCTTCAACGGTATACAGCTACAATGACCAACCCTGGGCTGAAGGGAGCTGGGGCTTAAAAGAGCTCACAGTAATCACATGCATCAGGTGTGAGCAGGCTAGCAGCAGCCAGCCACAGGTAAACTGAATTCCTCCACCCATCCTTGGCCTGCAGGGGTGGAGACAAAGCAGTGAGCAGGGGATTATAGGTAATGGAGTTTCCAGCATGAGCAGACTGGCTTCCACAAAACCAGGCATGGATTGGATGTCAATTCCGAAATGATGTCCAAATGCCTGGAAGTCAGGATATGCAAATAGGGGAGTGTCTGGAAGCATATTAGAATACTGGAAAGCCCCACAATTCGGCCCCCTGGTGGTGGGAACGAGAGCACTTGGAGTGAATCGTGACAGCAAAGCAGAGTTTGCTATGACAGGGTGGGAGCCGTGCCATAGCAAACGGCAATGTCCCGGGGGTGGGCACCCCGGGACATTACAGGAGCCAAACCTGGGGGGTGGCGTTCCCCAGGGCCATCAAGGGCTCCAGGAGGGGGGCTGCGTGGCCCCCTCCCTATATTTTCAAAGCCCCGGGGAGGTCGTGGTCCCAGGGGCCGGGGTTCCGCTAAGGACCCCTGCATTTAAAATAGTGTATGCCCCGGGGAGGTGGTGGTCCCCGGGGCAGTGTGGGGGGTCAGGAGCCCCCCCACACTTATTTTGATATATGTAAGCCCCAGGGAGGTGACGGTCCCCAGGGCTTGGGGGGCCCGCAAGGCCCCCCACACATTATTAGGAATGCCCCGGGGAGGAGGCTGTCCCCGGGGAAGCGTGGGTGGCCGCGTGCCCCCGCATATGATAAACAAAGCCCCGGGGAGGTGGCGGGCCCCGGGGCTGTGGGGGCCCCCATGGGCCCCCACACCTTAATTAAGAATTGCCCCCGGGACCTGGCCCACCCGGGGGCTTGAAACAAACGAAGCGCGGGAGACCGCGCTTCATTTTTTAAAATAATTTCGGCCGGATTCATGCACTCAGTGTGAATTCGGCTGAAATTATTTTAAAAAATGCTTTTTGGGCTTGGGGGTCCCTGTGAGACCCCCTGAGCAGGCCTAGGGGTCAGGGTGTTTCTCCCCTGCCCCCTTTTCTTCATTTTTCACTTTTCCCCCTTTTACTTGTGACTCGGTTATCGAGTCACAAGATGGCTGCCAACACATTCTGCTTTGGAGTGTTGGCAGCCAATCAGAAGTCAGCTCATGCTCCGGAGGAGTCGCGACTCCTTCTCAGTGCTCAGATATATACATTTTTATTTTTTGAATTTCTCAGCAACTACTGAACGGATTTACACCACTTAGAAAAAAGGTCGCTTTCTGGACCAAGAGCTACCTTTTTGCCAAATTTGGTGTAATTCCGTTAAGCAGTTCGGGCCGTAGCCGTGTCTAAAGTTCCTATGGAAATTAACATTAACATGGGGAAAACGTGTTTTGGGACCCCTTTTTAGGTCTCGCGCCCAGCGTTGCAGTGCGCAGCACTGCTCGCGCAGCGCGAGACCTCTAGAAAGGGCTTCTGAAAACGACCTACACGCTCGTGCGTGTGGTTTTGTTTTCAGAAGCCCTCATTGGCTGTAGCGTGCGTTTTTTTTAGAAAAAACGGCACGCGATTGGGCAAAGGCGGGCGCATGTCCCGCCTTCGCTCCTCCCATTCCCGACGGTGGCCAGAACGCGCAGCAGCGCGCGTTCACCTCGCTGCCACTGCCGCGCTCCCTGGCCCCCGCTCCTCTGTGGTGCGCGTGCACCACTGGTTTTTTTCATTGTCTTTCCCTACCCCAACCCGCCGAGATCACTTTTTTTGATTTTTTATTTAAATTAGTAGATCCCGCGATTTGTCTATTTAGATTAGTAGATTATGTGATTTGCTAAGAATCACAGAACGTTGAGGCAATGCCGAGGCTCGAACTCTGGTCTCCAGCTCCCGAGTCGGACTGCCGCCGCCTTGGCCCCTCGTACACTCAGACAGATCGAAGAACGGCAGCTCCAGGTCCAGCTGCTCCCTTTCCGCGCTCTCGGATGCATGTCCTCTCGCTGACCGAGAGTTGGTTGCTGTGCGACTGAGGAGGCTACAACTTAGATGGCAGCTCACCCCCTTGCAGTGTGACTAAGGCTCGGTTGCTCTTCTGCTTTCGCCTTGTTTTGAACATTTTCTCTTAGCAAACTTTGCTGCCTTTTGTTCAAAGTTGAAAGGAGGGCTTACTTTGCTTCCAAGCACCTGAAATCATGAGCACTGCCCGCATCAAAGGTATGGTTTGTACCCCTTTGCGCCCGACTGAACTTTGTTTATTGCTGTCACGAAGGGCACATCTGTAACAGTCCTGGTACATGTATGACATGCACACTCTTTCATGCACCAACAAACAGCAAACAAGAGGCGGGTACAGATAAGCAGGCAGTGAATTCCCCTGGTCAGAAATACTGCTCGAGGCTATACATCACACAAGTATTGCTGGTCGACGCTGAGCAAGGGGTCAGTGGTTGTGAAGGCAGACGGTACACGGATTCACACAGTGATTCACAAGCGCCCAGGGACTTGTGAAGTCTGTAATATACGGAGGTTTCAGTGTGAGATCAACAGAAAGTGTGCGCCATTATAGCGGTGCAGGTGTCTGGGACTGCAATAAACAGATAAGGTATTTTAATAATGTTCGAGTAAAAATGAATGTAAATGGCGCAGCAGCTGATAATTCAGTGCGAAAGAGTAAATAAAAATAGCTTATTAACAGTGCAGGTCGTTTGCTTATCAGTCACAAAATAGCCCTCAGTATGTTGTAATATCCGCAAACAGGAATGGAAGTGCCACGGTTATCAGCATAAAAAGCCAGCCCCTTCCTCCATCACAATAAAACGCTTCCTTTCTCCACATAAAATTCACCCATCATTATTGGAACCGGCGCGCAATTTCAGGAAAAAAATCAAGCTGCCAGCGTCAGAACGAACGTCACTCTTAAGTGCATGTAACATTGCCATCAGCGTCACAAGGAGTAGCAACCATCGTGCCACAGCATTGTGTGATACCATACGATGCTCCATGCTACACCGCCTGAACGCAGAGAATATTTCTGTCACAGTGTCATTGCCATTCTAAGTAGTATTGTTATTAATGCCACATGATTTTGCCATGGATGCACGGAGCACTACCATGCCACACACTGATGACAATATGGTCACTAATAGCAAGACATTGCTATGTGACGAAGCAATTTTTCACATTAATTGTTATACTGTGCAGTTTTTTTTCCACAGACTGTTGGCATATAGCATAGTTGCAAAAAAGTTCTGGCATCAGTTTTCCTGGCTATCCATCACCTCCCCCCCGGCATTCCTCTTACCTAAATTTGATAACAAAATTCAGGGAACAGACATCATTATTCAGCCAAACACAACCTGGACACACAAAACAAACACCAATGGACACACAGCTGCAGGTTTCTCCTTGTCCCTCATACAGACATATTACTGATGGGTTTATACTCCTGGACAGCACAATGAGTGTTCTTTTCTGCACCTTCCAAAATTTGCCATTCCTAATCCTCTCACAAAACCTGGCCTTATCTACCCACCACCATAAACAAATACACAACAGTGTCTCGCCTTTCCTACCCACACACACAGATACACAGGCAACACGCCCATGGTCCTGCTCTCCTTAAACGCAAGCACACACCCAATACGGCACTTTTAATCACCTGCAAGCACAGTACCTATTCTTTCCTGCCTACGCAACACCACAAACCGAATCCGCCTCTAGCTACTCGTAGGTTTCCAGTTTTTTAAAATATAAAGTTCTTAATACTGTCAATTAGTCTGTTCTTCTGACTCAAAATTTTGTTAGCTCAGGAGAACGAAACATATAAAATGGAAATGCATAACACAGCACCTGCTTTCCTTGGCCCCTCACAGTCTCTGCCTGCAAACGTCGCATACACCGCACATTACTTACACCCATCTGTTTGCCACTGCATACCTCCTTACGATATGAAGTTGTAATTGGGAAAATGTTCCGTTTCCATCTGCCTGCCGGCACTTTAGCTGTTGCTCACTGTAACGGTCTCCTTGCTGTCAAAGTACATGGGTAAAAGACATGGTCATTTACAACGCCAATACCTGTAACTCTCGTTACCTTTTTATATTTGGACACAGCAGCTTTGGTGCCCATTTTGATTTAAACTTAGAAATACGATATGCAGTCAAATTATATTTTCCCTTCCTTGTACGACATAAAACTGGTTATCCTGTTCTCTGCAGTTGTCCTTCTTTTGAGCCTTTATGTAAGTTATGTGTTCTCTGACAGCAAATTTACTCACACACCGGTTGCGTGTCAGGGTCAGTCGTTTGGGGCTAAATAGAGCGGCGAAAGGGGAAAAAATTAGAACAAAGGCAAGTCATTTTTACAGCTTTTTATTCTTAAAGCCCACCTTATGCCCCCTCTTTATTCCGTTTCCCTCACTCAGCGATGGTGTCCATGGTAAGCAGCTCTTACTATGATACAGTTTCTAGTACTTTGCGTCGGTAGCTCACATCACACCGGTTTCCTGATCCATAGGTTGACTACAGTCAAAGTACTCTGATGTTAACAAACTATGCACAAATCTTTTATACAGTGCAATCTCTCCTATACTCCCAGCCCATTGCTTAAGCCTGGTTTACTGTAATGACATGGGTTGGTCACTCTAGTTGTATAGATCTATTCACATCTTTAAGATACAAGTGGCTTTTGACAGTTTCATAACAAGCTTTCACGTGGGTTTCAGATTGTCTTTGGAATGCATCTGATGTCACACAAGTCTTCCCAGTGTTTATCATAATGCCTAGCAATGTCAATTCAACCCACATAATTCCACTCCACACTACATACATCCACAACACTCCAAACAAAAACACATGGCTAAAAGACATTATCATTTACAACGCTAATAGCTCCAACTCTCGCAAATGCGAGACCTATTGCATTGCAAATGCTTGTTTTTCTCAGCTTCTGCTTAACGAATCACCCCGAAACTTTCAGGAGCTGACCTGAGTGAACCTTTTTTTTGGAAAATTTTACGAACATTCGTCAAACGGCGCCAAAGATATTGGCAAAAGAAAAAACGCTTTTTGAATAGAAACAAGGTCTAACTACAACTACCAACTGGCGACCGCCAGATGGTAATATATATATATATATATACATATTATCTACTGGCGGTCGCCAGTAGATAGTTATAGTTAGGACCTAGTTTCCATCGGAAACTCGTTTTTTTGTTTTCTCAATATCTTTGGCGCCGGTTGACAAATCTTCGCGAAATGTTCAAAACTTGTGGCCCGCTCCGGTCAGCTCCTGTCTTGAAAGTTTTGGGGTGATTCGGCAAGCGGGGGCTGAGACAAAAGGGGGGTCCCAAAACGTGTTTTCTCCATGTTAATTCCCATAGGAAACTTTAGACACGGCTACAGCTCGAACTGCTGAACGGAATTACACCAAATTTGGCAAAAAGGTAGCCCTTGTTTCAGAAAGAGACCTTTTTTTTAAATGGAGTAAATCCGTTCCTGAGAAATTCAAAAAAAAGAGGTCGGAAAATCAATTTCCCATAGGAAACTTTAGACACAGTTACAGCTGAAACTGCTGAACGGAATTACACCAAATTTGGCAAACAGGTAGCCCTTGGTTCAGAAAGAGACCTTTTTTTTAAATGGTGTAAATCCATTCAGTAGTTGCTGAGAAAATCAAAAAATAAACGTTTCGATATATAGAAGCGCGGTGGATCCGCGGACCCTCCCGACCACGAGCTTTATTCTAATTGGTTGTCAACACTCCAAATCAGGAAGTGTTGGCAGCCATCTTGTGCCTTGGTAACCGAGGCACAAGAAAACAGGGAAAGAAAGGTGAAAAAAAAGAAAAGGGGGCAGGGTAGAAACACCCTGACCCCCTAGGCCTGCTCAGGAGGTCTCACAGGGACCCCCAGGCCCAAAAAAAGCATTTTAAAAAAAACAACAAATCGGCGAGATTCGCGCACCCAGCGCGAATTTCTGCCGAAAATTAAGAAAAAAACGAAGCGCGGACTCCCGCTCTTCGTTATTATTTAACCCCCGGGTGGGCCAAGTCCCGGGGGCATTCAATAATGTAATTGCGGGGGCCCAGGGAGGCCCCCGCAGCCCCAGGGACCACCACCCCCCGGGGACCGCCACCCCCCGGGGCTTCTTATTTTTAATGTGTGGGGGGCCTCCAAGGACCCCCAAGCCCCGGGGACTGCCACCCCCTGGGGCTTTTATTAATTATAATCATGGGGCAGACGCCCCCCCAGCTGCCCCGGGGACCGCCACCCCCCGGGGCTTTTTAAAAAAAACATAGACCTGTGTGGGGGGGCTCGAACCCCCCACATGCCCCGCAGACCGCCACCTCCCCGGGGCACTAATATTCAAATTCGGGGGTCCATAACGGACCCCCAAGCCCCGGGGACCACCACCTCCCTGGGGCTGTGCAATAGGTGGGAGGGGGGCCACGAGGCCCCCCTCCTGGAGCCTGTGATGGCCCTGGGGACCACCACCCCCCAGGGCCGGCTCCTGCAGTGTCCCGGGGTGCCCACCCCCGGGACACTGCTGTTTGCAATGACAGGGCGGGAGTCATTGCAAACTGCTTTGCTTCATTGAAGCGAGAGCAGGGAAACCTGCTCTCACTTCAATGAAGCAAAGCAGATTGCTTTTCCACAAGGGGAGCTGCATGTTAGCAGCTCCCCATGTGGAAAAGCAATGCCGGCTCCCGCAGGACGCGGGGAGCCGGCGGGACCGTGGGGGCATTGGGGCTCCCCCCACGGTCCCCAATGGATAGGGCCTGCCCCGGGGGATGGGGTCCCCGGGGCTAGAAGTGGCCCCCCTTCCCAAAAATTTAATAAAAAAAAATAAAGGCCGGCCCTGGGGGATGGGGTCCCCGGGACCAATAGAGGCCTCAGGAGGGGGGCCACGCAGCCCCCCTCCATAAAAAAAATGGGGTCCCTGGGGCCGGAATTGGCCACGGGAGGGGAGCCCACGCGGTCCCCTTCCCGTTCAGATTTTTTTTAAAAGGGGTCAGGCCCTGGGGGATGGGGTCCCCAGGGCCCAAAAAAAGGAAAAAGAAGGGGGGCCACACAGCCCGCCCCCTCCCAGCACACTCTGCAAACGCGCTCTGTGGTGCATTTTAAGTTGGGGAATTAATTCCCCTTCAATACTGGGAGTCCCTGGGGGCCAACTAGCTCACCAGGTACCTCCAGTAAGCGCCACAGGGCTGCGTTGCAGAAAGGTGGTTTAGGCCACGCCCCTTTTTACACCTCTCTGCAATGCAGCTCTGTGGCGCTTACTGGGGGTACCTGGTGGGCTAGTTGGACCCCAGGGACCCTCAGGATTCAAGGGGACTTTATCCCGCAACTTAAAACGTGCCACAGGGCGTGTTTGCACAGTGGTGAAGGGAGGGGGCGGGGCCTGAGGTGACATGTGTACAAACACGCCCTGTGGCGCCTTTTAAGTTGGGGAATTAATTCCCTTTCAATCCTGGGGGCCAACTAGCCCACCAGGTGCTTCCAGTAAGCGCCACTGCGCTGCGTTGCAGAGAGGTGGTCCAGGTCACACCCCTTTTTACACCTCTCTGCAATGCAGCTCTGTGGCGCTTACTGGAGGTACCTGGTGGGCTAGTTGGACCCCAGGGACCCTCAGGATTCAAGGGGACTTAATCCCCCCAACTTACAATGCGCCAGGGGGCGTGTTTGCAGAGTGGTGGCAAAAGGGGGCATGGCCTTTGTCTCCCTCTCACCCATCCCACTGCGTGGGGCTTACTGGAGGTAAAAGGTAGGCTAGTTGGCCCCTAAAGGACCCCCAGCAGTGAAGGGGACTTCAATTCCCATCCAAGAGCACGCCAGGGAGCGCATTTGTAGAGTGGTGGGCAAAGTGGGCGTGGCCTGGTACGAGTACTTACCAGTGCTGCTGTGTGGTACTGACTGGAGGTAATAGTTTAGGAAGTTGGCCCCCAAGGATGTCCTTGGGGGCCAACTACCCCTCTTGTAACCTCCAGTAAGTCCCACACAGTGGGATTGCTAATACGTCTTCGGAGGCCATGGCCCCCTTTCTCTACCACTCTGCAAACGTGCCTCGTGGCAGACTACGGGATGGGGGATGAAGTCCAATTTTGTCCTGAGGGAGTTTGGGGGCCAAGAATCCCTCCTGGTACCTCCTGTAAGTCCTACGCAGCGGAATTCCTGAGCGTTGGTTGGACGCCCAGCACCCTTTCTCCACCACTCTGCAAACGCGACTACTAGTTAAAGTAGCATATTTCTGCACCTCTGACTTAGAGGTAGTTTTAATCCCCCTGCCCCATTATGTACTAGGGCCTTACAGAGGAGGTTATGCTAATCACAGGGGTACCCCAACGCATAGTGTTCCCTAGTGTATGTAGGTGTTTTCACTGTATTCTAAGTGTCTTTTAGCATTGCACTGGCTCTAGGCCTGGTTAGTCAGACTCACTTACCACCAGTACCCGTCTGAAAAAGTTGTGGGCACAGGATGATTTTGCAACAAGGCCTCTTTCTGTTCCTCTGTTGGTTCTTTCTGCACATGTCTTGCTTCTTTCTGCACTTTTCTTCGTCTTTGTGGACTTCTGTTGCTTCTTTCTGCATTTCTTTTGCTTCTTTCTGTGCGTTTTTTCTTCTTTCTTCACATGTCCTACCTCTGTAGGCATAGTTAGAAACTAGCATTTAAAAAACCTTTGAAATTCACTTAAAAACCATAGGTTTCAGGCACGTTATAGTTAGAAATTAGCATTTAAAAACCTTTGAAATTCACTGAAAAAACCATAAGTTTCAGAAACGTTATAGTTAGAAATTAGCATTTAAAAAACCTTTCAAATTCACTGAAAAAACCATAGGTTTCAGAAACGTTATAGTTAGAAATTAGCATTTAAAAAACCTTAGAAATTCACTGAAAAAACCATAGGTTTCAGAAACGTTATAGTTAGTTGGGATGTCATCAGTGATGTCTTGAGTGATGTCACTGACCATGTCATGAGTGATGTAATATGTGACGTCATCAGCAGTGCATTGCGGGGGCGCGAGTTATAGTTAGCTCCACTATCTATAACGGCCGAATTTCACTGGTTTTGTACAAGTGAAATGTCCAACTAACTATAACGTTTCTGAAACCTATGGTTTTTTCAGTGAATATATTATCTACTGGCGGTCGCCAGTAGATAGTTATAGTTAGGACCTAGTTTCCATCGGAAAAGCGTTTTTTCTTTTCCCAATAACTTTGGCGCCGGTTGACGAATCTTCGCGAAATTTTCAAAACTTGTGGCCCGCTCCGGTCAGCTCCTATCCTGAAAGTTTCAAGGTGATTCACCAAGCGGGGGCCGAGAAAAAATGGGGGTCCCAAAACGTGTTTTCTCCATGTTATTTTCCATAGGAAACTTTAGATACGGCTACAGCCCGAACTGCTGAACGGAATTACACCAAATTTGGCAAAAAGGTAGCCCTTGGTTCAGAAAGAGCCCTTTTTGTTAAATGGTGTAAATCCGTTCAGTAGTTCCTGAGAAATTGAAAAAAAAGAGGTCGGAAAATGAATTTCCCATAGGAAACTTTAGACACGGCTACAGCTCGAACTGCCGAACGGAATTACACCAAATTTGGCAAAAAGGTAGTGCTTGGTTCAGAAAGCGCCCTTTTTAGGTCTCGCGCCTAGCGTTGCAGTGCGCAGCACTGCTCGCGCAGCGCGAGACCTCTAGAAAGGGCTTCTGAAAACGACCTACACGCTCGTGCGTGTGGTTTTGTTTTCAGAAGCCCTCATTGGCTGTAGCGTGCGGTTTTTTAGAAAAAACGGCACGCGATTGGGCAAAGGCAGGCGCATGTCCCGCCTTTGCTCCTCCCATTCCCGACGGTGGCCAGAACGCGCAGCAGCGCGCGTTCGCCTCGCTGCCGCTGCCGCGCTCCCTCCCCCCAGCTCCTCTGTGGTGCGCGCGCACCACTGGTTCCTGTGCTCTTCTCCTCGTTTACCTTCGTGCTCCCCTGTCGCTCCGACGCTGTTCCTGCTTCACTCCCACCCAAGCCCGCCTCCTGCACTGCTCGTCTTGCCCTGTGCCGTGGCTGACCCTCTCTCGCTCCTAGATAGCACCTGCGCTCTTGTACTGCACCTCTGGACACTTTTGCTGCTTCTTAAGTACCCCGTGCTGCTCCCCTTTTCTCTTGTTCTCACACTGCTCCACAGCTGTTCATGCTACTCTCTCTGGCCGGACTGCTCCTGCTGCCCAACCGCGTTGTTCCTGCTCCATTGCACAGTGTCCTGTGCTCTTCCTCTAGTGTTTGATTGATTTCTTCGTGCACCTGAACTTCTTCTGTGCAGCTCCTCGCCTGCTTTCCTTCTTCTGAACGCTTCTGTGCATCTCCTCTCCTGCTGGTCTTCTCCTGGACCCCTTCTGTGCAGCTCCGCTCCTGCTTTTCTTCTCCCGAATCCATTCTGTGCAGCTCATCTCCTGCTTTCCTACTTCTGAACCGCTCCTGTGCTGCTCCTCTCTTCCTCCTATGCGCATGGACAGCTCTATTCCCGCGTCGCCGCCCTTGCGCTGCTACCGTGTCCCTGCGCTACTCCTCTGTTGCTCACCTGCCTTCCCACTGGAGTTGTCAATCCGCGGGCTTTGACCCTTCCCGCCACCCAGGGCGCCTATTTAATCCCTCAGGACTCCACCCCATCCCCAGGTTTCTTCCACGCCCTCGCCTAACGGGCTCTCGCGCCACTCCCTTCACCAGTGAATACTCCGGGGCACGCGGTGGCAGCAGGAGCCCCACACAGGACGCCCTCTCCCTCATCCCGTGTCAGTTGACTGGATGATGCCGCGTGCAGTCATTTGCTAGGAAGTTGCAGGCAGAGAATCCCAGCCCCCTTGGATAAATGATGCTCTCACAGCCCGCCTGCGCTGCATTATACATTGAATAAGTGGTTGCCTGGGCACAGAGAGGCATTTGCAATGTGCCAGTAGGTGTCTGCTCAGAAGACGCGTCTGTCCTCCAAGGTGTCTGCAGCCCTTGGACACTGACTGCTCCGGCTGCCCAGTCGTCCACCTCTAGCTGAGAATGGATAACATTGTGATCTCAGAGTACGATTCTTTCAACGTGACCCCTCACCCGGAAACTCTTCTGAGTACATCCCCAACCAGTTTGTGCAGCCGGGCTGGCAGATCGCCCTCTGGGCAGTGGCGTACTCCATCATCGTCGTGGTGTCCGTGGTGGGCAACATCATTGTCATGTGGATCCTTTTGGCCCACAAAAGGATGAGGACAGTTACCAACTACTTCCTGCTGAACCTGCCCTTCGCAGAGGCCTCCATGGCCGCCTTCAACACTGTGATCAACTTCACCTATGGCATCCACAACGACTGGTACTATGGCCTCTTCTACTGCAAGTTCCACAACTTTTTCCCCATTTCGGCTGTCTTTGCCAGCATCTATTCCATGACCGCCATAGCCTTGGACAGGTGAGTGAGCCTGCTGGTTTTATGCACTTCACACTGCAGACTGAACTTCAAGTCTTGGTTCTTTCTATGGGGGCAGATATGTGAATTTTGGTCCTGAGATATTGCGTGGTTTGCCTCAGATCACACGTTTGGTAAAGCGTGGATGCCGAGACTAAAGCTCATGTCTTCTGGTTCTATAGTCTACACATTAACCCCTATATTTTGAGCAGAGCCACTAGAATTATGTAACGAAGAAGGAACAAAGTGTGCGGCAGGGTTGCCTGAATTAAGTGGCACGAAATGAACAGTATTAGTTTGCTACTTTGTCATTTTAGCACTCGTCCATACTGCCTGGACAAAAGTTTTACCTCATTCAGCAACTGAAATGTGACCGGTAAACCTTTTCAGAGTCTGCACTCTGCCACCTAAGATGCTTGTTTAAAGTAACTTTTGATCCGTTTGATCGAGAAACAATTTTTATGTTTGAAATCTACAAATTATGTAGCAGGTGGTGGATTATGCGGCAAATTAGATAAATCCATAATTAGGTGGAAAACTCCATGGCTGCAGATTCACATCATTACAGTGGCCATTATTATGAGTCAAAAGTCCCCTTCTACTTCATGATGGCTGTATACATGACATCTGTCGCCAAGTATGTGGGATGCTTCCTCTATGGTGCCGAAACATACTATTTCTGCACTTGTTTTTAGTACATACCAAAGTATACCACACTCTAGGGCGAGTGTGTAAATGAATAACCCCCCTGATTCTGCTGCACTGTTACCCTCTTGGGTGCCCTACTTGTACGCTTGTGTGTGGTTGGAGGCTGTGAGCCGCGCGCTCAGCAGTGTGTCACGTGGTCAGTTAAGTGGGTGGGCACGTGCAGGATGTGCTAAGCTCTGAGTGTCATTGTGCCCAGCGGGGCTATTCTTGTCATTTTAGTACATGTGAGATCTCTTGACGCTTTAGAGTCTTTAAAAAAAAAAATTAGCTAAAGTTGGCTGTGCAACATACTGAAAAGCATTTTTTATCCAACTCTTATGACTTGAGTAATAAGGAAAGGAGGAGTGAAGTTTGCTGTTGGTCCAGGTTTTTTCACGGGGCAAACATGGGATAAACTGACTTCACACTATAATTGCTTCTCGAAACTGGAGCAAACGTACTTGGCGCTATGTTTTCTGCTAAGAATGGAGTATAAAAACTCTCCGCTGTGCTTGCTTTTAAGGAATTAAGCAAACTGACTTGGCACCACGTTTGTTTTGTAAGAGTTAAGCAAACTGTCTTTTTATATGTTTTCTGCTTAGGAATGAAACAAAATGACAGCGTTATGGTTGCCTCTTAGGGTGGAGCAAACTGACTTAGCACTATGTACGCATCTTAGGAAAGGAGCTAACTGACTTGGCACTATGGGGCTGACTTGGCACTATGGAGCTGACTTGGCACTATGGAGCTGACTTGGCACTATGGAGCTGACTTGGCACTATGGAGCTGACTTGGCACTATGGAGCTGACTTGGCACTATGGAGCCGACTTGGCACTATGGAGCCGACTTGGCACTATGGAGCCGACTTGGCACTATGGGGCTGACTTGGCACTATGGGGCTGACTTGGCACTGTGGCTCTGCTTAGGAATGGAGCTCATTGACGTGGTACTATGTTTCTGCTTAAGAATGGAGCAATCTGATTTTGGACTTTGTGTGCTTCTTAAGAAGGAGACACAATGGCTTGGCAATGTGTGTTTTTCATGAATGGAACAAACTGACTCAACACCTGTTTTCTGGTAGGAAATGGAGAAAACTAATTTTGCATCATGCTTACTGATTAAGTACTAAAGAATTGCACTGTTTTTTTTTAAACCACAGATGCAATCCAATCCGGCACATTTGGAAAGTGGAGCAAAAATATTTGACTCTGTCTGCTGACAAAATAATGAAACATTTGTTTTCTCATTTTTTTGTCCCCAGTGCAAAACTTCACATCCTTGTGATAAGCTTAGGAGTTGTGGAAGGCGGGCCATGCAATTCTTTATTACCCAAGCAGCAAACATATGGCAAAGTGCGTAGCACAAAAAGTGTCTTTGAAAGATATGGCAAAATGGTTCTATTGCTGTCCAACATCACCTTATTCCCAGGGCCACTGGAATTATGTGGCAGGGCAGGACCAAATTATGCAACAAGGTTAGCTAAATAATGCGACAAAGAAAGGCAAATTATACGGCATAATATGGCACATTTTGTGATAGTATTACTTTATTATGTTGTCATTTTTACAACTGGTTACATTCTCTGGGCAAATACTTCACCTCATTAATATCAGCTTAACAACCAAATACAGCAATAATCAACTGAAAAAATGACCAGTAGACCTTTGTGAAGTCCACTGTGCGGGAACACATGTTGCCACATTTTTAGTAGCTTGTGATCCGTTTGACCTAGAAAAATGCTTTTCTTAAAATATGCAGATTGTGCAGCAGATGATGGATTATGTGGCAAATGCAGCAAGTCCCTAATTATGCAGAAAACGCTGCAGCAGCAGAATCACATTTTTCTAGTGTCCCTCCTTAGTCCAATCCATTGTGCGCATCTGTAATCACAGGTGGGGTGTATGAAGTTGTCAAAGTCAGACTCCATCAACTTCATGAAGGTTTTTTTATATATAAAAAAAAAAAAACAACTTTAGCTTCAAGTAGTTGGTAGTGTTTCTTTTGTCCAATAAAACAACAGGCACACATTCTGCAAAATGTAGGTTTTGTGGGAACAACTACAAAGACCTTTGTGCATGAAGTTTTTACCTGAAAAATATTTTCTGGGTAAAAGCTTATGAGAAAACAGTTTGGAGATTACATTTCCCCTCTATGTGACTTTTTACAAAGTTTGCCACGTTTGCAAGACGTCACTAAAGCAATTTAAAATTTTCACACTCCTGTTTGTAGCCCGCTAAAAAATGTGTACGCATGCATGCACCCTCCAGAGAACAACGTGAGAGACTCTCTCTACATGTCTATGAAGGACACCGCGTGAGACACGCACGCATGCACCCTCCAGGGAACAACGTGAGAGACTCTCTCTACATGTCTATGAAGGACACCGCGTGAGACACGCACGCATGCACCCTCCAGGGAACAACGTGAGAGACTCTCTCTACATGTCTATGAAGGGCACCGTGTGAGAAACGCACGCACCCTGCAGGGAACAACGTGAGAGACTTTCTCCCCGCAGGTCTATGACGGGCACCGTGTGAGACAGGCACACACGCACCCTGCACGGTACTCCGTGAGAGACTCTCTCTCTCTCTACATGTCTATGAAGGGCATGGGTGAGACACGGACGCACGCAGGGAACCAGTGAGAGCCCCCTCTCTCTGCAGGTATATAAAGGACACCGTGTGAAAAAAACACGCACGAAACTGCGTGAGAAGCACATACACGCACGAGCCCTGCAGGGTACACCCTGAGAGGCCAAGTCTCTCCGCATGTCTATGAAGAGCACCGTGTGAGAAACACGCACGCACCCTGCAGGGCACACCGTGAGAGACTTTCTCCCCGCAGGTCTATGACAGGCACCGTGTGAGACAGGCACACACGCACGCACCCTGCAGGGTACTCCGTGAGAGACTCTCTCTCTCTCTCTCTCTCTACATGTCTATGAAGGGCATGGGTGAGACACGGACGCACGCAGGGTACCAGTGAGAGCCCCTCTCTCTGCAGGTATATAAAGGACACCGTGTGAAAAACACACGCACGAAACTGCGTGAGAAGCACATACACGCACGAGCCCTGCAGGGTACACCCTGAGAGGCCAAGTCTCTCTGCATGTCTATGAAGAGCACCGTGTGAGAAACACGCACGCACCCTGCAGGGCACACCGTGAGAGACTTTCTTCCTGCCTGTGAAGGACCCCGTGTGAGAAACACACACGCACGCATGCACCCTGCAGGGTACACGTGGGAAACTCTCTCCCTGTCTAATGAAGGACACCGTGTGAGAAACACACGCATTGATGCACTGTGGCGATCACAGCTTGTAATCTTGCATTGGGTGGCCACTACTGGAATCCTATCTGAGGTGGTCACTATTACAACACTAATAGTAGCTCAGGATGATTTTCTTTGAACATAAGAATCTCTTATTAAAGAAAAGGTTGGACACCCCTGTAGATGGTGGTGTTTGCAAGATTGTTCGTGCATTCCTAAAATGGCAAACATTCCATGGTTGTCTTTGCCTCCGAAAAAAAATGGATCCAAAGACATGGACATAAATGCAGAGCTGTATGCTAAAGCTGAAAACCATCATCTTAGGAATGCAGATTGCAAAGTCATGCGGATCGGTCCTCAGGCAAAGATGTGACTTTTATAAAACTAGAGACTCGCTCCCATCAGGCTGTTTGCAGCAAGCTTGTGTGGAGTGTTGTAAAGACATACATTGACTGCTGTATACAAGGATAGAGAAATCATACACATCAAGAAATTGACAGGAGAGTTGTTTGATTAGCCCACAAACAGACGCATAGCTGTAAGAAGGGACAGAGAATCATCCACATGATGGTACAAAGAGAATTTTCTCCTCGCTCTCCTTCCTTGTACCTCCTACTGCTCTTCTCCTCGCTCTCCTGCCTTGTACCTCCTGCTGCTCTTCTTCCCACTCTCCATCCTTGTGCCTCACACGGTTCTTTGCCTCACTCTCCTTCTTTGTATCTTTGGCTCATCTTCTCATCACTCTCCTTCCTTTTGCCTCACGCTGCTTTTTTCCTCCTCAATATCCTTCCTGATGCCTCACTGTGCTCTTCTCCTCCCTCTCCACCCTTTTGCCTCACGCTGCTCTCCTCCCCAATCTCCTTCCTTGTGCCTCATGCTACTTTTCTCCTCGCTCTCCTTACTTGTACCTCCTGCTGCTCTTCTCCTCACTCTCCTTACTTATGGTTCATACTGCTCCCCAACTAACTATCCCAATACAACACACATAATTACACTGCACACCACATACATACAACTCCATAACACATAGGTAAAACACAATCCCATTTACAACGCCAAAAGCTCTAACTCAAAAAAATGCGAGACCTATTGCATTTTCAATGCTTGTTTTTAAATGGTGTAAATCCGTTCAGTAGTTGCTGAGAAAATCAAAAAATAAAAGTTTCGATATTTAGAGGCACGGAGGATCCGCGAACCCTCCCGACCACGAGCTTTATTCTAATTGGCTGTCAACACTCCAAACCAGGAAGTGTTGGCAGCCATCTTGTGACTCGGTAGAACCGAGTCACAAGAAAACAGAAAAACAAATGCGAAAAACAAGAAAAGGGGGCAGGGTAGAAATACCCTGACACCCTAGGCCTGCTCAAGGGGTCCCACAAGGACCCACAGGGCCAAAAAAAGCATTTTTTAAAAAAAGAAATCGGCCGAATTCGCGCTGGGTGCGCGGATCCGGCTGAGAAAAAAAACAAAAAAAAACAAAGCGCGGGCTCCCGCGCTTCGTTGTATTGAAGCCCCGGGTGGGCCAGGTCCCGGGTGCACTGAAAAATGTGTGGGGGGCCCCAATACCCCACACTGCCCCGGGGACCACCACCTCCCGGGGCTTGATTTATGAGTTGCGGGGGGCACGCAGACCCCGCAGCCCCGGGGACCGCCAACCCCGGGGCTAATTTTTAAATGTGTGGGGGGGGCCTTCAAGGCCCCCCCAAGCCCCGGGGGCCGCCACCCCCGGGGCTTTCATTAATTATTTGCGGGGGGCACATGGCTCCCCCGCAGCCCCGGGGACCGCCACCCCCGGGCCTTGTTTTTTAAAAATAAATAAACCTGTGTGGGGGCTCGAGCCCCCACACGCCCCGGGACGCCACCTCCCCGGGGCACTAAAATGCAAATTTGGGGGTCCGTTACGGACCCCCGAGCCCCGGGGACCACCACCTCCCCGGGGCTTTGTAATTGAAGGGAGGGGGGCAGCGCGGCCCCCCTCCTGGAGCCCGTGATGGCCCTGGGGACCGCCACCCCCCAGGGCCGGCTCCTGCAGTGTCCCGGGGTGCCCACCCCGGGACACTGCTGTTTGCTATGGCAGGGCGGGAGCCTCGCGGCTCCCGCCCTGTCATAGCAAACTTGCTTTGAATTTTGGAAGCGAGAGCAGGGAAACCTGCTTTCGCTTCCAAAATGCAAAGCAGATTGCTTTTCCACACGGGGAGCTGCATGTCAGCAGCTCCCCATGTGGAAAAGCAATGCCGGCTCCTGCAGGACGCGGGGAGCCGGCGGGACCGTGGGGGCATTGGGGCTCCCCCCACGGTCCCCAACGGATAGGGCCTGCCCCGGGGGATGGGGTCCCCGGGGCTAGAAGTGGCCCGGGAGGGGGGCCACGCGGTCCCCCTTCCCCCCAAAAAAATAATATAATTTTTAAAAACACGCAAAGGCCGGCCCCGGGGGATGGGGTCCCCGGGGCCATAAATGGCCTGAGGAGGGGGGCCACGCACCCCCATCCAAATATATTTAAAAAAAAATAAACACTGGCCATGCCCCGGGGGATGGGGTTCCCGGGGCCGAATATGGCCTCGGGAGGGGGGCCACGCGGCCCCTTCCATTTTTGAAAAAAATAGGTGTCAGGCCCTGGGGGATGGGGTTTTTAAAAAGACGCGATCGTGCCGGAGGCCCGCCCCCTCCCAGCAACACTCTGCAAACGCGCCCTGTGGCGCTTTTTAAATTGGGGAATTAATTCCCCTTCAATACTGGGGGTCCCTGGGGGCCAACTAGCCCACCAGGTACCTCAAGTAAGCGCCACAGGGCTGCGTTGCAGAGAGGTGGTCCAGGCCACGCCCCTTTTTACGCATCTCTGCATCGCAGCTCTGTGGCGCTTACTGGAGGTACCTGGTGGGCTAGTTGGACCCCAGGGACCCTCAGTATTCAAGGGGACTTTATCCCCCAACTTAAAACGCGCCACGGGGTGCGTGTGCACAGTGGTGAAGGGAGGGGGCGGGGCCTGAGGTGACATGTGTGCAAACACACCCTGTGGCGCGTTTTAAGTTGGGGAATTAATTTCCCTTCAATCCTGAGGGCCCCTGGGGGCCAACTAGCCCACCAGGTATCTCTAGTAAGCGCCACAGGCCTGCGTTGCAGAGAGGTGGTCCAGGCCACGCCCCTTTTTACGTCTCTCTGCAACGCAGCTCTGTGGCGCTTACTGGAGGTACCTGGTGGGCTAGTTGGACCCCAGGGACCCTCATGTTCAAGGGGACTTAATCCCTCAACTTACAACGCGCTACGGGGCGCGTTTGCACAGTGGTGAAGGGAGGGGGCGGGGCCTGAGGTGACATGTGTGCAAACATGCCCTGTGGCGCGTTTAAAGTTGGGGAATTAATTCCTCTTCAATCCTGAGGGTCCCTGGGGGCGAACTAGGCCACCAGGTACCTCCAGTAAGGGCCACAGGGCTGCGTTGCAGAGAGGTGGTCCAGGCCACACCCCTTTTTATACCTCTCTGCAGCGCAGCTCTGTGGCGCTTACTGGAGGTACCTCGTGGGCTAGTTGGACCCCAGGGACCCTCAGGATTCAAGGGGACTTTATCCCCCAACTTAAAACGTGCCAAGGGGCGCGTTTGCACAGTGGTGAAGGGAGGGGGCGGGGCCTGAGGTGACATGTGTGCAAACACGCCCTGTGGCGCGTTTTAAGTTGTCCCTGTGAGACCCCCTGAGCAGGCCTAGGGGTTCAGGGTGTTTCTACCCTGCCCCCTTTTCTTCATTTTTCACTTTTTTCCCCCCTTTTACTTGTGACTCGGTTATCGAGTCACAAGATGGCTGCCAACACATTCTGCTTTGGAGTGTTGGCAGCCAATCAGAAGTCAGCTCATGCTCCGGAGGAGTCGCGACTCCTTCTCAGTGCTCAGATATATACATTTTTATTTTTTGAATTTCTCAGCAACTACTGAACGGATTTACACCACTTAGAAAAAGGTCGCTTTCTGGACCAAGAGCTACCTTTTGCCAAATTTGGTGTCATTCCGTTAAGCAGTTCGGGCTGTAGCCGTGTCTAAAGTTCCTATGGAAATTAACATTAACATGGGGAAAACGTGTTTTGGGACCCCTTTTTTTTCTCAGCTTCCGCTTAACGAATCACCCCGAAACTTTCAGGAGCTGACCTAAGTGAACCTTTTTTTGGGAAAATTTCGCGAACATTCGTCAAACGGCGCCAAACATATTGGGAAAGAAAAAACGCTTTTTGAATAGAAACAAGGTCTAACTACAACTACCTACTGGCGACCGCCAGATGGTAATATATATATATATATACATATTATCTACTGGCGGTCGCCAGTAGATAGTTATAGTTAGGACCTAGTTTCCACCGGAAACTCGTTTTTTTGTTTTCTCAATATCTTTGGCGCCGGTTGACAAATCTTTGCGAAATGTTCAAAACTCGTGGCCCGCTCCGGTCAGCTCCTGTCTTGAAAGTTTCGGGGTGATTCGGCAAGCGGGGGCTGAGAAAAAAGGGGGGTCCCAAAACGTGTTTTCTCCATGTTAATTCCCTTAGGAAACTTTAGACACGGCTACAGCGCGAACTGCTGAACGGAATTACACCAAATTTGGCAAAAAGGTAGCCCTTGTTTCAGAAAGAGACCTTTTTTTTTTAAATGGTGTAAATCCGTTCAGTAGTTGCTGAGAAAATCAAAAAATAAAAGTTTCAATATATAGAGGCGCGGTGGATCCGCGCACCCACCCGACCACGAGCTTTATTCTAATTGGTTGTCAACACTCCAAACCAGGAAGTGTTGGCATCCATCTTGTGCCTTGGTAACCGAGGTACAAGAAAACAGGGAAAGAAAGGTGAAAAAAAAGAAAAGGGGGCAGGGTAGAAACACCCTGACCCCCTAGGCCTGCTCAGGAAGTCTCACAGGGACCCCCAGGCCCAAAAAAAGCATTTAAAAAAAAAAAAAATCGGCGAGATTCACGCACCCAGCGCAAATTTCTGCCAAAAATTAAGAAAAAAACGAAGCGCGGACTCCCGCTCTTCGTTATTATTTAACCCCCGGGTGGGCCAAGTCCCGGGGGCATTCAATAATGTAATTGCGGGGGCCCAGGGAGGCCCCCGCAGCCCCAGGGACCACCACCCCCCGGGGACCGCCACCCCCCGGGGCTTCTTATTTTTAATGTGTGGGGGGCCTCCAAGGCCCCCCAAGCCCCGGGGACTGCCACCCCCTGGGGCTTTTATTAATTATAATCATGGGGCAGACGCCCCCCCAGCTGCCCCGGGGACCGACCCCCCGGGGCTTTTTTTTAAAAACATAGACCTGTGTGGGGGGGCTCGAGCCCCCCCACATGCCCCGTGGACCGCCACCTCCCCGGGGCACTAATATTCAAATTCGGGGGTCCGTAACGGACCCCCAAGCCCCGGGGACCACCACCTCCCTGGGGCTGTGCAATAGGTGGGAGGGGGGCCACGAGGCCCCCCTCCTGGAGCCCGTGATAGCCCTGGGGACCACCACCCCCCAGGGCCGGCTCCTGCAGTGTCCCGGGGTGCCCACCCCCGGGACACTGCTGTTTGCAATGACAGGGCGGGAGTCATTGCAAACTGCTTTGCTTCATTGAAGCGAGAGCAGGGAAACCTGCTCTCACTTCAATGAAGCAAAGCAGATTTCTTTTCCACAAGGGGAGCTGCATGTTAGCAGCTCCCCATGTGGAAAAGCAATGCCGGCTCCCGCAGGTCACGGGGAGCCGGCGGGACCGTGGGGGCATTGGGGCTCCCCCCACGGTCCCCAATGGATAGGGCCTGCCCCGGGGGATGGGATCCCCGGGGCTAGAAGTGGCCCGGGAGGGGGGCCACACGGCCCCTCTTCCCAAAAATTTAAAAAAATACAATTTTAAAAAATGAAGGCCGGCCCCGGGGGATGGGGTCCCCGGGGCCAATAGAGGCCTCAGGAGGGGGGCACGCAGCCCCCCTCCATAAAAAGATGGGGTTCCCGGGGCCGGAATTGCCCACGGGAGGGGGGCCCACGCGGCCCACTTCCCGTTCAGATTTTTTTAAAGGGGTCAGGCCCTGGGGGATGGGGTCCCCAGGGCCCAAAAAGGAAAAAGAAGGGGGCCACACAGCCCGCCCCTCCCAGCACACTCTACAAACGCATTTTAAGTTGGGGAATTAATTCCCCTTCAATACTGGGGGTCCCTGGGGCCAACTAGCTCACCAGGTACCTCCAGTAAGCGCCACAGGGCTGCGTTGCAGAGAGGTGGTCCAGGCCACGCCCCTTTTACACCTCTCTGCAACGCAGCTCTGTGGCGCTTACTGGAGGTACCTTGTGGGCTAGTTGGCCCCAGGGACCCCCAGTATTGAAGGGGAATTAATTCCCCAACTTAAAATGCGTTTGTAGGGTGTGCTGGGAGGGGGCGGGCTGTGTGGCTAGTTGGCCCCCAGGGACCCTCAGGATTCAAGGGGACTTTATCCCCCAACTTAAAACTCGCCACGGGCGCGTTTGCACAGTGGTGAAGGGAGGGGGCAGGACCTGAGGTGACATGTGTGCAAACACACCCTGTGGCGCGTTTTAAGTTGGGGAATTAATTCCCCTTCAATCCTGAGGGTCCCTGGGGGCCAACTAGCCCATTAGGTACCTCCAGTAAGCGCCACAGGGCTGCGTTGCAGAAAGGTGGTCTAGGCCACGCCCCTTTTTACACCTCTCTGCAATGCAGCTCTGTGGCGCTTACTGGGGGTACCTGGTGGGCTAGTTGGACCCCAGGGACCCTCAGGATACAAGGGGACTTTATCCCGCAACTTAAAACGTGCCACGGGGCGTGTTTGCACAGTGGTGAAGGGAGGGGGCGGGGCCTGAGGTGACATGTGTGCAAACACGCCCTGTGGCGCCTTTTAAGTTGGAGAATTAATTCCCTTTCAATCCTGGGGCCAATTAGCCCACCAGGTGCTTCCAGTAAGCGCCACTGCGCTGCGTGGCAGAGAGGTGGTCCAGGTCACACCCCTTTTTACAGCTCTGTGGCGCTTACTGGAGGTACCTGGTGGGCTAGTTGGACCCCTGGGACCCTCAGGATACAAGGGGACTTAATCCCCCAACTTACAACGCGCCAGGGGGCGTGTTTGCAGAGTGGTGGAGAAAGGGGGCATGGCCTTTGTCTACCTCTCACCAATCCCACTGCGTGGGGCTTACTGGAGGTAAAAGGTAGGCTAGTTGGCCCCTAAAGGACCTCCAGCAGTGAAGGGGACTTCAATCCCCATCCAAGAGCGTGCCAGGAGCGCGTTTGTAGAGTGATGGGCAAAGTGGGCGTGGCCTGGTACGAGTACTTACCAGTGCTGCTGTGTGGGACTGACTGGAGGTAATAGTTTGGGAAGTTGGCCCCCAAGGATGTCCTTGGGGGCCAACTACCCCTCTTGTTACCTCCAGTAAGTCCCACATAGTGGGATTGCTAAGACGTCTTCGGAGGCCATGGCCCCCTTTCTCTACCACTCTGCAAACGTGCCTCGTGGCAAACTACGGGATGGGGGATGAAGTCCAATTTAGTCCTGAGGGAGTTTGGGGGCCAAGAATCCCTCCTGGTACCTCCTGTAAGTCCTATGCAGCGGAATTCCTGAGCGTTGGTTGGACGCCCAGCACCCTTTCTCCACCACTCTGCAAACGTGACTACTAGTTAAAGTAGCATATTTCTGCACCTCTGACTTAGAGCTAGTTTTAATCCCCCTGCCCTATTATGTACTAGGGCCTTACAGAGGAGGTCATGCTAATCACAGGGGTACCCCAACGCATAGTGTTCCCTAGTGTATGTAGGTGTTTTCACTGTATTCTAAGTGTCTTTTAGCATAGCACTGGCTCTAGGCCTGGTTAGTCAGAGTCAGTTACCACCAGTACCCGTCTGAAAAAGTTGTGGGCACAGGATGATTTTGCAACAAGGCCTCTTTCTGCTCCTCTGTTGGTTCTTTCTGCACGTCTTGCTTCTTCCTGCACTTTTGTTCGTCTTTGTGGACTTCTGTTGCTTCTTTCTGCATTTCTTTTGCTTCTTTCTGTGCGTTGTTTCTTCTTTCTTCACATGTCCTACCTCTGTAGGCATAGTTAGAAATTAGCATTTAAAAAACCTTTGAAATTCACTGAAAAAACCATAGGTTTCAGGCACGTTATAGTTAGAAATTAGCATTTAAAAAACCTTTGAAATTCACTGAAAAAACCATAGGTTTCAGGCACGCTATAGTTAGAATTTAGCATTTAAAAAACCTTAGAAATTCACTGAAAAAAACCATAGGTTTTAGGGAAAGTTATAGTTAGTTGGACATTTCACTCGTAGAAAACCAGAGAAATTCCCCGTTATAGTTAGTTCATCTAACTATAACTCGCGCCCCGCAATGCACTGCTGATGACGTCACATATTACATCACTCATGACATGGTCAGTGACATCACTGATGACATCACTGATGACATCTCAAATTACATCACTCATGACATCACTGATGACATCATCCATGTGATAATTTGATGTATCTTCTCACACCCTATTATAACCTTTGATACACCCACTCTAAATTACAGACTGCCATTCTCAAAACCATAGACACTCCAACACCAATAACTACATACCCACTCACTGATTCTTAGGTCTACACACACATCCACTCACTCACCCGTACAGTCACTCATACTTACGGTCACTCAGTACAGGACTATCATATGCACTCATACACCTATATAGACACTCACACACCGACACTCATCCATAGAGGTACTCACACACCTAGTCAGTCATGCAAATAATTAATCACACTGCCATTTACAAATCTATACAGTTATACACACACCAGCTCACTTACTCATACAAATACTAGCACATTCTTACGCTCTTATACAATCACTAATACAAACCCACACTCATCCATACAGCCACTCTCACAATCACACACTCTCACTTATAGCCATTTATATACTCCAACACACATATACTGCCTTTCACATATGTAGTTACTCACACATGTACCACTGAGATATACATTCACTCACTAACACACCCATACACACACTCACCCACCCATACAGTCCATCACAGATGCACTCTTGAAACCATGCACCCAGTGAATCACCCACTCACACATCTATGCACAGATTCACACACCCCACCAACACAAACACTTAGGCACCCATACAGATACTCAGACAACCAAACAATAAGCCATATAGACACTCATGTAGCTATTCACAAACCCATGCAGCCGCTTACACACCAACAGGCACACGGATACAGACATTCACACAGTTTAGTCACTAACCCATGCATTCAGTAAGATACGTTTAATCACTCACTTATAGAGTCAGTCACGCACCTACTAAATCATCCATTCAGACACTTATACACCCACTCATTCTTCAATACGCCTTTCCCTATATATATTAAACATATTTAAACTTTACAGAAACACAGTCACTGGATGATGTCATATAGAAAGAGCCATTCATTAAAGACAGGCTGCACTGGTTAGAATTTCAAATAGAATATGTTTACATTTCTCAAACACAAGAACATTGTTTTAAGATTGAAATATAAAACATTTTTATATCATTATTTGCCCGTTTATAACCTCTCGAGGTCTGAACTCCAGCAAAAGCCCCCTTCCAATGTAGCACACGCACTGCCCTTAAACTGAGAATACTCGACTTGTTTAGTTAAGTGAGCACCCTGAATATTGACCCCAGAATATTGATGGGACACAATATCGAGGCCAGGATATTAAAAAAAACATCAACAAGTATGTCTACATTTTCTATACTTAACACTAGAAATATGTACCCATATGGTACACATATCTAAAAGTATGTAGTTTGGAGTTAGGAATAGTAAATCTATACTTAGCTATATGCACTTACTGTTTGATATTTTGCCCCTTGACATTCTGTCCTCAATATTCTTACTCCACAATATTCTGGGGGTCGATATTCAATAGTACATCATATAATTAGAATCACTGCATCCTGCTTACACCAGCAGGCACAACACAAGCACACAAATCATCAGTTCTGCCTGCTATTTATGCCAGAAATATTTTGCGGAAGGGCAAGGAGTAGCAACACGTTGCAATTAATGCTTGTTCATCATAGCACTAGTGTTGCAAAGTCATCCTGTGCCCTGGGCACCCTCCAACTTTTTGCTAACTGGTACTGGTGGTAACTGACTCTGACTGATCCTGGGCTCTGCCTAACCAGGCCCAAGGCCAGTGCTATGCTAAAAGAGACTCTTAGAATACCGTGAAAACACCTACATGCACTAGGGTACACTATGGGTTGGGGTACCCCTGTGATTGGCATGGCCTACCCTATAAGGCCCTAGTACATAATAGGGCAGGGGGATTGAAACTACCTCTGAGTCCCTAGTATATAATACGGCAGGGCAGTTTAGAGGCCAGCAGCCCTTTCTGCACTTGCATGTGTGCACTGCTGAAGCCTGAGATCAGTTTAAAAGTAGCTCTATGTTGCAGGACTGCTTTTAAAAAGTACATTGTGCCAAAACTCGACTTTGGTGTTTGGGGCACTTACAAATGGATAACCCTCAATGTTTGGGCATATTAGGTACCCCCAGAGTCTCCCCTAGCTGTCCCAGGGGTGGGGGCCATGTATTTATAAGGGGGGCCCTTATAAAATGAGTTTTATATGCCCTGGGTTAAGTGAAATTGCACATTTCACTCCCCACATTGTGATAAAGTGCTGCCCAAATCAACTTTGGTGCTAGGAGCACTGTGGAGGGAGGATCTGGAATATTTTTACATATTCAGAACCCCTAAAGTCTCCCCTAGGTGTTCCAGGGGTGGTGGTCCTATAGATATAGGCAGAGTACGTATAACAAATGTTTATATAAGCCCTGGAGCTGGAAAAATGGCCCAAGTCATTTATCCCATTCCAAATCCCCTGCCACATAGGTGAACATGGAAAGAAGTTATTAACTAATAAATCCTGATAGGAGAATGATAAAAATAGTATTCAAAGACTTCCCAGAATGGTATTAATAAATCCAACAATATGATATTGTTGAATTTCTCCTAAAATGTACAGACAAGAAGTTATAAGACTTTCTTGTCTGTAAGCCCAGAATCAGCCTTCCAGTGGTCTGTCCTGATTGGTCAGAGTTAAGTGGATTAGCCAGGCTCCTTTGAAGAGGTGATAAAAAGCCCCTGTTGTTAACCAGCTCTGCTGGTAGGGCAGTGTTCTGTAACACAGGAATACCAGAGCAGGGGTAGGAGTCGTAAACAATGGGCTTCAAGGGAAGGGGAAGACACCAGTGTCATTTACAACTCTACTCTTTTGAACCCAGCCAGATTCAAGGCTTAAGGAAGGAATGAGCAGATGCAAGGGGGAGATACTATGGAGATCATTCATTTTAGGTGTGTGTTTAGCCATCTCTTCTCTCCCTGCTGGAAGATCAGCCATGATGAATTTGGAAGAATTGGTGCACTCTGTGACAAAATAGTGCCACACTTTGCAGGATGTGGTCATACCTTTGGGTGGGACCCTGCCCCCCACTGGACAGGCGTGACCTCCTGCTTGACCCAGAGAACTTGGAATAAGTATCTGCGAGGGGCAGAACCTCTCAGATCTGCTGCTTGAAACCTAAGGAAGCAAGAAGGGAGGATGGGGGCATGGCTAACCGCCAAGCATGGCGGACGTGTC
Source organism: Calotriton arnoldi (assembly GCA_963921515.1). Classification (NCBI taxonomy): domain Eukaryota; kingdom Metazoa; phylum Chordata; class Amphibia; order Caudata; family Salamandridae; genus Calotriton; species Calotriton arnoldi. Next base: position 3,386,801 of record CAWUFW010000831.1, on the reverse strand, counting down.
CTGGCTGAGCTCCGGACCGGGGACCTTTATCCTGAAGAATACACGCAGATCCGGTGTCACTGGACCCTTGCTGACTGTTCCCTGATGCTTTGAGAGGACACCGAATGAAAGACGGGAAGAAACGACATGCCGAACCTGAACAGACGCTGAAAACCCGAACGGTTTTTCCAGCGCCGCGACCTGCATCAGGGGAAGGGCGGAGGCCGCACTACGCAGCACGGTGCCGAGGGGATTTGCAGACGGCAGAAATTAGGTGGAATAATAAAAGCCCGGCAGAGCCCTGCAACGCCGATTGTGACCTGCCGGAAACGCCGACTTGGCTGCCACAGACCAGCGATACAGCCCGGGGTAGAAGAGGAATCCCTGACGAGGTATGCCGGGCAGCTAATGGTGGAGGCCGAACTACGCAGCTTTTAAAAAGAAGTGACTGCGGCTGTGACTGCGGTGCCAGGGAGCTGTAACAGACCTGCGTAGCACTCCGACCCTGAACGGAGACTTGAGGGACCCAACAGTTCCTGCGCCAGGGGGTGGAAGTCCGGACTTTTTGATTTGTAGGACCCTGGTTCGTGAGCGACGAACGGAGCTCACGTGAGCCTTAATACCAACACTGACGGCCTCAAGAGCAAATTGTGGCAGCTGACACTGATACCCCCCCTGGGGTTTGTTTGCCTACCTTAGTGCCTCCCTCCGACTGCATACCGAGCCCGGAGTCGTCTAGTTAGGTGGAAGGGCACCCCAACATGGCGCAGGACTAAAAGCGACTACGTACGCAGAGACTATTGGGGGCTTCTAACCAACTTCAATTACCCGCAAAACGAACAGATATTATCCCCGAATTTTGGCATTAACACCGGCCTGTTCCCCTGCCCATTGCTTAGGGACCTGTTCGGCTGCTTGAACACCCGGGAGAGCTGCTATAAAGCCAAACAGTGAGTACTGGGATTGCATAAACAGTTTACAGCATTCATCTAGTACATAGGGACGGTGACTTACAGTTTGGTGTGTTTTCTCCAGCATTTTGGGACTTTATTGGCACTGCAATTGAAACGTACATGAAACGCTATTGTGGGCAGCCTAATTCTGAAGTTTATAACGTGCTACTGAACTGGGTAGTGTGGACATTACTCAATTTGCCTGTCAGTACCACATACTATACCGCACGAAGTGCGCAATAATACTGAACTATAATGGGCCGCACCAGGGGGAAACTGACGGACTCACCAGCGTCAGGAAAACACGACCACACAGAACAGGAAGAGGCAAATAGTGCCTCTGACTAAGATTGTATACTCCCGACCAATGCTGATACACAAGCTGACAAATTAGACCTGATCCTTCAGGAAGTACGTGACTCCAGACAAGCAAACGAAAGGCAAGTGAGTACACTTGCGACTGGACTCACGCTTTTGAAAGCTGACCACAATAAACTGGCAGATACGGTCCGTAACAACAAGTTACAACTTGCAGAGATTATGCCTCAACATAAGAACCATTCTGAACATATTGAACACTTACGGCGAGAGCTCTCCGACCTTCGCGACAGAGTAGATGATGCTGAAGGAAGGGCCCGCCGCAACAATGTCCGAATAGTGGGATTACCGGAACGGAGTGAAGGATCCAACCCTAGCCAATATATAGAACAATGGTTCAGGGATGTGATTGCGCCGGACGGCCTCACTGAGCTCTTCGGTGTGGAGAGAGCTCATAGGATACCTGCCCGACCTCCTCCCCCAGGCGCCCCACCTAGACCGCTAATTGCACGTATTCTGAATTTTAAAGACCGGGACACCCTACTCCGTACTGCCCGCGAAAAAGCTCCCATACAATTTGAGAACAAAAGAGTGTCACTATACCCAGACTTTACTTTGGCGGTACAAAAACTGAGAGCATTGTTTCAAGGCGTTAAAGCACAGCTCAGAAGCCACTATTTAAAATATGCTCTCCTCTTCCCGGCAAGGCTGAAAGTAGTTTATGAGCAAAAATCCCTGTTTTTCGATAGCTCAGCTGAAACGGAGGAATGGATGGAGGTTACGCTGTTGCCGGATCCCTCAAAAAATACCTCCCAGACACTGCAGCCGCAACCGCACAAAGCTCTGAAGACTGCCCATGGCAAAAAAGACCGTAAGAAACTGACTGGACTCGATGTCGCAACAAGTCCCTCCAGGGAACAAATTGTTGACGGACACAAATCTGCAATACAAGCGGCTGCGGCACAGGATGTCCAAGATACATATTCATTGGCGGACTCGCATGATTCCTCAGACCAAATTCGGTTCGGGCCCTGGTCGTTCACTGTAGCATCAACCACATTTAAATATTTGGGTATACAAATCTACAGAGAACCACAGGACATGTTAGAGGGTAACCTGGGGCAAGCAATCAAAGCACTAAAAACGCAAATCACATTCTGGATATCTTTACCACCTTCAGTGGTGGGCAGAATAGCAATTTCGAAAATGGTGATGCTCCCCAGATTGCTTTATTATTTTACTAATTTGCCGATCATGATCCCATCATGCATGTTTCAAATGCTAAACATAATGCTAACTGAACTGGTCTGGGCTACAGGCAGAAGAAGGGTGGGTCTTTCTAAACTACAATTGAATACTGACGAAGGGGGCTTGGGAGTCCCAGATTTCCGAGCGTATTGCTATGCTAGTCAACTCCAGTGGCTCTCTTACTGGACGGCTTGACGCCACTTACATGAGATAGATATGTCGAGGACTGATTGGGACAAGGGTGCATTACACACACTGGTACTACCAAATAGTAAAACCCCGCCGTCGATACAGCCATTACTAAAAATAGCTATGTCCTACTGGAAAAAAGCTATCCAATATGCCAAGGGACAACATCCATATGCTCCCAATATTCCGTTGCTGGGGATTCCTACCCCATCAGGGATACTTTCTAATAGGTGTTTGGCTAAATGGACAGACGAAGGTGTTAACACAGTAGGAATGCTATATACAGATAGCATGTTTATGGATCACAACACGTTTGTGAGAGAACAAAGGGTTCCTAATACACTTTATATACTACATGCTAGTATCAGTAGATATGTGAGAAATACCTGGTCTCCCGATGGCATAGAACCCCAAACACATGAACTCGTCCATATGCTATATCTTATGGGTAATGGAGGACACCTCGTAAAATGGCTATATAGCAGTATTCGGACACAGGCAGCGGTTTTGTTACAGGAACTTAAAAATAAGTGGTCTGAAGATACTGGGCATGATATTTCAGATAAAGACTGGGAGAAAATACTGGAATGCCCCAAGAAAATATTGCGGAACCCTAAATTTAAACTAATTCAGTACATGATAGTACACAGGGCATACTTGACTCCACATAGATTGAGCAAAATGTTTCCAGGCACAGCGGAAGACTGTCCCAGATGCCACATGCAACCAGCTGGGCTACTACATATGCTCTGGGCATGCCCGAAATTGACACCCTTCTGGGGGACAGTCTATACACTTATCAATGAGTTAGCACCATGGATAGGGATGGACACTGTCGAATACTGCATACTGGGCATAGGTAAATATCGAAAATCACAAGGAACTCAGGCTAGGTTTGCCAATCTACTAATAATACTAGCAAAAAGGGCAATCACAATGCGCTGGAAGTCTGTTAAACCCCCAACGGCATCATCGTGGCACGGCGAGGTGGTGCATTGGGGGAAGGCCGAAAGTATGGAAATAAGGAGAGAAGAGAATAGAGGACTTAGGAAACACCCAATTTCGATGGAATGGGATGCAATGTTGGAACACTTTATAGCTGCTGAACAATCATTGCATTAAACGATAATTGTATTGGATCTGTTGTAGACAACTTGACCCCAGTTAATAACGTGCCCCGTGGTAACCCTAATGGGTCATTTCTAACAGTGTTGTAAATTGGATTATAGAAATTAATAAAGTGCATTGTGTATTGGTTGATAATATTAGGTGGAAATAATGTATCAATGAGTCTGGAGGGGAGGGTGGGAGAGTTGGATAGTTGCTATTATCAGGGAGGGGGGTGGGTCACAGATAGTTTGATAACTGTTTGATATATACTATATATATATATCCTGTGTAATTGTATTAAGTTGCGGTGTTCATACTTAAAAACCAATAAAATATGTTTAAAAAAAAAAAAAGGAAGCAAGAAGGACCATGCTGAGAAGTTTGATGTGCAATCACTAAGACCGGCACTCTGAAGATTGTGCCTTCTGCACCATATGGAGCTACAGCCCTGTGGACTACCTTGCTGTAAAAGGACTAAAAAGTGGACTCCCTGCAAGCTACAGGTTAACAGAGCTCACCTGGAACCTCACCACCAAGAATCCTCAACCTGGAGCACTACCAGTGGATTTGTAAGGGCTTTGTCCAGGTGGATTGTGGGAACTGAAGTCCTCAACTTTCAAGAACCATCTTGAAGCTTCCAGACCCTTGGAGTGAGTTTGAGACACTTTGGGACCCTTTCGAGAACTCCAGGAAGAAGTTCCAGAAGTTTGGAGCAACTTTGGTAAAAAGCTCCATAAGTGGACCGACTCAACCTCGCCAGCCAAGCCACCTGCCTTCAACCGCGAGCTGGCCTGCAGTCCAGGTTCATCCCGCTGAAAAGCTACGTAGGTCTGAATTCCAGAGTTTGACCGCGAGTAGGCGAAATCCGAGGCCGGCGATCCCTCACTGAATCCGGCCTGGTGAAGAGCATCGAGAGACCCCGCAAGAAAATGCTCCGTAAAAGTTTCTAAGTCCGAACGAAGAACAGGTGAACGGGAGCAACTGCGAGAGCCAAGCCGCCTGCCTTCAACCGCGAGTCAGCCTGGATCCTTGGTTCGTCTCGCTGGAACGTTCCGGAGGTCGAACTTCCATACGTTTGACCGGAGCTCGTCGCAAGGCAATCCGGTGAACCCTCACCGAATCCGGACTGGCTGAGAGCTTCGAGAGACGGGAAGAAAAGCTCCAGAAAAGTTTCTAAATTAGAAGGTAAAAACATTTGACCGAGACCATCGTGATCGGCCTGAAACTTTGACTTTGACCCGGTCTATCGTGACCAGATGTCCTGATAAGGCGCTATACGTTTCTATAATGCTCAATCTTTAAAGATTCATATCTCCTGTTCCCTACATTGGACTTTTGTCGTTTTGGTGTCATTTTAAAGATAAAAGTATTTCCTATTTTTATAAATTGGTGTTGGATTTGAATTGTGCATTGTGTCTTAAATATTTACTGAATTGGTGTTTTTAAATTCTTTACATTCCTGTCTTTGAAGTTAAGCCTGCCTGCTCGCAGCCAAGCTACCAAGGGTTGAGCATGGGAATAATTTTCTAAGACCTATTCTGAGCCCTATACTGTGTTAGTGGCCTTATTGTTAGCGGCAGATATACATTTGCCCCTACTAATAATCCACTTTCCAACAACTAGGAACTGTGAAATCCATCAACAGGAATGTAATAGTAGCACTCTTTGGCAAGAGGGTCGAATGACATGGTCATGAGGTTAGTAACATCTTTGGCCTGATTTTGAGTGTGGAGTACAGTTTGTACTCCGCCAGGGTGACGGAGTACGATACATCATTGCCTTACTATTACTCCGCATTTAGAGATGTCTGCTGGCCCTGCAGAAATTTTGAGTGATTAGCAGGAATTGCTGTCACAATGGTTCCTGTCAATATATTAAAAAATTGATGGATGGTACCGTCAAATTGACAGACATTCGTCAAACTTCGTCAAACCAGTTAGTTAAGCCAATGTTTTTGGGTTTTCAAAAAAGAACTACCAGAAAATCAAAAACTAATGACCCTCCACCATGGGAGAGGTCTTCATGGTGTTGGATTAATTTAAACATTTTCAATGTCCCATACTTCCAGGTTTTACCCAGCAGTGCCAGACAGCGAAAACTGGCAATTTGACCACCCACTCTAATCTGGGTAGGCAAATCACTGGAATGCACACTGTCGGATCACTATGTAGGCAACGGCTTCGGAGTGGACTCCATCGACGAAATACTGAAGGTCTATCCATTTATAAATCAGGTGGGAGGACCGAGGTTTGACGAAGAGGACACTCTATCGCTGCAGTGATGGAGTGCATTCAGTAAATCAGGTCCTTTGTCATGATCTCCCTCCTTCAAACATCAGTGCAAAACATCACTTCTTAGAGCCTGTATCGCATCTCCGAAATTAAATATTATTTTAAATATAGGCTACTTTGTCTGTTTTTTCTCTGTTTTGAGGAGTTTTATTTTTCCAAACCCTTTTCAAAGTCACTGACTTGTATCTTAAAATATTGCATCAAATCTTTCAATTTCTCTGCCCTGCATAACGGACACCTGACCAGCTTAAGAAAATAATTTCACCACTAAAGAAGTAAGAAACCGAAACTTACAGCTTGCTCTTGCAACCTATGTCTAAAATATTCAAACAATAATTAACACGAAGTGCACCATGGTGTAAGCATTTGTTTTTGTTTTTAGAGTTTACTCATATATATTCCTGTAATCTTGATAAGGTTGCCTGCATTAATGCTAGCTGCAAATTTGTTCCAGATCTGTCTGTCAGTAGGCTTAGGCTGCGACAATCTTTTTAAAAAATGTATGACTAAACAAGAGGTGCTGATTTCATTCTGCATGCACAGTTTTGAAACATTGAGTTATGTTTTTTACTGGATTAATCTTTTATAAATTGAGAAAGGCGGCCATCGTGCATGGTACTATTTTTAACCAAAGATGTCATTAATAATAATGCAAAGGACTCTGTAAAATTCCATTAAATAATGTATAATGCCATGGTGACACCAATTACAAACCCATTAAATGAGCAATACCTACAGATATTGAGCTAATATTCTTTATAAATATGATCTGCTCTCTATGATGCAAAAAATAGTGTCGGTCTCGATGCGCGTGATGCCAGAGGGAAACAACAAGGCATAGGGGCTGGAAATAGTGGTGCAAGGGGGTGGGGTGCTGCAACACCCCCAAAATAACTAATCTGAGGTACAAAAGTAATTGAGCATTAAAGAAGTGTTTATATCTTCTCTCATTTTCTCTGCGTTCAAAGACAGAGGTCAATTGTCAGGCTATGCATTTTGACAACTTGTTGCTTATTTTTATTAACATGGAGATTGGTGTTTACTTTTCTTTCTCTGACTGCAAATTAAGAGGTGTTTGTAAACTGAACATATGCCATTCTTGCTGGGTTACAGGGAGCGTGAAAAGTTAGGATAGAGGACGTCCATTTTTTAAAAACGCACCAAAGTTTTAATATATGGAAATTAACTGTATAATAAGTTGAAAATATATCAGCAGTGAGAAAAGCACAAATGAAGCATATTTTTTTTTAATTATGAGGTGTGATAGTAACAAAGATTGTATTATGAGCAAAGCAAATAAAAATACTTTCCTTGGTGATGCACAAATGTTAAATATTCACTCAAGCCCAATTTCCACACATTATCTTTGATGAGCTTTATAGTTTTATCAGTACAACTGCCTGACTGCAAATTTAGTGGCCATTTCAATGGAAAAAATGCTTTATATAACTCACAATGTGCTACCACACAATGCTTTAGTAACATATTTGTTAAAATGTGTTACGAAATGCACCACCAGCTACAACTACACCCTTACTACTCTCATACTGAATGGGCGTAGCTCATTTGCTACACTTGTTCTTTGTGCAATGCTTCAATTTTTCACAATCCCTGTGCCATTTTTCAGAATCCCTATGACCTTAGTGATGTGACAGCAATGGCAGCACCCCCTACTCTGAAATTTGTTCAGGCACCATTGTAAACAGGTTCATAAGTGCAGAAGCAGCCTTAGCTAGAAATAGAGGGGCAGATTTACAAGCCCCCTGCGCCACCAGTACGTCACTTTTTGTGACGAACTGGTGGCGTATTTCTCTGCCCCATATTTACAAGGACAGGAAAAGCCACACTGCGTGACTTTTCCTGTCCTTGTAAATATGGCCCCTTTACACGCAGCACTATGCGTGAAAGGGGCGTTCCATGGGTGTTGCTGTGGGTGCTCCCACGCAACACCCATGGAACAAGACACATTTCCAGATTTACAAGGAATCGTAAATCTGGAAATGCGTTAGAATGCTACGCCTCCCCAGGGGAGGCGTAGCGAGCTAACGAGGAGAAATGTTTTCATTTCTCCTCGTTTGTTCCTCTTTCAATGCGTGCTGCATTCTACAGCACGCATTGAAAGAGGAAAATGCCTGCAGTGATTGTTTTTGTGCAGGAAGGTGCCCCTTCCTGCACAAAAACAATCTCCCCATGACGCAGGCATCCTCTCACCATGGTGCAAGGGTGCCTGCACCGGCGCATGGCAGCTGTTTGTGCACCAGTGCTGGGGAGAGCAGAGGAATGCGACATATTATTGTAAATATGTCGCATTCCTGTGCTTTGGAAGTGCCGCAGCGTGGCGCAGCCAAAGGGCTTGCGTTTCCGTGCTGCGTCACTTCCTTGTAAATTTGCCCCAGAATGCCTTGCGTATCCTTGGTTAGGTAAATATTTGATTCTTATATTGCTCAATGTTTTGACAGTTCTTTAGCCAATGGGGAGGCAGGTTCCACAATGCAGGGGGGCGGGGGGGTTGTGATGGCTGTAGCCCCAGGGTTCAACTATGCAATCTTTGTAATGATGATGAAATGTGAGGCTTGAACCCATCACAGTAGCATATCTCCCGCTTCACTTTCATGGGTTTAAGCTAGGGGTGGGTGTAACTGGTGCAAAGGGTAAGTGGCGCAATTCTCTCTAACGTAATTACACAAACATTACTCATAACTATGTGGAATTACATGGGATGTATAATCCAGCATTTATCTTCTTAGTGCAAAATGCACCCTCATGTCCAAAATGTGCCCAAGGATGCGTCTTGCACAAAAGAAAATAGCACTGAATTCTAAAGGGCGTGAACAGCAGTAATCAGCAACCACTCGTCCTCTCTTAGTTAATTGTTCCAGTGCTCCTGTTGTAGTATTTTTACCCCAAATTACTCTTAGTTACTCAAGCTGGCGTAATCGCATAATTTTGGTAACATCACAGGAGTAATGAGTCAGTGGTGACCGGCACGGCTCGCGGGTGGTGAGGCGGGCACGTGGGGGGGAGGGGCGTGGGTCACAATGAAAAATAAATAAATTAACACTTATGTTGACGCCGGGTGCCGCATCTCTGCTCCTGCTCTCCTGCATCCGACTCCAGGAACAGGAAGCACGGCTAGGCTCCCCTGACCAATCACAACGCTGCAATGCAGCGTTGTGATTGGTCTGAACGCCGTGACATGGTGCTCAGCCAGGGTCTGGAAGGGTGGGCATGTTCTCCACACAGGCTGTAATGCAGCCTGCATGGAGAACAGGGAAAGTGCGCACTTATGAGGGTTCTCCCACTCCTCCCCTTCTCTGCAGCCCCGCCCGCCCCCTCATGCAAAGCTGCCGCAGGAGGACAAAATCTAATGATAATAACATTTCGTTATTATCCTTTTATTTTTTCCTTTCTTTTACTGCTGCAGAGTAGTGGGGCGACGCTTTTCCGCCTTTTAATTACTGAAATTACTCCGGCGTAATTAACTTTTCGATCAAGCCTAGTTTAAACTACTCTAATAACTGAGATTATATGTCAACAATAGCACAATATTTACAACGTAAATGCTTGCATTTTACAGCTTGCTAATCTATATGGAATGCTCGTTTAACTGCAGACTGGTGGTGTGAAGGAAACCTGTGGCTTTGTCAGGGGCATTCTGAGCACTACTGTGAAGCGCTGCTGAAGCAAACAGATCGAAATTGCAGTTATTTTCGCGGGAACTCCTTCGGGCTGCCTGGAGTCTGTTCAGCATCAAAAAACGCCTTCCATTTTATAACAGTCTTCAGAATAGGGACAAAAACGGGCTTCCAGCTGCTTCAAACTGAGAGTCGGAATGATGGCACCTTACTTGGGGGAGGGGGTGCTTTCCAGATGCGAACGGAAGTATGAAACGAATAGCAAGGTGACACCGGATACATATTAGCTCTGTGGCGTACATACAATACACCGACCTGCACGTGCTAATCTAATTGTTTGACTTCACTTGCATTTCTTGTACTGCACATTCCATTCGTAACTCGCGCAATAACTATACTCCACGCTGTTACTTGAAGCGTAAAAGGCCATTTTATTAGGACAAGGTTGCAATCAATTAGACTTTATTAACAGTACATAACTGCAAGAAATATACTTTTCCCAACCCATACCGACTCATTCTCCATTCAGCCTTCTCAAAACCATCACCTGTTTGACTCTTCCCCATTCACTCGGTGACCTCCTTCCTCACCCCATTCTCACCTTCACTTGCCCTCCAAGCATCCTCTGTTGAATTTCCTTCATTGCTCATTGCCTCCCGCGCCCCGCTATCAGTCACCTGTGTACCGTTCTCCCCCCCGAGGGGTGGATCCGCCTGCATGTGACTCACCACCCCTCCAAAGTACCGTAACGTCTCTGCTCTGCAACCTGCCCTAAACTGGCACGCTAAGACCAATCCAACCCCAACCCTTCTCCTAAAACCTGTAGGGTGGGTGGGTGGACAAACTTTTCTCTAACCCCCCGGTGGTGCTGAGGTGTCAGGAAGAGGCCGGATCCTCCTCTCCTGACACCTTATATACCCACCCAACTCCCGCCCCTTCCCTTAATCCTCTAATCCCACCCCCACCTTATCCTTCCGGCCATTGCGCGAATAGCCCCGGGAGAAGACTGGTCTGCGACCTTCACTTCCCCCGGGGGCCGTCAAAAGAGTGTAACAGCACACCCTGCTCTTGTCACAGACACGCTCAAAACACATCGTACTGAAGTTGTAACAACTATTCGCAACCTTTAATGGCTAGAGAATTCGAAGCTGGGTATATCTCGTAACAATGCCTAAAACACGGTGATATTTTAGCCCTCTGAAAGCTTGGAAATAGAAGTTACAATTGCCTGGGATTAGCTCGAACATTGTTAAAGTCTAACTCGTCATTTCCATGGCCAGAGGTTTTGAATTCCAGTGTGAATGTGTTTGTAATTTTAAGGGTATATTTCAGCTGCTCACCCAATTAATTGTTTTTATGTCTTTCCCTGATTAGCATAGGTTTAGTTTTACATTGACATGAAGTAATCTGTAATTGTAACCGAAGAGAGCATAAAGTGACAGAACCAGTATATAATGCTCTCCTCCATGCTCCCAAGAAGGCCAGAGTGAATGAGGCTACCTAAGCGGGTTCGATCATTAATCGGTATGGAAACCTTTGCTTTGCCTGCGTTCTAAATGTGCGAATGACGAAGACGTCCGCAGAAGATACTTGGCTGTCTTCCGTGAAGAGTAGTCATTTGGATTGTTGTTGTTCTGAGACAGGGAACGTGATAGATAGATAGATAGATAGATAGATAGATAGATAGATAGATAGATAGAAATGAAATGCACATTAAAAATAAATGTATAAAAAAAATTAATGTAATATTTTTAAAATAAAAAAGATGCATTTTTAAATACTTTAAAACATTTGAATAAACTTATTTAATCTATTACTATATTAAAATATACATCTAGTAACCAACGCTACAGTATTTTAATACATTATGAATTTAATAAAAAATTGTATATGTAGCCTAAAAAATTAACAAAAGTGTTTTATTTAAACCAGTGGTCCTTAAACTTTTGACTTTTGAGGGCCCACACCGAATCAATACTGGATTCCGGGGGCCCACACTGAGTCATTTTTGGAAGCCGAGGTTCCCTGGCCTAAGAAATTTCTGTGATTTGAAGCGCAAAACAATACACACAAATATAGAAACAAGAACACACTAAAAAAAATCTAAAATATTGAAACATTCTGTTTAATTCACAATCAAATATAGAAAACATTTTCACATTTTCAGTTGTGCTACTTTATTTGTATATACTTTATGAATTGTAGCTTATTAATTTTAATATTATTTAATTGTTTAAAACAGTCATGGACCCCCTGAGTAGGCCTGGGGGATCCCCAGGGTTGCTCGGACCATAGGCTAAGAACCACTGATCAATACATTATATCTGAATTGAATATTTTTTAATTTCGAACTTCAACATATATATATATATATATATCCAACAAAGAGAGTTGTCCCCTCAAAGAAGGCCACACACAGGAAGGTAAGGTTTCACGCTTTAATGGAGGAAAGCTACAGCTGAGATGACAGGACGCTTCACCTTCAGTTAAAAGCCCGACGTGTTTCGTGCTCTCACACACTTCTTCATGGGCTATGTCATCTGGCAAATGCACCACAGTTCAAGCACCTGATATTCATTTGGACCGGCCCCAGTGGGCGTAGGCAGTTGCACTGCCTGCTGGTCTCCGTAGTGCTTGACGGTATTACTTCAGTGAGTTGGGTGCACTGCTGTGTAAAACAATGTAAATCCCAAGTGGGTTGGTGCAATGTCCTGTTCACTCCCAACTGCACCGTAGAACTTTCTCCGCGCCCCTCCTGTCCACGACACTGCTGTACGCCGGCTGGCGTCAGCACTGGTCCGCTACAGCGCGGCGGGGCCTCCTTCACGGCAGGACTGACCGTAACTAAATCCAACAAAGAGAGTTGTCCCCTCAAAGAAGGCCACACACAGGAAGGTAAGTTTTCACGCTTTAATGGAGGAAAGCTACAGCTGAGATGACAGGACGCTTCACCTTCAGTTAAAAGCCCGACGCGTTTCGTGCTCTCACACACTTCTTCATGGGCTATGTCATCTGGCAAATGCACCACAGTTCAAGCACCTGATATTCATTTGGACCCGCCCCAGTGGCCTTAATCCTCTAATCCCACCCCCACCTTATCCTTCCGGCCATTGCGCGAATAGCCCCGGGGGAAGACTGGTCTGCGACCTTCACTTCCCCCGGGGGCCGTCAAAAGAGTGTAACAGCACACCCTGCTCTTGTCACAGACACGCTCAAAACGCATCGTACTGAAGTTGTAACAACTATTCGCAACCTTTAATGGCTAGAGAATTCGAAGCTGGGTATATCTCGTAACAATGCCTAAAACACGGTGATATTTTAGCCCTCTGAAAGCTTGGAAATAGAAGTTACAATTGCCTGGGATTAGCTCGAACATTGTTAAAGTCTAACTCGTCATTTCCATGGCCAGAGGTTTTGAATTCCAGTGTGAATGTGTTTGTAATTTTAAGGGTATATTTCAGCTGCTCACCCAATTAATTGTTTTTATGTCTTTCCCTGATTAGCATAGGTTTAGTTTTACATTGACATGAAGTAATCTGTAATTGTAACCGAAGAGAGCATAAAGTGACAGAACCGGTATATAATGCTCTCCTCCATGCTCCCAAGAAGGCCAGAGTGAATGAGGCTACCTAAGCGGGTTCGATCATTAATCGGTATGGAAACCTTTGCTTTGCCTGCGTTCTAAATGTGCGAATGACGAAGACGTCCGCAGAAGATACTTGGCTGTCTTCCGTGAAGAGTAGTCATTTGGATTGTTGTTGTTCTGAGACAGGGAACGTGATAGATAGATAGATAGATAGATAGATAGATAGATAGATAGATAGATAGATAGATAGATAGATACATACATAGATAGATAGATAGATAGATAGATAGATAGAAATGAAATGCACATTAAAAATAAATGTATAAAAAAATGTAATGTAATATTTTTTAAATAAAAAAGATGCATTTTTTAAATACTTTAAAACATTTGAATAAACTTATTTAATCTATTACTATATTAAAATATACAACTAGTAACCAACGCTAAAGTATTTTAATACATTATGAATTTAATAAAAAATTGTATATGTAGCCTAAAAAATTAACAAAAGTGTTCTATTTAAACCAGTGGTCCTTAAACTTTTGACTTTTGAGGGCCCCCACCGAATCAATACTGGATTCCGGGGGCCCACACTGAGTCATTTTTGGAAGCCGAGGTTCCCTGGCCTAAGAAATTTCTGTGATTTGAAGCGCAAAACAATACACACAAATATAGAAACAAGAACACACTAAAAAAATTCTAAAATATTGAAACATTCTGTTTAATTCACAATCAAATATAGAAAACATTTTCAGTTGTGCTACTTTATTTGTATATACTTTATGAATTGTAGCTTATTAATTTTAATATTATTTAATTGTTTAAAACAGTCATGGACCCCCTGAGTAGGCCTGGGGGATCCCCAGGGTTGCTCGGACCATAGGCTAAGAACCACTGATCAATACATTATATCTGAATTGAATATTTTTTAATTTCGAACTTCAACATATATATATATATATATATATATATATTCACTGAAAAACCATAGGTTTTAGGGACAGTTATAGTTAGTTGGACATTTCACTCGTACAAAACCCGTGAAATTCCCCCGTTATAGTTAGTTCAGCTAACTATAACTCGCGCCCCCGCAATGCACTGCTGATGACGTCACATATTACATCACTCATGACATGGTCAGTGACATCACTGATGACATCACTGATGACATCTCAAATGACATCACTGATGACATCATGCAGTGACTGTGTGTTTCTCTAAAGTTTAAATATTTTTAATATATATCGGAAAAGACGTATTGAAGAATGAGTGGGTGTATAAGTGTCTGTATGGATGATTTAGTAGGTGCGTGACTGACTCTATAAGTGAGTGATTTAACGTATCTTACTGAATGCATGGGTTAGTGACTAAACTGGGTGAATGTCTGTATCCGTCTGTCTGTTGCTGTGTAAGTGACTGCATGTGTTTGTGAATAGCTACATGAGTGTGTATATGAGTTATTGAATGGTTGTCTGAGTATCTGTATGGGTGCCTGAGTGTTTGTGTGGGAGGGGTGTGTGCGACTCTGTGCATAGATGTGTGAGTGGGTGATTCACTGGGTGGATGGTTTCAAGAGTGCATCTGTGATAGACTGTATGGGTGGGTAAGTGTGTGTAAGAGTGTGTTAGTGAGTGAATGTATGTCCCAGTGGTACATGTGTGAGTAACTACATATGTGAAAGGCAGTATATATGTGTGTTGGAGTATATAAATAGCTATAAGCAGAGTGAATGATTGTGATAGTGGCTGTATGGATGAGTGTGTGCTTGTATCAGTGATTGTATAAGAGCGTAACAATGTGCTAGTATTTGTATGATTAAGTGAGCTGGTGTGTGTATAACTGTATAGGTGAGTAAATGGCAGTGTGTTTAATTATTTGCATGACTGACTAGGTGTGTGAGTTCCTCTATGGATGAGTGGCGGTGTTTGAGTGTCTATATAGGAGTAAGAGTGCATATGATAGTCCTGTACTGAGTGACCATAAGTATGAGTGACTGTACGGGTGAGTGAGTGGATGTGTGTGTGTAGACCTAAGAATCAGTGAGTGGGTATGTAGTTATTGGTGTTGGAGTGTCTATGGTTTTGCGAATGGCAGTCTGTAATTTAGAGTGGGTGTATCAAAGGTTATATTAGGGTGTGAGGAGGTGCATCAGATTATCACGTGGATGATGTCATCAGTGATGTCATCAGTGATGTCATTTGAGATGTCATCAGTGATGTCATCAGTGATGTCACTGACCATGTCATGAGTGATGTAATATGTGACGTCATCAGCAGTGCATTGCGGGGCGCGAGTTATAGTTAGCTGAACTAACTATAACGGGGAATTTCACGGGTTTTGTACGAGTGAAATGTCCAACTAACTATAACTGTCCCTAAAACCTATGGTTTTTTCAGTGAATTTCAAAGGTTTTTTAAATGCTAATTTCTAACTATAACGTGTCTGAAACCTATGGTTTTTTCTGTGAATTTCAAAGGTTTTTTAAATGCTAATTTCTAACTATAACGTGCCTGAAACCTATGGTTTTTTCAGTGAATTTCAAAGGTTTTTTAAATGCTAATTTCTAACTATAACGCCCCTAAAACCTATGGTTTTTTCAGTGAATTTCAAAGGTTTTGTAAATGACAATTTTTAAATGTATTAATTGTTATATTTATTTTTTTGATACTGATTTACTACATTTTTTAAAACTATTTATTTTTAGATATTTTATTTATTAAATTACATTGTAATTACATTATACATTACATTACAAAATATACTTTCTCAGAATGAATTACTTTAGTTTAAATAGTTTGCAAATAGGCAATAGAGTTTTAAGTAAAGTAGTTACAGTTGTTGCAATGGGCAACACAATTTCAAACACAATGCAACATTGACCTCAATGTGAATTTCTAGTTAAATGCAATTAGTTACTTTATGGATTACTTTTCTAACCACAGGACTGGATCCTAGATTCAGTCCTGGGACATCTCCTGTAAACAGTTGAGTAAAAGCGTTTTGGTTACAGTAGTGATTTTTAAGGAATATTATTGTATTTTAAAAGTTGACACAGAAACTTTTTCACATAGAATCACCAATGTTATCCTATGGGAGGAAATTCACTTAGCAGGTAAGTAGTGTTATCGTTACTTTTTCTTACTCAGTGTTGGATCCTGGATCCAGCACTGGTGCATCTCCTGTAAACAGTTGAAAGAATGCGTTTAAGTCATACAGGCGATTTTTAAGGAATATTTGTAGTTTGTGAAAATCGACACCCTGAAACTTTTCTGCTGAAAACCAGACAATGGATTCCTATGGAAGGAAATATAAGTTACTGGTAAGTACGGTTAGAATTACTTTTCAGAGTCAGTGCTGGGCTAAAAGATGCAGCACTGGGTTCTCTCCTGATAACAGGTGAGTAAATCGGAATTCGTAGTTCGGTTGATTTTAGAGGAATATTATAAAGTTCCAAAACTCCACACTTAGAAGAATTTCCAAGTGAAACCAGTCAATGTTAGCCTATGGAAGGAAATTCAAGTTGCTGGTAAGTACGGTTAAAATTACTTTTCAGGATCAGTATTGGGCTGAAAGATGCAGCACTGAGGTCTCTCCTGATAACAGGTGAGTAAATCGGAATCCGTATTTCGGCTGATTTTAGAAGAATATTATAAAGTTCCAAATCTGCACACTTAGAAGAATTTCCAAGTGAAACCAGTCAATGTTAGCCTATGGAAGGAAATTCAAGTTACTGGTAAGTACGGTTAGAATTACTTTTCAGGACCAGTACTGGGCTGAAAGATGCAGCACTGAGGTCTCTCCTGATAACAGGTGAGTAAATCGGATTTCGTATTTCGGCTGATTTTAGAGGAATATTTGCACAATGGTGAAGGGAGGGGCGGGGCCTGAGGTGACATCTGTGCAAACGCGCCCGTGGCGCGTTTTAAGTTGGGCGATTAAGTCCCCTTGAATCATGAGGGTCCCTGGGGCCAACTAGCCCACCAGGAACCTCCAGTATGCGCCAGGGGGCTGCGTTGCAGAGACATGTACAGAGGCCACACCCCTTTTACACCTCTCTGCAACGCAGCTCTGTGGCACTTTCTGGACGTACCTGTTGGGCTAGTTGGCCCCCAGGGACCCTCAGGATTGAAGGGGATTTAATTCCCCATCTTAAAACACGCCAAAGGGCCTGTTTGCACACATGTCACCTGAAGCCCCGCCCCCTCCCTTCACCACTGTGCAAACGTGCCCCGTGGCGCTTTTTAAGTTGGGGGATTAAGTCCCCTTGAATCCTGAGGGTCCCTGGAGTCCAACTAGCCCACCATGTACTTCCAAAAGCGCCACAGAGCTGCGTTGCAGAGAGGTGTAAAAAGGGGAGTGGCCTCTGTACACCTCTCTGCAACGCAGCCCCCTGGCCATACTGGAGGTTCCTGGTGGGCTAGTTTGCCCCCAGGGACCCCCAGTATTCAAGGAAAATTACTTCCCTTCTCAAAACGCGCCAGGGGGCGCGTTTGCAGACTGCTGCAGGGAGGGGGCGGGGCCTCCGGCACGATGCCGGTCTTTTTTTTTTTTGATTGGGAGGGGGGCTGCGTGGCCCCCCTTCCCTCAGCCACTTTTTGCCCCGGGGACCCCAACCCCGGGGCCTGAGGAGTTTTTTGTTTTTTTAATAAAATTATAAAAAAACGGGAAGGGGGCCGCGTGGCCCCCCTTCCCTGGGCCTGTATTGGCCCCGGGGACCCCATCCCCCGGGGCATGCCCTCTTTTTAAATTTTTTAATATTTGGAGGGGGCTGCGTGGCCCCCTCCTCAGGCCATTTAAGGCCCCGGGGACCCCATCCCCGGGGCCGGCCTTTCCTTCTTTTTTTTCGAAATTTTTGTTTTTTTGTTTTTGGGAGGGGGCCGCGTGGCCCCCTCCCAGGCCACTACTTGCCCCGGGGACCCCATCCCCGGGGCTGGCCCTCTCCATTGGGGACTGTGGGGGTCCCCAATCCCCCACAGTCCCGCCGGCTCCCTGCTTCCCTTGGGAGCCGGCATTGCTTTCCACATGGGGAGCTGCTAACATGCAGCTCCCCATGTGGAAAAGCAATGTGCTTTGGATATTGGAAGAGAGAGCAGGTTTCCTGCTCTCTCTTCCAATATCCAAAGCAGTTTGCAATGACAGGACGGGAGCCGCGAGGCTCCCGTCCTGTCATTGCAAACTACAGTGTCCCGGGGGTAGGCACCCCGGGACACTGCAGGAGCCGGCCCTGGGGGGTGGTGGTCCCCAGGGCCATCACAGGCTCCAGGAGGTGGGCCTCGTGGCCCTCCTCCCACCTATTGCACAGCCCCAGGGAGGTGGTGGTCCCCGGGGCTCTGGGGGTCCGTAACGGACCCCCACATTTATTTTCTATGTGCCCCAGGGAGGTGGTGGTCCCCGGGGCGTGTGGGGGGGCTGGAGCCCCCCCACATGTTATTTAAAATTTAAAAAAGAAGCCCCGGGGGGTGGCGGTCCCAGGGGCTGCGGGAGGGCAGGAGAGCCCTACCGCACCATTTTTTTATTATGCCCCGGGGGTGGCGGTCCCGGGGCTTGGGGGCCTTAGAGGCCCCCATATAAACAATAAACAATAAACCCACCTCCGCTTGCCCCCGGGACTTGGGCCACCCGGGGCAAATTTGCATTTTTTTTTTCGGCAGGATCCGCGCACCCTGAGCGCATCCTGCCGATTTAAAAAAATAAATAAATGCTTTTTCTGCCCAGGGGTCCTTGTGGGACCCCTGAGCAGACCTAGGGGTCAGGGTGTTTCTACTCTGCCCCCTTTGTGCGTTTTGCGCACTTGTTTCTGTCCCTCGGTTCTACCGAGGGACAAAATGGCTGCCAACACTTCCTGATTTGGAGTGTTGACAGCCACTTGAAAGCCAATTAACATGCAGCTCGTGATCGGGACGGTGTACGCAGGGTGCGCTCAGGGTGCGCGAATCCGACGCGGCCATAGATATATATGTGATTTTCATTTTAATTTTCACAGGAACTACTGAACGGATTTACACCATTTAACAAAAAGGGTTCTTTCTGAACCAAGAACTACCTCTTTGCCAAATTTGGTGTAATTCCGTTCAGCAGTTCGGGCTGTAGCCGTGTCTAAAGTTTCCTATGGGAAAATGAATGGGGAAAACATGTTTTAGGACCCCCCTATTTTCTCGGCCCCCGCTTGACGAATCACCCTGAGACTTTCAGGGTAGGAGCGGACCGGAGCGGGCCATAAAGTTTGAAAATTTTGCAAAGATTCGTCAACCGACGCAAGAGTTATTTCAAATAGAATGTCGCGGATTTCCTATGGAAAATAGGTCCTAACTATAACTATCTACTGGCGACCGCCAGTAGATAATATATACACACACACACACATATATATGTATATATATATATATACATTCACAACGACCTCCTAACGCTGTACACTCCAAGGGAATGGCGCAACATCAGGAAACAGACTCCGTAAGTAATGTGTCAAAGCAAAGTGATGGTTTATTCACACATCAATTGTCCAGATGACGCGTTTCGGCCGCCAGACATGCGGCCTTGTTCACATGAAGCGTTACTAAAAAATGGTGCAATTTATACAATACCAACAGTGACAGTATTTTTTCACTTTAACTTACAATGACTAGGCATTAAAGGCAAAGCTGGCAGCTAATAGGCCAGTGATATTCTGTTTGGATGACAAGCAGTGTGACCTCATACTCGTTTGTAAATTCAATGGCATGGCAAACAGACTCGATCTACAGCAGTAGCCAGAACAACACATTTGGAAATGTCTGTATAGGTATCGAACTTCACAAAGCAAAAAATAAAAAGCAAAAAATGTGACATGCGCGTGATATGATAGAACCACATAAAGTATGACCTGGCATAAACTACCTAATCGTGTTCAATATTACCTTGAACCATGGTGCCCGCAAGAATACACAAGTGGGATTTCCCCAATCGTGCGAGTGCACTGAGTGGATGTCGGGAAAGGCCGGGGGCGCGCATGACAAGAAACACCGGCTGATGAGCCGTGTGTGAGTGCCTCGCTAGCGTTACTGTGAAGCTCCGATTTTAAAAAGGTGAGGGTTTAGACGGCTGTGTAATAGGTGCGCGTCCGTGCTGCCAGCAAAATGCTGATGCCAAAAAATGGATAAGCATGATATTCAAAAACGCGAAGTCAAAATGTCACAGTTGATTTAAAACATGAAAGTGAGCGAGGGTGAGGAACAGAGTGGTGTCTTTATCCCATAGGCTGCTGTGCGTGAGTTAGTGCACAAATTTACAGTGACGCTTAGTGTACAGTGTGATGCAGCCTAAGGGTATAATGAAATGCAGCAGGTTTAAGAAAAAAATAGAAAGAATAGTGAAAATGAAAAAGGAATAGTGCCAGATAATATGGTCAAAAAACCTACAGCTTATCAAGGCAATAGTAAATGCCAGAGACAAAGTGGTGTGCGGGTTAAATCCCTGTTGTGAAATATGTTGAACAGATACATGGGTAACTGATTGAATAGGTAGCCATTACTATCTGAATGTCATCTACCACACAGGTGGTATATAGATGCGATGCGTGCAGTGCAGGCATAGACGCTGGGCATAATACGACATAATCCTCACAATCATTCAGACCTAGGTAATAACAGATAGTGGTTCTAACAGTTGTGCAATATGAAGAGGTTCAACCGTGTGTCACAACTAAAATAAAAGCATAAATGCAGGGCACCCATGCCCTAGAGGTATGACTAAGGCATGATAGGCAATGAAATCAGTGAATAGACTGTAAACACAAACTCAAACTTACGAAACAGTAAGCAAAAATGGCAGATACTGATAAGGGTGGTAACAGCGCACATTACCAAAAGGTAACCGTGACTTTCTCTGGTCTAATCTTACAGGAAGTGGTGCAAATCCTCACTGGTGTTAAGGCCAATTTCGAACTTCAACATATATATATATATATATATTATCTACTGGCGGTCGCCAGTAGATAGTTATAGTTAGGACCTATTATCCATAGGAAATCCGCGACATTCTATTTGATATAACGTTGGCGCCGGTTGACGAATCTTCGCGAAAGTTTCCAACTTGTTGGGGCGCTCCGCTCCGCTCCTACCCTGAAAGTCTCGGGTTGATTCGTCAAGCGGGGGCCGAGAAAAAAGGGGGGTCCCAAAACGCGTTTTCCCCATTCATTTTTCCGTAGGAACCTTTAGTCGCAGCTACAGCCCGAACTGCTGAACGGAATTACACCAAATTTGGCAAAGAGGTAGCCCTTGGTTCAGACTGGTGCCTTTTGCTTAAATGGTGTAAATCCGTTCAGTAGTTCCTGAGAAATTCACAAGTAAAGTCACATATATATCTATGGCCGAGTAGGGTCCGCGTACCCTCCCGATCACGAGCTGCATGCTAATTGGCTGTCAGCTGGCTGTCAACATTCCGATTCAGGAAGTGTTGGCAGCCATTTTGTCCCTCGGGTAGAACCGAGGGACAGAAACAAGTGCGCAAAGTGCACAAAGGGGGCAGGGTAGAAACACCCTAACCCCCTAGGCCTGCTCAGGGGGTCCCACAAGGACCCCCTGGGCAAAAAAAAGCTTTTTAAAAAAAAAAAAAAATCGGCAGGATGCGCTCAGGGTGCGCGGATCCTGCCGAAAACAAAAAAAATAATAATAATTTGCCCCCGGGTGGGCCAAGTCCCGGGGGCATGGTGGGGGGGGGTTAAATTTATGTATGGGGGGCCTCTAAGGGCCCCCCAAGCCCCGGGGACCGCCACCCCCGGGGCTTTAACAAAAATGGTGCGGGAGGGCTCTTTGCCCTCCCGCTGCCCCGAGGACCGCCACCTCCCCGGGGCTTTCTGTTTTATTTATTTTTACCTGTGTGGGGGCTCCAGCCCCCACACGCCCGGGACCGCCACCTCCCGGGGCACTAAAAATAAAAATGGGGGTCCGTTTTGGACCCCGAAGCCCGGGGACCACCACCTCCCGGGGCTTTGAAAATGTGGGGAGGGGGGCCGCGCGGCCCCCTCCTGGAGCCAGTGATGGCCCTGGGGACCGCCACCCCCCAGGGCCGGCTCCTGCAGTGTCCCGGGGTGCCTACCCCCGGGACACTGCTGTTTGCGTGATGTAATATGTGACGTCATCAGCAGTGCATTGCGGGGGCGCGAGTTATAGTTACCTGAACTAACTATAACGGGGGAATTTCACGGGTTTTGTACGAGTGCAATGTCCAACTAACTATAACTGTCCCTAAAACCTTATGGTTTTTTCAGTGAATTTCTAAGGTTTTTAAATGCTAATTTCTAACTATAACGTGCCTGAAACCTATGGTTTTTCAGTGAATTTCAAAGGTTTTTTAAATGCTAATTCCTAACTATAACGTGTCTGAAACCTATGGTTTTTTCTGTGAATTTCAAAGGTTTTTTAAATGCTAATTCCTAACTATAACGTGTCTGAAACCTATGGTTTTTTCAGTGAATTTCAAAGGTTTTGTAAATGACAATTTTTAAATGTATTAATTGTTATATTTATTTTTTTGATACTGATTTACAACATTTTTTTAAACTATTTATTTTTAGATACTTTATTTTTTAAATTACATTGTAATTACATTATACATTACATTACAAAATATACTTTCTCAGAATGAATTACTTTAGTTTAAATACTTTGCAAATAGGCAATAGACTTTTAAGTACAGTAGTTACAGTTGTTGCAATGGGCAACACAATTTAAAAAACAAAGCAACATTGAGCTCAATGTGAATTTCTAGTTAAATGCAATTAGTTACTTTATGGATTACTTTTCTAACCACAGGACTGGATCCTAGATTCAGTCCTGGGACATCTCCTGTAAACAGTTGAGTAAAAGCGTTTTGGTTACAGTAGTGATTTTTAAGGAATATTATTGTATTTTAAAAGTTGACACTTAGAAACTTTTTCATATAGAATCACCAATGTTATCCTATGGGAGGAAATTCACTTAGCAGGTAAGTAGTGTTATCGTTACTTTTTCTTACTCAGTTGTGGATCCTGGAACCAGCACTGGTGCATCTCCTGTAAACAGTTGAAATAATGCGTTTAAGTGACACATGCGATTTTTAAGGAATATTTGTAGTTTGTGAAAATCGATACTTTGAAACTTTTCTGCTGAAAACCAGACAATGGAATCCTATGGAAGGAAATTCAAGTTACTGGTAAGTACGGTTAGAATTACTTTTCAGGGTCAGTGCTGGGCTAAAAGATGCAGCACTGAGGTCTCTCCTGATAACAGGTGAGTAAATCGGAATTCGTATTTCGGCTGATTTTAGAGGAATATTTTAAAGTTCCAAAACTCCACACTTAGAAGAATTTCCAAGTGAAACCAGTCAATGTTAGCCTATGGAAGGAAATTCAAGTTACTGGTAAGTACGGTTAAAATTACTTTTCAGGACCAGTACTGGGCTGAAAGATACAGCACTGAGGTCTCTCCTGATAACAGGTGAGTAAATCGGAATTCGTATTTCGGCTGATTTTAGAGGAATATTTGTATGTTTCAAAAATCAACACTTAGAAACTTTTTCAGCAAAAAGCAGGCAATGATATACTATGGAAGGAAATTCAAGTTACTGGTAAGTACGGTTAAAATTACTTTTCAGGATTAGTACTGGGCTGAAAGATGAAGCACTGAGGTCTCTCCTGATAACAGGTGAGTAAATCCGAATTCGTAGTTCGGCAGATTTTAGAGGAATATTTGCACAATGGTGAAGGTAGGGGCGGGGCCTGAGGTGACATCTGTGCAAACGCGCCCAGTGGCGCGTTTTAAGTTGGGGATTAAGTCCCCTTGAATCATGAGGGTCCCTAGGGGCCAACTAGCCCACCAGGAACCTCCAGTATGCGCCAGGGGCTGCGTTGCAGAGACGTGTAGAGAGGCCACACCCCTTTTACACCTCTCTGCAACGCAGCTCTGTGGCGCTTTCTGGCTGTACCTGTTGGGCTAGTTGGCCCTCAGGATCCTCAGGATTGAAGGGGATTTAATTCCCCATCTTAAAACGCGCCACGGGGCCTGTTTGCACACATGTCACCTGAAGCCCCGCCCCTCCCTTCACCACTGTGCAAACGCGCCCGTGGCGCGTTTTAAGTTGGGGGATTAAGTCCCCTTGAATCCTGAGGGTTCCTGGGTGCCAACTAGCCCACCATGTACCTCCAAAAGCGCCACAGAGCTGCGTTGCAGAGAGGTGTATAAAGGGGCGTGGCCTCTGTACACCTCTCTGCAACGCAGCCCCTGGCGCACACTGGAGGTTCCTGGTGGGCTAGTTGGCCCCAGGGACCCCCAGTACTCAAGGGGAATTACTTCCCCATCTGCAAACGCGCCAGGGGCGCGTTTGCAGAGTGGTGAAGGAAGGGGGCGGGGCCTGTGGGCCGATCATTTTTTTTTTTTTTCCCTTGAAGGGGCGCTGTGTGGCCCCCCTTCCTTTTTCTTATTTTTGGGCCCTGGGGACCCCATCCCCCAGGGCCTTACCCCCTTTTTTAATTTTTTTATTATTTCTGGGGAGGGGGCCGCGTGGCACCCCTCCCGGGCCACTACTTGCCCGGGGACCCCATCCCCCGGGGCCTGGCCTCTGGTTGGGGACTGTGGGGGTCCCCAAACCCCCCACAGTCCCGCCGGCTCCCCGTGTCCTATGGGAGCCGGCATTGCTTTTACACATGGGGAGCAGCTAACATGCTGCTCCCCGTGTGGAAAGCAATTGTCTTTGGATATTGGAGCGAGAGCAGGTTTCCCTGCTCTCTCTTCCAATATCCAAAGCAGTTTGCAATGACAGGACGGGAGCCGCGAGGCTCCCGTCCTGTCATTGCAAACAGCAGTGTCCCGGGGGTAGGCACCCCGGGACACTGCAGGAGCCGGCCCTGGGGGTGGCGGTCCCCAGGGCCACCACGGGCTGCAGGAGGGGGCCGCGCGGCCCCCTCCCCACATCAGCAAAGCCCCGGGAGGTGGTGGTCCCCGGGCTTCGGGGTCCAAAACGGACCCCCATTTTAATTTGTTAGTGCCCCGGGAGGTGGTGGTCCCCGGGGCTGCGGGAGGGCTCAGAGCCCTCCCACACCATTTTAAAAGAAAGCCCCGGGGGTGGCGGTCCCCGGGGCTTGGGGGCCCTTTGAGGCCCCCATACATAAATTTAACCCCCCACCATGCCCCCGGGACTTGGGCCACCCGGGGGCAAAATACAATCGAAGCGCGAGAGACCGCCCTTCGATTTTTTTCTCGGCAGGATTCGCGCTCCCTGAGCGCATCCTGCCGATTTAAAAAAATGCTTTTTTCTGCCCAGGGGTCCTTGTGGGACCCCCTGAGCAGACCTAGGGGTCAGGGTGTTTCTACCCTGCCCCCTTTGTGCGCTTTGCGCACTTTTTTTTACTGCTTTCTTGTTCCTCAGTTCTACCGAGGAACAAGATGGCTGCCAACACTTCCTGGTTTGGAGTGTTGACAGCCAATTAGCAGACAGCTCGTGATCGGGAGGGTGCGCGAATCCGACGCGGCCATAGATATATATGTACTTTTACTTTTGATTTTCTCCGCAACTACTGAACGGATTTACACCATTTAACAAAAAGGGTTCTTTCTGAACCAAGAACTACCTCTTTGCCAAATTTGGTGTAATTCCGTTCAGCAGTTCGGGCTGTAGCCGTGTCTAAAGTTTCCTATGGGAAAATGAATGGGGAAAACACGTTTTGGGACCCCCTTTTTCTCGGCCCCCGCTTGACGAATCACCCTGAGACTTTCAGGGTAGGAGTGGACCGGAGCGGGCCATAAAGTTTGAAAATTTCGTGAAGATTCGTCAACCGACGCAAGAGTTATTTCAAATAGAATGTCGCGGATTTCCTATGGAAAATAGGTCCTAACTATAACTATCTACTGGCGACCGCCAGTAGATAATATACACACACATATATGTTTGTTTATATATATATATATATATATATATATATATATATATATATATATATATATATATATATATATATATATATATATCTTCCAACTCTCCCCCGTCACAGAGGAGCAAAGGAGGCGCACTCGCACAGTTGGCTTCCAACAATTTTTAATATTAAATCTGGCAATCCTGACGCGTTTCGGTCTTACAAAGACCGTTCTCAAAGGTAAGCCAAGCACTCTTATGTACGGTTCAAGTCCACAAAATAATTGCCTCAATTTATATTCATAGCCCTCTAGTGGACACAATTACAGTTCGAAAGGCATACTGGAACTTGTGGTTCCTTGAACAGCATTAATCCATACCCTCCAGTGGGCGGTGCCTCGTTGTTAATGTTGTTTTAATATTCGTTGAGTCCAGCTCATACTTATGCTCCGTGTCCAACCCATTTTCAAGGCTGTACGGACCCATACCGGAGACAGTCTTCGGTGGCGCCATTTGCCCTGACGCTTTCGCGGGCTACAAACAGGTGTTCAAGGATGGGCAAATCTGGCGCACTAGCTGGTGGTGCGTTCCTCCGTGGCAGAACCAAGCCGTGACAACATCTTCCAACTCTCCCCCATCACAGAGGAGCAAAGGAGGCGCATTCGCACAATTGGCTTCCAACAATTTTTAATATTAGATCTGGCAATCCTGACGCGTTTCGGTCTTACAAAGACCTTTCTCAAAGGTAAGCCAAGCACTCTTATGTACGGTTCAAGTCCACAAAATAATTGCCTCAATTTATATTCATAGCCCTCTAGTGGACACAATTACAGTTCGAAAGGCATACTGGAACTTGTGGTTCCTTGAACAGCATTAATCCATTCCCTCCAGTGGGCGGTGCCTCGTTGTTAATGTTATTTTAATATTCGTTGAGTCCAGCTCATACTTATGCTCCGTGTCCAACCCATTTTCAAGGCTGTACGGACCCATACCGGAGACAGTCTTCGGTGGTGCCATTTGCCCTGACGCTTTCGCGGGCTACAAACAGGGGTTCAAGGATGGGCAAATCTGGCGCACTAGCTGGTGGTGCGTTCCTCCGCGGCAGAACCAAGCCATGACAACATCTTCCAACTCTCCCCCGTCACAGAGGAGCAAAGGAGGCGCACTCGCACAGTTGGCTTCCAACAATTTTTAATATTAAATCTGGCAATCCTGACGCGTTTCGGTCTTACAAAGACCTTTCTCAAAGGTAAGCCAAGCACTCTTATGTACGGTTCAAGTCCACAAAATAATTGCCTCAATTTATATTCATAGCCCTCTAGTGGACACAATTACAGTTCGAAAGGCATACTGGAACTTGTGGTTCCTTGAACAGCATTAATCCACACCCTCCAGTGGGCGGTGCCTCGTTGTTAATATTGTTTCAATATTCGTTGAGTCTAGCTCATACTTATGCTCTGTGTCCAACCCATTTTCAAGGCTGTATGGACCCATACCAGAGACAGTCTTCAGTGGCGCCATTTTCCCTGACGCTTTCGCGGGCTACAAACAGGGGTTCAAGGATGGGCAAATCTGGCGCACTAGCTGGTGGTGCGTTCCTCCGTGGCAGAACCAAGCCGTGACAACATCTTCCAACTCTCCCCCATCACAGAGGAGCAAAGGAGGCGCATTCGCACAATTGGCTTCCAACAATTTTTAATATTAGATCTGGCAATCCTGACGCGTTTCGGTCTTACAAAGACCTTTCTCAAAGGTAAGCCAAGCACTCTTATGTACGGTTCAAGTCCACAAAATAATTGCCTCAATTTATATTCATAGCCCTCTAGTGGACACAATTACAGTTCGAAAGGCATACTGGAACTTGTGGTTCCTTGAACAGCATTAATCCATTCCCTCCAGTGGGCGGTGCCTCGTTGTTAATGTTATTTTAATATTCGTTGAGTCCAGCTCATACTTATGCTCCGTGTCCAACCCATTTTCAAGGCTGTACGGACCCATACCGGAGACAGTCTTCGGTGGTGCCATTTGCCCTGACGCTTTCGCGGGCTACAAACAGGGGTTCAAGGATGGGCAAATCTGGCGCACTAGCTGGTGGTGCGTTCCTCCGCGGCAGAACCAAGCCATGACAACATCTTCCAACTCTCCCCCGTCACAGAGGAGCAAAGGAGGCGCACTCGCACAGTTGGCTTCCAACAATTTTTAATATTAAATCTGGCAATCCTGACGCGTTTCGGTCTTACAAAGACCTTTCTCAAAGGTAAGCCAAGCACTCTTATGTACGGTTCAAGTCCACAAAATAATTGCCTCAATTTATATTCATAGCCCTCTAGTGGACACAATTACAGTTCGAAAGGCATACTGGAACTTGTGGTTCCTTGAACAGCATTAATCCATACCCTCCAGTGGGCGGTGCCTCGTTGTTAATATTGTTTCAATATTCGTTGAGTCTAGCTCATACTTATGCTCTGTGTCCAACCCATTTTCAAGGCTGTACGGACCCATACCAGAGACAGTCTTCGGTGGCGCCATTTTCCCTGACGCTTTCGCGGGCTACAAACAGGGGTTCAAGGATGGGCAAATCTGGCACAGTAGCTGGTGGTGCGTTCCTCCGCGGCAGAACCAAGCCGTGACAACATCTTCCAACTCTCCCCCGTCACAGAGGAGCAAAGGAGGCGCACTCGCACAGTTGGCTTCCAACAATTTTTAATATTAAATCTGGCAATCCTGACGCGTTTCGGTCTTAAAAAGACCTTTCTCAAAGGTAAGCCAAGCACTCTTATGTACGGTTCAAGTCCACAAAATAATTGCCTCAATTTATATTCATAGCCCTCTAGTGGACACAATTACAGTTCGAAAGGCATACTGGAACTTGTGGTTCCTTGAACAGCATTAATCCATACCCTCCAGTGGGCGGTGCCTCGTTGTTAATGTTGTTTTAATATTCGTTGAGTCCAGCTCATACTTATGCTCCGTGTCCAACCCATTTTCAAGGCTGTACGGACCCATACCGGAGACAGTCTTCGGTGGCGCCATTTGCCCTGACGCTTTCGCGGGCTACAAACAGGTGTTCAAGGATGGGCAAATCTGGCGCACTAGCTGGTGGTGCATTCCTCCGTGGCAGAACCAAGCCGTGACAACATCTTCCAACTCTCCCCCATCACAGAGGAGCAAAGGAGGCGCATTCGCACAATTGGCTTCCAACAATTTTTAATATTAGATCTGGCAATCCTGATGCGTTTCGGTCTTACAAAGACCTTTCTCAAAGGTAAGCCAAGCACTCTTATGTACGGTTCAAGTCCACAAAATAATTGCCTCAATTTATATTCATAGCCCTCTAGTGGACACAATTACAGTTCGAAAGGCATACTGGAACTTGTGGTTCCTTGAACAGCATTAATCCATACCCTCCAGTGGGCGGTGCCTCGTTGTTAATGTTGTTTTAATATTCGTTGAGTCCAGCTCATACTTATGCTCCATGTCCAACCCATTTTCAAGGTTGTACGGACCCATACCGGAGACAGTCTTCGGTGGCGCCATTTGGCCTGACGCTTTTGCGGGCTACAAACAGGGGTTCAAGGATGGGCAAATCTGGCGCACTAGCTGGTGGTGAGTTCCTCCGCGGCAGAACCAAGCCGTGACAACATCTTCCAACTCTCCCCCGTCACAGAGGAGCAAAGGAGGCGCACTCGCACAGTTGGCTTCCAACAATTTTTAATATTAAATCTGGCAATCCTGACGCGTTTCGGTCTTTCAAAGACCTTTCTCAAAGGTAAGCCAAGCACTCTTATGTACGGTTCAAGTCCACAAAATAATTGCCTCAATTTATATTCATAGCCCTCTAGTGGACACAATTACAGTTCGAAAGGCATACTGGAACTTGTGGTTCCTTGAACAGCATTAATCCATACCCTCCAGTGGGCAGTGCCTCGTTGTTAATGTTGTTTTAATATTCGTTGTGTCCAGCTCATACTTATGCTCCGTGTCCAACCCATTTTCAAAGCTGTACGGACCTCTACCGGAGACAGTCTTCGGTGGCGCCATTTGCCCTGACGCTTTCGCGGGCTACAAACAGGGGTTCAAGGATGGGCAAATCTGGCGCACTAGCTGGTGGTGCGTTCCTCCGCGGCAGAACCAAGCCGTGACAACATCTTCCAACTCTCCCCCGTCACAGAGGAGCAAAGGAGGCGCACTCGCACAGTTGGCTTCCAACAATTTTTAATATTAAATCTGGCAATCCTGACGCGTTTCGGTCTTACAAAGACCTTTCTCAAAGGCAAGCCAAGCACTCTTATGTACGGTTCAAGTCCACAAAATAATTGCCTCAATTTATATTAATAGCCCTCTAGTGGACACAATTACAGTTCGAAAGTCATACTGGAACTTGTGGTTCCTTGAACAGCATTAATCCAAACCCTCCAGTGGGCGGTGCTTCGTTGTTAATGTTGTTTTAATATTCGTTGAGTCCAGCTCATACTTATGCTCTGTGTCCAACCCATTTTCAAGGCTGTACGGACCCATACCGGAGACAGTCTTCGGTGGCGCCATTTGCCCTGACGCTTTCGCGGGCTACAAACAGGGGTTCAAGGATGCGCAAATCTGGCGCACTAGCTGGTGGTGCGTTACTCCGCGGCAGAACCAAGCCGTGACAACATCTTCCAACTCTCCCCCGTCACAGAGGAGCAAAGGAGGCGCACTCGCACAGTTGGCTTCCAACAATTTTTAATATTAAATCTGGCAATCCTGACCCGTTTCGGTCTTACAAAGACCTTTCTCAAAGGTAAGCCAAGCCCTCTTATATACGGTTCAAGTCCACAAAATAATTGCCTCAATATATATCCACACCCTTCCTCCAACATCCCACTACTAAAAAATAAAAATGATATCTAAAATTTCATAAAAATGTAAACGTATATTTATAAAAATTTAAATCTTAAGCATTTATCTCCACTATTTTATTAATGAAAAACACACCAAACTAAAGAATAAACAATACAACTCTAAATAAAATGCACTAAAATCAAGACTAACTTATTCACAAATATGATTTTGCTTACAACAATACTTTTAATGATAATAAAAACAACACTAGAACACGATATTCTTACCTGCGATGTTACTGTGGATGATATTTTCCACATCACTATGTTCTTGACAAAATATTTTGGCATCGCTGTATTAAAAACTCGACATTTTGTTCAAACACCATGTTCTATAATAGAAGGATGGGCTTTTATTTTTGATTGTTTTACTGTGATGACTATTTAATAATGTGTTTTTTAATTGCTATTGACATTATTATTTTGTATGATATTTTTTTATAGTCAAAAGTTTATTGAGTTTGTGAACGTAATCTAAACCAACAGACAGTGCATTCATATTGTGAAGTCACCAATTTTCGATGTTTTTCATGAGGCGTATATGCATTATGATGGACCAAAGCAGTCCCACAGTTTACCTCCATACCTCCTGTGCTTTTTAGGGCAGCCTCCCTACCACATATATGGGATCCTCCATTTTTGCACACCATTCCATGGCTAAACGCCATTCAGTGAGTGTTGGCAGGACTGTTGAGTTCCAATTGTTTGCAATGTCTCTTTTGGCAAGGAGGGTGCCATTCCCACCAATGTACGTTCTCCTCAGATCCTCCAAAATCCCAAAGAAAGCAACTTGAGTGAGGGGTCTATCGGACACACAAGAACCCTTGATAGGGTAGCAAATTCTTCCTGCCAGTATGTAGCAATGATGGGGCAACCACAAGCCTTCCTCTCTGGGCATCAGAAGCATACCGATGTAGGGCACCCTCCAATTCACCACAGTCTTTTGGGTGTAAGATAGATAATATGCAGAGAGTTAAGTTGAACAAGGCAGAGCCGGGAGGATATGGCCAGCTTACGTGGGGCTATGTGTGCATCTCTGCAGTCGTCCTCGTTCAAAGGACCTACCCATGTGGCCCAGTGTGCCTTTAAGGCCATAAAGGGGTCGGTAGAATTAGTAACCAATGATTTTTATATTCTGGATAACCCTTCATTTCCCAATGGACCCATAGGGATCTTGGTGTCC
Organism: Calotriton arnoldi; assembly: GCA_963921515.1. NCBI lineage: Eukaryota > Metazoa > Chordata > Amphibia > Caudata > Salamandridae > Calotriton > Calotriton arnoldi. Next base: position 3,354,568 of record CAWUFW010000831.1, on the reverse strand, counting down.
ATTTGGCTGTACTCAGGAACAGCTGTTAAAGAGTCCCAATAACGTGTAAGAGCTTGACTCAGCTGTAAATATTTATAAAACGGAGATTTGTGGAGGTCATACTGTTGTTGAATGCCACGGAAAGACTTAGGACCTGATTTAGATCTTGGCGGATGGGTTACTCCGTCACAATGTTGACAGATATCCCAGAAATATAAATCTCATAGGATATAATGGGGTTTATATTTCGGCTGAAGGGATACTCGTCACCGTTGTAACGCAGTAACCCATCTGCCAAGATCTAAATCAGGCCCTTAATCTGCTAACCTTGCACGACATCTCCCGCCCATGATATACCAATAAAGTCTCATATACAAAACCCTTCCAGCTCTGTGCAATGTTTCAGCCAGCGACTGAGCCAGAGGGGGGGGGGGGTCTCCATTGTGATCTTTCACTCCCATCCTATTCACCTGAGGATCGATCACCATGTGTATGATATCTTTTATATTTTTTAGTAACCAAATAAAGATTTCTTAAATTGATTGATACTGGAAGAAAGTTTTAAGGAGCAAGCAGGCTTGAGTGGCAATACTGGGTCCTTTTTAAACTTCTAGGTCAAGGGGAAGCTGGTGTATCCAGCCCTGGCAAAGATGTGTGAGAAATTCCAAGACATAGTTGAAGGTAATTAGCTTCATCCCTTAGCAGACAGAAATTCTTCCATGCTGCATTAGGCATCAAACTCTACAGTCCTCTTGTGTTACAGGCTGATTCTCACTTCAGTTTGGGTCAAGCAGAGAATTCTTAAGAGTAAACCAGGCAGGTATTAGTAATGGGATTTAGGACAATCCTAACAAAGGGTCTTATTTAGAACTTGGTGGACAGAATACTCTATCACAAGCATGGTGAATGTCCTGTCTGCTGTATTAAAAGTGGATTATAGCAGATGGCACTTGTAGTACGGTGGACTGGATATCTGCCATGTTTTGTTGGAATATTCCATCCACTAAACACCATACAAGGCCAAAAATGTCTAGGTTTTGCCCTCACAGATAATCAGCAGTGTATTGCTTGTCATTTCTTAAGAACACACCTTAGGCAAAAAACCTATCACAAAGTTACCTGTATTTATTTTATGTTGTAGCTTTATAAACAATGGATTTGGCCCATTGGCATTATCAATCAATCAATCAATCAATCATTGTTTGTTAAGCGCAGCTACTCACCCGGAAGGGTCTCAAGGCACTGGGGGGGAGGGGGTGCGCAGCTCCTAGGCATTCACGGAGTATCGTCAGAGGCCAAGAGGGTCAGAGGTCTTCCCTGGCCTACTCAGGGTACGTGCGGAGCCGGGCGCTCATGGTGATTCATCGAAGAGCCAGGTCTTGAGGTCCTTCAGGAACTTGGAAAGAGTAGGTGTCTGGCGGAGGTGGAGAGGGAGGGTGTTCCATGCTTTTGCTGTGAGGAAGGAGAAGGAACGGCCTCCTGTTCTGGTCTCCTTGATGCGTAGTACCGTTGCGAGGGGAAAGCTGGGCTGAGCAGAGGTATCTTTGGGGTGCGTGGAACGAGAGGCGGTGGTTCATGTAGGCGGGGCCGGTGTTGTGAAGGGCTTTATGGGCGTGGGTTAGAAGTTTGAAGGTGATTCTCTTCTCGACGGGGAGCCAGTGTAGTGCCCGCAGGTGTTGGGTGATGTGGCAATGGCGCGGTAGGTTAAGGACTAGTCTGGCAGCGGAATTCTGGATGTTCTGGACTTTGCGGGTGAGGTTGTTGTTGATCCCGGCGTAGAGTACATTGCCGTAGTCCAGTCTGCTGCTGATGAGGGCGTGGGTGACGGTTTTCCTGTGTTCGAGGGAGATCCAGTTGAAAGATTTTTGTAGGAGATGGAGGGTGTGAAAACAGGAAGAGGTGACGGCATTGATCTGGCGGTCCATTTTGAATTCGGAGTCCAGGATGATTCCGAGGTTGCGTGCGTGGACCGCGGGTGGGAGTGGGTTCCCGAGGGCTGGGGGCCACCAGGTGTCGCTCCAGGCATTGGGATGTTGGCCTATGATGAGAACTTCGGTTTTGTCTGTGTTCAGTTGTAGGCAGCTGTTCTTCATCCATCTGGTGACTGCTTCCATTCCTTCTTGAAAGTTGTGTTTCGAGATGTTGAGTTCGTTGGACAGTGAGAGGATGAGTTACGTGTCGTCTGCATACGATACTATGTTGAGTCCGTGTGATCTGACGATGGAAGCGAGAGGGGCCATGTAGACGTTGAACAGGGTCGGGCTCATGGAGGATCCTTGGGGGACTCCGCCGGTAATTGGCGTGGGCTCCGAGACGAAGGGAGGTAGTCTGACCCGCTGCGTTCTGTCAGAGAGGAATGAGAGAATCCAGTCGAGGGCTTTGTTTCGGATTCCTGCATTGTGGAGTCTGCGGGCTAGGATACGGTGTGAGACTGTGTTGAAGGCCGCAGAGAGGTCAAGAAGGATGAGGGCCACAGTCTCACCTCTGTCGAGGAGGGAGCGGATGTCGTCAGTTGCGGCGATGAGGGCGGTCTCTGTGCTGTGGTTCTTCCTGAAGCCTGAGTCGAGGATGTTGTTCTCGTCGATGAAGGAGGCGAGTTGGTTGTTGACAGCTTTTTCAATGACTTTCACCGGGTAGGGATGTAGGGAGATCAGTCAGTAGTTCTTGAGGAATGTGGGGTCCGCCGATGGTTTCTTTAAGAGAGGGTTGACCTCGGCGTGTTTCCAGTCATCGGGGAAGGAGGCGGTTTCGAAGAATCGGTTGATGATTCTTTGTAACTCGGGGCGATGATGTCTCCGGCTCTGTGGTAGATGTGGTGGGGGCAGGGGTCCGTGGGGGCTCCGGAGTGGGTGGTCCTCGTGGTCTTTAGGGTGTCTTCGATGCTGAGGTCGGTCCAGCTGTACAGTGTCGGCGGTGCAGGAAGCGGTGGGTGTGGTTTCCTCGTGGGGGTCATTGTTGTCGAAGTTGTCATAGATGGTCTTGATTTTGTGATGGAAGGAGGCGTTGAGTTTGTTGCAGAAGTTCTGGGAAGGTGGGATGTCGGTGGACTCGCTGTTGGGTTGGGCGAACTCTTTGATGATGCCGAAGAGTTTCTTGCTGTTGTGTGCAGGGGTGGAGATTCTGTCCTGGAGTGCTTTCTTCCATGAGTGTATGATGAGTTTGTGGTGGGCAGTGGTGGCTGTTTTGTAGTTGTCGAGGTTCGCCAGGGTTTTGGAGTTCCTCCAAAGTTTTTCGAGATGTCTGCAGGTTCGTCTGGATTCCCGGAGTTCGGTGGAGAACCAGCTGGCTTTCTTGGCATGAGGGTTGGAGGATTTGTTGAGGGGGGCGACGGTGTTGGCACAGTCAGTGATCCATTTGTGTAGGGCGTTGGTGGCGGTGGTGGGGTTGTTGTCTGAGGTGGTGGGCGCGGAGCTGCTGAGGGTGGTGGTGAGCTGCTCGTAGTAGATCTTGTTCCAATTCCTGTGTTGGAGCTGGGGTGGGGGTCTGCGGGGGATGTTCGCTTTGTAGGTGAAGTGGATGCAGCTGTGGTCGGTCCATGGGAGTTCGGAGGTGTGGCTGAAGGAGATGGAGTTTCCTGCTGTGAAGATAGGGTCGAGGGTGTGTCCTGCTGAGTGCGTTGGTTCTGGTACGATCTGGTTGAGTCCGATGACGTGGAGGTTTTCCAGGAGGGAAATGGAGTTGGGGTCTTGGCGGGTGTCGAGGTGGAAGTTGAGGTCTCCCAGCAAGATGTAGTTGGTGGAGGTGATGGCATGCAGTGTGATAATGTCTGTGATGGAGTCGGAGAACGGTGCGCTGGGTCCGGGAGGTCGGTAGCTGAGGGTGCCTCATAGGGTGGTGGTCGGGTTGACCTGTATCTTGAAGTGGAGGTGCTCCATAAGGTCCGTAGGCCTGTCGGTGTAGGTGCTCATGCGGAGGTTGGCCTTGTGGGCAATGGCGATGCCGCCTCCAGGGCGGTTTGGGCGGTCCTTCCGGGTGATCCTTCTGGGATGGCAATGTCAGGGCCCAAGGTGGAGCTAGCCCATGTTTCGGGTTCGAAAAATGACGTTGAGAGAGCTGCTGTCGAGGAGGTCCCAGATTTCCGTGGCATGTCTGTGGAGGGAGCGGACGTTGAGGAGGATGCATTGCAGGGTTTGGGCTGCAGTTTGGATGTTGCTGATTGGTGGAGGTGGGTCCTGGGTTTTGGCGATGTTGAAGGAGTGGTGGCAGTTTCGGCAAGTGAAAGGACCGTGGGTGTCGAGAGGAGAGCTTGCAGTTGTTATTCTTCTTGCCTCCGTTGAGTGCGTGGAGATCGGCTGAACTGTAGGGTGGGTAGGTCGAAGGACCAGGGTTCCTGGCACTGGTGGCGGTCAGGTCGCGGATGGGTGCAGACGGGCTTGCTTTGGCACGCCCGCTGCACGCGGCCGCGCAGCGGCCTCCATTAAGTAGAGGTCGGGGGAGGGCGGGACAGCTGGGAGGCCGGAGCGGTAAAAGAAGAGGGAGCGGGGTGGCCGCTGGGGCAGCAGCAGCAGGAAACGGCAGAAGGGGCAAGGACGCGGAAGGTAGAGAGAAGAATGGGGATTAAGGTGTATAGAGAAAATGAGGAGATAAAAGAAATGAGGGGATAAAAGAAAATGTAAACCAATAGAACCAAAAGAATAAAAACGAATCAGGAGCAGTCCAGTGTGAGGCACGGTGCCTCGAACCGCGGTCTGTGCTGGACAAAAGGTCAGAGGCAGAGCACTGCCTCGGTGAGCCGTGGTGCTGTCCACTGGGAGAGCAGGAACCCGAGGGGTTAATATAGCACTTCCTAAGAGAGCAGAAAGTAAACTCTGTATAACATATATCACAAAACAACAAAGTACCAACAAGGACCTAATAATAATGTGGCAATTCTCTACCTCAGCTGTGTGGAACTCTGTTTAGTCTCATAACTCCAACCCTGACTTGCCCAGGTCATCCATTTAAACTTCAAAGGTAATGTACCTCCACTAACCCCCGTTTCTCAGGCATCTTGTAGTGCTTGGCCTCCAGAGAGACTGACATGGCTCTAGTTCTGAAGAGGTAGTATCCTACAGAGGACTATATAGGCCTAATGTTTACACTAAAGCCCTGATTAAGAATTGATTCAAATTTTCCAACAACTGCATAAACCCCTATTTGCAAATTGATCAGAATTCCGAGTTGGTGTGGCATTTACAGAATCCAGATATTACCAAGTGCAATAACTCACGCTTTGCTAAATTTTGGCAGTTAAAACCTTCCAGAATTTAGCAGAGGAAACATATACAGTGTTTTCTGTACCATGCAGAATTTGGTGCGGTAACCACATGTTATCCCCCCAGAACTCTTAGGGTATTGTTATTTATTATGTGCAATAAATACCACCTTCATCCCAATCAACTCAGAATCAGGACCTTGTTAGTAACATACTATACTATTACGTGACTCTTCGTTTAAAGAAGCAAATTCCCAGAAGGTGTGAAAGAGGCGTGATACTACACAGAAATGCTTTGGAACACGCTCAGCTGAGCCCAGACATAATATTACTCACAACTTATAACTGCTATTACAGAGCCAATGATCTTATAAGGCCAATTTACCTATAATACTATAATATGCAAATGATTTTTGGCAGCAAACACAGTTCAAAAGATAGAAATTAAGGGACAGATTTGCTAGTGTTTCAAGCAATGCACAGTGCAGCAACCAAAGTCACTGCGCTGCATTGTGTGAGAATCAGGCAAACACAAGGAGATGATGGACGGAGCGCTGAAACTTTTCAGACACTCACCCCCAGCCACAGATCTGGGCTGAATCCATCATCGTTCTTTAGCTCACTTCGCCATCCCAGTTCAGACACAGCTATATGCAAATCAGTCTTGACCCTGTGCCTCATGGGAACAGTCCAGCCCGAACTGCCAAGCCATGTCTTCCCTGGACCAAAAAAAAGCATCCTGGGACCGGTTTCGGGCTAACAGCCCTCATCAGCCAGGCTAGCTTGAATCCAGTGGCAAAGTGAACAAGGGACCCACGTCTGGGCATACCCTGCCAACTTAGGGCCAACAAAGCAAACACAAGGAGATGATGGATGGAGAGCGGAAACTTTTCAGACACTCACCCCCAGTCACAGATCTGGGTTGAATCCATCATCATTATTATTTAGCTCACTTCGCCACCCCAGTTCAGACACAGCTATATGCAAATCAGTCTTGACCCTGTGCCTCATGGGAACCGTCCAGCCCAAACTGCCAAGCCAGGTCTTCCCTGGACCGGAAACAAGCATCCTGGGACCGGTTTCGGGCTAACAGCCCTCATCAGCCAGGCTAGCTTGAATCCAGTGGCAAAGTGTGCAAGGGACCCACGTCTGGGCATCCCCTGCCAACTTAGGGCCAACAAAGCAAACACAAGGAGGTGATGGACGGAGCGCTGAAACTTTTCAGACACTCACCGCCAGTCACAGATCTGGGTTGAATCCATCATCATTATTATTTAGCTCACTTCGCCACCCCAGTTCAGACACAGCTATATGCAAATCAGTCTTGACCCTGTGCCTCGTGGGAACCGTCCAGCCCAACCTGCCAAGCCAGGTCTTCCCTGGACCGGAAACAAGCATCCTGGGACCGGTTTCGGGCTAACAGCCCTCATCAGCCAGGCTAGCTTGAATCCAGTGGCAAAGTGAGCAAGGGACCCACGTCTGGGCATCCCCTGCCAACTTAGGGCCAACAAAGCAAACACAAGGAGATGATGGACGGAGCGCTGAAACTTTTCAGACACTCAGCCCCAGTCACAGATCTGGGTTGAATACATCATCGTTCTTTAGCTCACTTCGCCACCTCAGTTCAGACACAGCTATATGCAAATCAGCCTTGAACCTGTGCCTCATGGGAACAATCCAGCCCAAACTGCCAAGCCATGTCTCCCCTGGACCGGAAACAAGCATCCTGGGACCAGTTTTGGGCTAACAGCCCTCATCAGCCAGGCTAGCTTAAATCCAGTGGCAAAGTGAGCAAGGGACCCACGTCTGGGCATACCCTGCCAACTTAGGGCGAACAAAGCAAACAGAAGGAGATGATGGACGGAGCGCTGAAACTTTTCAGACACTCTCCCCCATCACAGATCTGGGTTGAATCCATCATCGTTCTTTAGCTCACTTTGCCACCCCAGTTCAGACACAGCTATATGCAAATCAATCTTGACCCTGTACCTCATGGGAACAGTCCAGCCAGAACTGCCAAGCCATATCTTCCCTGGACCGGAAACAAGCATCCTTGGACCGGTTTTGGGCTAACAGCAGAAGACCTGGCTTGGCAGTCCGGGCTGGACTGTTCCCATGAGGCACAGGGTCAAGACTGATTTGCATATAGCTGGGTCTGAACTGAGGTGGCGAAGTGAGCTAAAGAACGATGATGGATTCAACCCATATCTGTGACTGGGGGTGAGTGTCTGAAAAGTTTCAGCGCTCCGTCCATCATCTCCTTGTGTTTGCTTTGTTCGCCCTAAGTTGGCAGGGTATGCCCAGACGTGGGTCCCTTACTCACTTTGCCACTGGATTCAAGCTAGCCTGGCTGAAGAGGGGTGTCACCCCAAAACCGCTCCCAGGATGCTTGTTTCCGGTTCAGGGAAGACCTGGCTTGGTAGTTCGGGCTGGACTGTTTCCATGAGGCACAGGGTCAAGACGGATTTGGATATAGCTGGGTCTGAACTGAGATGGCGAAGTGAGCTAAAGAACGATGATGGATTCAACCCAGATCTGTGACTGGGGGTGTGTGTCTGAAAAGTTTCAGAGCTCCGTCCATCATCTCCTTGTGTTTGCTTTGTGTGAGAATCAGAGCGCACAAGAAAGCCAGATCTATTAAGATATGGCACTGATGCTCTCTTCCGAAGCAGTGGTGCAGAATTGGCTTCCTGGAAACAAGAACAAACATTTGCTCAATAGTGCAAAGTTGTGTGAAATCTAGCATATGTTTTTTTACTCAAAGGTACCCTTCCGCTATAAAATACTATGCTCAGACAGACTTTAATCATTTTTCCACCTGTATGGTGCATGGTGTAGTTTTAGCATGTTTTATTTGGTGCAAAGTCATGCCTACCAATTATAGTGATAGGGCTTTGCGTCAAACACCATGAGAGGTGTTAGCATTTAAACAACCAAATGCCACCCAGGCTTCCTTGAGATAAAGTAATGCATGGAGTGCAAAGAATGAATGAATGAAGCAGCACGCTACCCGTAGGCATCCCAGCGCTGATAAATAACTGAGGCTTCAGAAATCACTTAGGAAAGAGCCATGTTTTCAACAGCTTACGGAAGGCTATATGAGTGGGTTCCCTTTGTAGCTGAAGAGGAATGGAATTCCATAGTTTGGCAGCATTATACGAAAATAGCCGGCCACTACTTCTAGCCCTCTTGATTCTGGGGACGACGGCCAGGATTTGCTCGTCTGAGTGCAGTCGCCTTTCAGCTCGATAGGGCTTGACCATATAGGAAATAATCTCTAGTCCTTTCCCTCCTATCATCTTGTGGGTGATACACAAGGCCTTGGAGTGGACTCTCTGCCGGACGGGAAGCCAATGGAGAGCTTTTATAGCAGGTTTTGCAGACTGACGGCTCAGAGTCCCCATGAGGATCCTTGCGGCGCAGTTCTGTACTGTTTGAAGTTTAGCAAGGACCGAACTCGGGGCACCAAGGTATAAGGCGTTGCCGTAGTCCAAGCATGAAAGGATAAGCGCCTGGACCATGAGCTTTCTTGCCTGGAAGGGGAGCAGAGGGAGCACTTTACGAAGCATCCTAATGATGCCAAAGCAGGAGGCCACAACCTTTCTGGCTTGGACATTGAAGCTGAGGTCTAAGTCCAACCAAAAGCCCAAGCTCCTTATCTCTGACTTGGGGGTAGGTGCAGAGCCCATAGAGGCTGGCCACATAATGTCTGCCTTGAAAAGAGAAGGATTGCCAAGGAGCATAAGCTCGGTCTTATCACAATTTAATTTTAGGTATGAATGTTTCATCCACTTGGCTACTTCTTCAAGGCAGGGACAGAGACAGGTGGAAGCCCTGTCCGAGTGGTTAAGCGCAACAGCCAGTTGGGTGTCATCAGCATAGGTCACAATATGCACCCCATAGGGAAGAACGATGTCCGAAAGAGGAGCCATGTATGCGTTAAAAAGAGTGGGGCTCAGGGAGGATCCCTGAGGAACCCCACAGTGGAGGGGCTAGGATTTCGAGATGGCCTCACCCTCAAAAACCTGGAAAGATCTTTCCTCCAGGAAGGATTGCAGCCAGGTTAGGGCTACTCCGGACACACCCAAACTTCTAAGTCGTTGGACCAGAATGAGGTGGTTGACCGTTTCAAAGGCCGCGCTGAGATCTAAAAGAATCACGGCTGCGGAGCCCCCAGCATCGAGAATCTTTCTGGATTCTTCCACGACTGCCAGTAAAGCCATTTCCGTTCCTTGGCGGGGGCGGAAGCCAGTTTGAGAGGGATGGAGAAGGTTATGAGATTCCAGATGTGTGGAAAGCGCCGAATTCACATGCTTCTCCACTATTTTGCTAATCCCTGGGAGAAGCGAGATGGGTCGATAGTTACCAAGACAGTCTGGGTCCAGGCTAGGTTTTTTCAAGAGGGATTTAACCATGGCCTTTTTCCATAGAGGGGGGACCACCCCAGCGGATATGGAGGAGTTGATCAAATCCAGAATGACTGGACCAACTGATTCAGCCACCTGGTTCAAAATCTTGGGCGGGGCAGGGTCTCCAGGCGACCCGCTCTTTACGAGTACAGAGGTAGTCTGAAGTGATTCACAATCCATTAAGGGAAAGGCCTTTAGAGAATGTTCCTTACTCCATGTGTAAGACTCCTCAGAATAAGGGGTGATATGACTGTCGGTCGAAGCAAAGGATCCGTAGATCATTTGAATTTTGTTATGAAAGTATTCTGCAAGTTCGTTGCAACGTTGGTCCATAGCTGTGGGTGCGTCAGGGGGAGAGGGAGCTCTCAGTAGTTTTTTTGCAATTCGAAATGTTTTGCCGGGGGAATTAGCTGCCAAGGAGATTTTTTCCTCAAAATAAGATGCCTGGGCTTTTTTAATTTCGAGCTTGTAGATTTTAATAGCCTCCCTATATTCCTTTTTCTTGTTAGGGGAGAAATCCTTTCTCCAGACACTTTCAGTTTTTTTTTACAGATTTGCTTTAATTCTCGGAGTTTAGGGGTGTACCAGGCCGTTCTATTAGGCCCTTGATAAGACTGGGTGATTTTCTTCGGAAGGATCTGGTCTAAAGTCCCTTCAATCCAGTTGTTGAATTACTCATTAGCCACCACCGGGTCGAAGTCAGGGAGCGGCTTGGAATTTTCCAGTGCCGACACCCACTTTTCTAAAGAAAGTTTTGGCCAGTGGCGGGACATAATTTGCATTGGCCGAGTTGGGGGAATAGCATGGGTAGGAGACCAATGGAATGGGATCAGAAAATGGTCCGACCAAGGAATAGGGGCCGGTTTCTGACAGAGTAATTCCTCCAGATTGGAAAAAATGGGGTCTAGGAGGTGCCCTTTTGAATGTGTTACATGTAGCACCTTCTGTGTGAGCTGATAGGCCGCGAGGTCCAAGGACAGCTCGGATGCAGCCTTCGATGCCAATCATCGAAATGGACTTTGAAATCTCCCAGAATAGTGAAATTCGAGGCTGTGCTAGAGAGTTTGGGGACCATTTCAGGTAGTGATTTGCAGAAGTGGCCCATAGATCCAGGGGGACGATAAATTAGGATGCCCGAAAGGGAGAGCGTAGGCGTAAATCCTATTGAGAAATGGAGGTCCTCACAGTCAGGTAAAGGGCTCCCAAAAGTCCGGCAATTGAGGTGACTTTTATAGATGATGGCAATGCCGCCCCCTTTACCGGTCGCCCTGTCCAACCTCTGAATTACATAGTCAGGGGGAGGGCTTGGACAATGTCGGGCTCTGAGCCTGCATTCAGCCAGGTTTCAGTGAGAAACAAAACATCAGGGCCTTCATCCATTAGCAGGATGAACAGCTCTGCAGTATGTTTAGGCAAGGATCTACAATTTAATAAAAAACAATTTAAAATGTTTATCGGGGGCGGTGCAACGGGGATAAAGGGGGGGCGAGCAGAATCTGAATGAACAGTGCGCGCAATTGGTAGCTGGACTACTGGGAGCACTGGAATGAAGACAGTTTGATCCTGGAGGTGAGTTTAACTGTCTAAGCTGCTCCGCGCCATAACAATACTTATCTGAAGTAAAAAGGGCAGGGGTTGTGGCCCCTGGCCCCGTCCGGACGCGGACCGGCACAGACGGGCTTGCCTTTGGCGCGCCCACTGCACGCGGCCACTGCACGCTCGCATCATCGGGCTCTCAAGAAGCCCGAGCCGGTCCGGCGACTAGAGCGCTGACCTGAATGATGGCGGCTGAAAGTGCGAGTGCGTGTGCGGAAGCCGAAAAACAGTACCGGCTTGCCCCCCAGAGCTATGACCCAGCTCTGTTACCCACAGCACATAAAACCACAGGTATGAACAATTTGTTTTAAAACAGAACAATTTTTAAAACAAATTCCCATACACTATTAAAATAGCTCCAGATTCAGTTTCAATATTTTAAAAAATGTAGCGAGGTAGCTGCGCTCCCCTATACGCCTAGCGTGACTCGTGGCAGCTTCAGTTAATGCTGCGCGGTTGCATCATCGGGCTCTTAAGAAGCCCGAGCAGGTCCAGCGACTAGAGCGCTGACCTGAATAATGGCAGCTGAAAGTGCGAGTGCGTGTGCGAAAGCCGAAAAACAGTACCGGCTTGCCCCCCAGAGCTATGACCCAGCTCCGTTAACAACAGCACATAAAACCACAGGTATGACATTTTTTTTAAAAAACAGAACAATTTTTAAAACAAATTCCCATACACTATTAAAATAGCTCCAGATTCAGTTTCAATATTTTAAAAAATGTAGCGAGGTAGCTACGCTCCCCTATACGCCTAGCGTGACTCGTGGCATCTTCAGTTAATGCTGCGCGGTCGCATCATCGGGCTCTTAAGAAGCCCGAGCAGGTCCAGCGACTAGAGCGCTGACCTGAATAATGGCGGCTGAAAGTGCGAGTGCGAGTGCGTGTGCGGAAGCCGAAAAACAGTACCGGCTTGCCCCCCAGAGCTATGACCCAGCTCCGTTAACCACAGCACATAAACCACAGGTATGAACAATTTTTTTTAAAACAGAACAATTTTTAAAACAAATTCCCATACACTATTAAAATAGCTCCAGATTCAGTTTCAATATTTTAAAAAATGTAGCGAGGTAGCTGCGCTCCCCTATACGCCGAGCGTGACTCGTGGCAGCTTCAATTAAAGTGCTACTTTGCATTACTTTTAGGCAGCTTTCAAGTGGAAATAAAGTTTCGGGCTGGAAATTAAATACACATCAACACTTTGCACCGTTCAAAGGATTCTGAAGCAGGGCTGTTGAAAAAACTAAAATGTCATGTTATTTTAAAGAGAAAAGTAGCAAAGGTATTTTATTAAGTCCTTCACCTCATGGCTGCACTTTGTTAAACTGCTCAGAAACCCTATGTACTGCAGGTACCCATTAAATAGATAAAAGATGTGGAAATCTGGAAAAGAAAAATATCTGTTATCTAAACAAAGGGCATGCTAGTCTTCTTTATAGAGCTTCAACTTCTGCCTGTAGAGATAAAAATATCAGATGTAAACAACAAGAAGATTGTGGGAACCCTGGTGAAAGATCAAGGGGCAGATTTACAATAAACTAACGCAGCACGGCGCAGCAAGTCATTTTGCTGCGCCGTGCTGCGTTAGTGTGGAAAGCACAGCGATGCGACATATTTACAACAATATGTTGCATCTCTGTGCTTCCCCCTGCGCTGGCGCACAAACAGCTGCCATGCGCCGGCGCAGGCACCCTTGCACCATGGTGCAAGGATGCTCATGCGTCGTGGGGAGATTGTTTTTGTTCAGGAAGGGTTCCCGTCCTGAACAAAAACAATCTGAAATGCCGTTTTCAACTTCTATGTGTGCTGCATTAGCACACATTGAAGTTGAAAAACAGCATTCTTTCAATGATTGTTTTTGTTCAGAAAGGGAACCCTTCCTGAACAAAAACAATCATTACAGGTGATTTCCTCTTTCAGATTGAAACAGGAAACAAAAACGAGGAGAAATTAAAACATTTCTCCTCGTTGCGCCTCGCTGCGCCTCCCCTGGGGAGGCGCAGCATTGACCCGCATTTCCAGATTTACGATTCCTCGTAAATCTGGAAATGTGTCAAATAACTTGCTGCGCCGTGCTGCGTTAGTGTGGAGAGCACAGCGATGCGACATATTTACAACAATATGTCGCATCTCTGTGCTTCCCCCTGCCCTGGCGCACAAACAGCTGCCATGCGCCGGCGCAGGCACCCTTGCACCATGGTGCAAGGATGCCTGTGTCGTGGGAGATTGTTTTTGTTCAGGAAGGGTTCCCTTCCTGAACAAAAACAATCTGAAATGCCGTTTTCAACTTCTATGTGTGCTGCATTAGCACACATTGAAGTTGAAAAACAGTATTCTTTCAATGATTGTTTTTGTTCAGGAAGGGAACCCTTCCTGAACAAAAACAATCATTACAGGTGCTGCGTTAGTGTGGAAAGCTCAGCGATGCGCCATATTTACAACAATATGTTGCATCTCTGTGCTTCCCCCTGCGCTGGCGCACAAACAGCTGCCATGCGCCGGCGCAGGCACCCTTGCACCATGTGCAAGGATGCCTGCGTCGTGGGGAGATTGTTTTTGTTCAGGAAGGGTTCCCTTCCTGAACAAAAACAATCTGAAATGCCGTTTTTCAACTTCTATGTGTGCTGCATTAGCACACATTGAAGTTGAAAAACAGCATTCTTTCAATGATTGTTTTTGTTCAGAAAGGGAACCCTTCCTGAACAAAAACAATCATTACAGGTGATTTCCTCTTTCAGATTGAAACAGGAAACAAAAACGAGGAGAAATTAAAACATTTCTCTTCGTTGCGCCTCGCTGCGCCTCCCCTGGGGAGGCGCAGCATTGACCCGCATTTCCAGATTTACGATTCCTCGTAAATCTGGAAATGTGTCAAATAACTTGCTGCGCCGTGCTGCGTTAGTGTGGAGAGCACAGCGATGCGACATATTTACAACAATATGTCGCATCTCTGTGCTTCCCCCTGCCCTGGCGCACAAACAGCTGCCATGCGCCGGCGCAGGCACCCTTGCACCATGGTGCAAGGATGCCTGCATCGTGGGGAGATTGTTTTTGTTCAGGAAGGGTTCCCTTCCTGAACAAAAACAATCTGAAATGCCGTTTTTCAACTTCTATGTGTGCTGCATTAGCACACATTGAAGTTGAAAAACAGTATTCTTTCAATGATTGTTTTTGTTCAGGAAGGGAACCCTTCCTGAACAAAAACAATCATTACAGGTGCTGCGTTAGTGTGGAAAGCTCAGCGATGCGACATATTTACAACAATATGTTGCATCTCTGTGCTTCCCCCTGCGCTGGCGCACAAACAGCTGCCATGCGCCGGCGCAGGCACCCTTGCACCATGTGCAAGGATGCCTGCGTCGTGGGAAGAATGTTTTTGTTCAGGAAGGGTTCCCTTCCTGAACAAAAACAATCTGAAATGCCGTTTTTCAACTTCTATGTGTGCTGCATTAGCACACATTGAAGTTGAAAAACAGCATTCTTTCAATGATTGTTTTTGTTCAGAAAGGGAACCCTTCCTGAACAAAAACAATCATTACAGGTGATTTCCTCTTTCAGTGTGTGCTGCAGAATGCAGCACACATTGAAACAGGAAACAAAAACGAGGAGAAATTAAAACATTTCTCCTCGTTGCGCCTCGCTACGCCTCCCCTGGGGAGGCGTAGCATTGACACGCATTTCCAGATTTACTATTCCTCGTAAATCTGGAAATGTGTCTCGTTCCATGGGTGTTGCGTGGGAACACCCACAGCAACACCCATGGAACGCCCCTTCCGTGCAAAGTGCTGCGTGTGAAGGGGCCATATTTACAAGGAGAGGAAAAGTCACACAGGGTGGCTTTTCCTCTCCTTGTAAATATGGAGAAGGGGAATGCGCCTCCAATACGTCACAAAAAGTGACGTACTGGTGGCACAGGGGGCTTGTAAATCTGCCCCGAAGTCTCTCACATTTTGGTACTTCATCCTGCTTACCTCCTAATTTTCTAGTGCAACAACAGTTTACACATAAGTCAAGTCAAAAATAGTAGTTATTGAAGGTAACTTAAGGGGATTTATCTTTTTGTTGCATTCTTCTGAACCAGAAGATGTTTTGTTCACAAGTTGATAGCTGACAACTGTTGAAAGTGCAATATTTGAAGCCAATTTTCACCAACTTTTGCTAAGAATTAAATACAACTTTATTTTTGTTGCATGTGGGCAAATACTTGTAACAAAATCCGTGGAAACACTGGATATTGGTTATCCACACGGCTAGCTTAACCTGTGTAAAGCTGATTTCCAGTGGTATCCTGTGGGTTCCATCTGGTATCCTAGTCTGCTGGTAGCTCATAATATCAAAATCCACTACCAAAAGCAGTAAGCTTAAACTGCTCATATGTTTTAATAGTTCATTCCAATCTGTAACTGTATACTTACCTGTGGTCTCCCATTTATCCGAAATTTGGTTCAGCGACATACCATTTCTGCCCAAAAAACGTGGCGATTCATTATGAGAGTGAGCTCCAGTTCAATTTTTCTCTCTCATTCCCTTTTCCTGTTTTCTCCCAATTTCTACAGCAGGTGTATTATTCCAGTTAACACCTGCATGGGAGTTCAGTGATGGCAGGAAGTGTCAGCAGCTCTGATCAACAAGAACCTGACAGCCATCTACTGTCTTAACTGCTTTCGGAACCTTTTCCTAATCATTGTTATCTGTACAGATTGAGCAAATTTACCATGCATATAATTCCCTGAGACTCCTGAATCGAATAGTCTGGAAACAAGCTTTCCTTGACCACCTGGTAGTGTCATTTTCATAGGAACTATCCTGTGAACCACTGAAGACTGCAAAGTATTCAATACCCTGTTCCGAAGTGACTTAAATTCTTCACTCATCAAGGCAGCTCCTTTCACTGTTAAGGAGTCCAGTTTACTTCTGGCTGTATCTTTTGTAGCTGTGATGTTACCACTGCTTGACTCTTAGGAGCCCTAGGTTTACTTCAACACTCTTTTCCAAAGTGTTCAGATTTACCACAATACATAGATGCATTTTCCATAAGTCTTCTGTCCCTTTCTTCTTTAGATAGAGGACCTTTTATACTATCTAATTGCATAGGCTCAGAAACTTGAAGAGTTCCATTCCCTGCTAATTTAGGATGGACCACGAACTTTTTAAGTTTAGTCTTTTTTTCTGAGTGCTGCTCAGCGAAACAATGGGTTAGCTACACCACGAAATTTATGAGCTCCTTGCACTTAGTGGGAGGATTAACTACCTGTGCCAATACATCTGTTGGTTCACTTCGTAAATCTTGATAGAACAATGCAGATCTTTTCTCTTCAGGCCAGTCTCAATTAGTAACAATTAAAGACCTACACTACTTTGGTTTGATAATCTTGAAAAGTCATAGGTTGACATATGAAATTCAACTGACAATAGTTAAAGAGCAAAGTAAATTTATTGGGTTCTCTACTAAATTGCTCATAGAGACATGAGGCTTTTTTCCAGGAAATACCTTACCTACCTCTGTGTAGCACACCATACTCTTCTGCTCCTGAACATGTGTGTATTGAGGGTATTGAGAGTGTGGATCAGCATAAAGATGTAAGTGCATCCACATATCCTGACATAAAAAACTCTTGATCCAGATGAATAGATAGATAGATAGATAGATAGATAGATAGATAGATAGATGTAACTGAAGAGATACATTTGATTCTGGAGCTTCTGAGGAGTAGGCTATGCACAAGAGCTTAGTTCTTTCAGAGTCTACAGATATCACAGTAGCATTTTACCTTGTTGGAGCAATGCTTGTTAGCTATTTTAGGATGATGGTTGGGTTGCTACACCCAAAAGGTAGATCCACGAAAGGTGGTTGCCTCTGCATGTTCTTCTGGCCAGTGGGGATTGGCGTTTGTATTGTTGCACTAGAAGTCTGAGAAGAGGGGTTAATTTTCTTCAGTCATTTTTGAGAAAGGAAGAGGTCTATGACCATTCGTAGGTTGCGTAGCCCATATACTGAGGTACAGGATTGTACCTTCATGCAGTGAGCATTTTGGGCCGATCCATTTTCAGATTTACTCTCTGACCCCTGATAGCGGCTCTGACAAAGCACCAGCCAACTCAGTGCCTAAGTGGGGAAGGACGAGTCGGACGATGGTGGGAGAAGGTGACAGTAGGTAGATATTTCTTTTACATATTTGTGTCAGAGGAAGAGAGTATATACAGTGAGGGTAATGCAGGATTGTGTCAAGCACCAGGTTTTAAAAAAGAATTTGAGCGAGATGTGTATGCTTCCAAAGTTGCGAGAAGGCTGTGGCACAGCACAAGGTATTTATTTTTTGTTATATTTGGATGACGTACAGTGTTATTGAGGATGGTGGAGGAAGTTGCCAACATGTCAGATATTTTTTTTAATTACATTTTTTTTAAGGAGCCAATGACAAGAAATTGGGGGCAGGATACACAAAGACACCCCACCACACATGCACACATATATGTGTATATATTTTTAACATGCAGCACAGGGCTAAGGTCCTGGTTGGTTGGAAAAAAGTGATGCATTGCTCCCCCTGCACAATTGAACCCTGACATAAACTTTGAGGGGAGCTGGTGGATTATATACAACATAATAATGTTGACCACTAGCTGTCAAAAAATTTGAGTTTTCCATTTCCTAGTTCCAAGTGAAAACAATGAAAATGATGCTTTACTATCGTTGTCAATGATGTCACATATAACCCTTCTGTGGAAACAACCTGTCACTGACAGCTACCCATCTATAACTCTCTGTGCTCTATTCTAATATTTCATAGGTTGAATGCGCATGTCCAGATATGAATTCCATGCTTGTTGTGCCTAGAGAGTCAAGCTGCAGCTGATCGATAAGACAGAAATTGTTTAGCACCTAGGGCTTCACTGCTCAATTTGGGGTGTGGTTAGACTGATTTTCATGACAATGCATTTGTTTTGTAATAGAGCAGAAAGGTAAACAATAACAATCAACCCTGTCTTTCAAGCTTCACTCAAGCATCTTCAGTTGTTTGCTCATTTTGTGAAGGCACTGAAAGGGCCAGGCCCATAAGTTCTAGACCTGTTCTAGAGAAAAATTCTGATGGTTGTTTTTTGCAGCATGAAAGTGTAAAGGGGAGGAAAGTCATTAACACGCAGTCAATTATCCAATAATTCTCTTTGATACACAATAACCCACAGACAACTATGCAATGTTAGTTAGTTTATTGCAAAGCCAAAAACAACTGGACATAGAGATACCTCAACACGAGGGCATAGATATACAAAGGAATTAGCATGAAGCCAAATCTGCACATCCAATTTAGACGGTGCAGCATGAACAAAACAATCAGTTCAAGAAGTAGAATACAGAAAATCAGGAGGCATAAGTCCAGGTTTCCCTGAACCAAGGGTCGGTGGGTGAAAAGCATTAAATATATCCCTACTCTAACACTAAGGTGACATCCTTACATGAGCATTTTCAAGAAAAGCCTATAAAAGGTGTCAGTGTGTGGAGTCTTCCTAAGACGTTTCTCCACCATCAATGGGTCAAGTAGCATAAAGCCACCATCGCAGGAGTTCGCTCTAAGGTGCTCCCTCTCTGAAGGCAAGAAAGAAATGGGCACTTTCCCTAGTTTCAGCAATCAATTATCCACAGGAAGCATTCCCATCATGCACTTTGGTCACGCCATCCACTCTGGGTACAGTCCTACATGTACTTTTCCACAATGTCGTCTTTGTACCTTTCTCGCATCAATTTGTCCTTGGTTCCCAGACCTTCTCCTGTGTGAATCATATTGTCCTTCATTTATTGGCCTAAGTGATGCGATTGTAACTTCTTCCCTCCTTGCCTAGCTAGTAAAACAAAGACATTATTCTGTCTAAAAGAGAGTTTCTTCATCTGCAATACAAAACGTGAGAAAGAACAGATTCCACAGCACACATGGAATTTAACTATTAATTCTAAAGCAAGAGTTGTCAGGGAATTACATTTCAGGCCTACAATTTCACCTAACATAAGAAAGCACCATGTAAACTTTTACGATTTCACATAAACATTAGAGCAATTTCAACTAATGCATTTACCTACATTGAAATTTCAAAATTAATAAGCAGATTTAATACATGAATATTTGTCAGATTCACAACACAAGTTCTTTTCGTTAACATTTTCTGTTAGTTACATTAATTTTCTGCGTTAATGTTCCTCAATCCTTATAAATAGTCTAAAATATGTCAAGTTTTCATATTAATACATTTCACATTTCTAACACCTCATGTTAATACTGTGGATGATTATATGCGGGTGCGCTCTACACATGATTATGATGCACCCCTACAATCGAAATTAGATTTCCGCTCCATCAGCACCATTGAAAACTTTGCACCAAATGGAACAGGGCCACTCCCAGTTAGGCTATATAAGTAGAAGTATAAAAAGCTTACATAGAGATGTAACAAATACGCTTTTGCCACTTAAGGTGGCCCTAAAGTTCACCTCCACTCAGTGTGTTACTGAGTGATTTTGGCCTGCACCCTGCAGGGTATATAATTCTCCCAGAAGTTTGTACGATTGAACGGCAGATGTGCATGCAAAGCTAATAGCACAGCAATCTGTGACCAGGAGAGTAGGGTCCAGAGAATTCACAGGCAATGAAATGCCAAAACCTCCTCCGAGATGTACTAATTTTCACTAATTCTCCCAATATATATGTGGTGTTTGTATGCAGATCGTGCTGGAAGACGTATTGATGGAGTGATTCTTCCTTGCAGTATATTGGCATCCAACTTGTCTGTTAACTGGGATATTCCTCACAGCCACCAATGCTGCAGAACTGCGCCTGTTAAAAATGAAAGATGCTGGGACCTCATGCAACTGTACTGGCTTTTGGATCATGAATGGCTCGGTCAGCGTTTTGCATTTTACGTGGATCACCTTAACCCCCTCAAACCCTCCTCTCCGAATTTGATTAATGACAAGCATTAATAAAGAAAAGCTACCCCTAATTATAGCATCTTTAGTTTAAAGGGAATATTCTCCATTGAACAATTTATATGTAAAATAATTATTAAATCGTGTAATTTTTCTAATACTTCTGGACAACAGCAAGCCAATGTTTGATGGTTTTATGAGCAAGGCACCTTACAATCATTTACACATATAAAGTACAGACGTATTCCAAGTACTGATGGGAAGAAGAGCCAAAATTGAGGTTGGTAGATGACTCTACGTCACCAATGACAGAGATCAAATACATTCTTGAAACTAGAATCTTGATTCCTATTAATGAAACCAACTGGAGTAAAGTACCAGCAGAAAAAGATTATTTTCATTTTAATTATTTTAAGCTTGCCAAGTCAACAAACCTGAGTGACAAAGAAAGTAGTAATTCTACACGCATCGATTTCCGCCTATACATGGGTGTAGATTTACTCCAGGAGCAGGTTTTCATCAAGATTCCTTTGTAGATTTTGTAATATTCCTGTAGCATAGAACCCTGCTTGAGGGTAAAAGAATTTCTTCGTGCAGACGCACATTTTTTTTTTTTCACCAAGGGAGAAATATTTCTTCCCCCTGGAGAAAGCCTTCTCCTACATCACCACCAAATCTACAGTAAATAATTTCCATCTCCACCCTGGAAAGGGCCAGCGCTGTGCTTCAGTAAAAATCCTACTGCTGCCAGGCTGTAAATGGGATCAAGAGGAGTCTGTGAATTCCCATAAACATAGTTGTTGGTGCCCGTTCACAAACTTCCACATGCATCAGAATGCCCAAATATCCACCGTTGAGTGGGATTCACTGTTGGGGAAAACTCTGCACTCATGGTGGAAATGACTACACATGTAACTGGGTTTACAGCTGCCAGCAATCCCTGTGTGATTCCAGACAGGACAAAACATACATTTAGTTGTAAAATTACATTTAGGATCAAATATAACTTTGTGAATCGGGTCTATAGTGAACGGAGTGCAAGGGTCAAACCATATCTACAAGTAGAAAGAGCTATGGAGAAGGTCTTTTATTTAAGAAGGCAAACGGAATCCTGACATTTCAACAACAACCATGAAACAAAACAACAAATGAAGACCCAAGAGTGGATAATACCATTAAACAGTGGGGCCCTCTTTACCATGAGCAAAGAAAGCAGTCTGAAAGAACTTCCATTCACTTGGTTGGTGTAGGCCTGGAAATCTGCTCAGACTGATAGGAGACAAGTTAGAATTACACCTTCTTGTCATTACAAAGGCGTATTTTTACTAGTCTTACTGTCTGACCGTGAGAAGTCGCAATGTATCCAATCCTGCAATTTCCTTTTATGAATTGTTTTGGTCATGTGTTATAGTTTAAAGTTTTCAGCTAAACTAAACGAAGACAACAAGTTCCAGAATGTTCTGATATGTTAGATAGAAGCCTACAATTCGAACTAAAATGTCCTTGCGACAGGGAGCACTAAGCTAACACTGATTGTTGTATGAAATGGTGGTTTCTCCAAAAAGTAATGATAAAAGTTTATTAGACACAAGAGTTGCAGAGAAAGCCAAGAAGGAAAGCAAAACGACCCAATGGCCAGAGCAAGTACTCAAGTGCTTGCCTGCACCCAGGGCTTAATTTGAGCTGGTGGTTGCTGGTGTGGGCCACCAGGACTCAATTTCCAGGACCAACACTTATTTTTCCTCATTAGACAGTTCCCAAGAGCAAGAGAGGGAAAAACACCCAACGGGAAAAATGAGGAAGAGAAGTGCGTAAAAACCGTCACCAAGGGAGAAAGCAGGGACTGGCAAGAGTGAGATAAAGGGACAGGGAGTGTCTGGTAGAGGGTTAAAGAGGAGTGATATTGATTCAGGACTACCCGGCCATGTTATTTGGTGCAATGACCATTAACGGTGCTGACCACAGTTTCTGAGCAGCGCTTTGGGCACCGGCACTCATTATTTTAAAAATGAAGCACTGCAAGAACCTTCTAGTCCTGAGAACTCGGTCGCAGAAGATGCCCATCTACCCAACAGCGGGACGTCCTGTCTCCCTTGAACCCACACACAGCTCGCAGGTTGCATGGAACTTGCACAACAATCTTACACATGACAGAAATTCAGAGCTGCACAGTGTATGGTTCACCACACTTCCCTCTGCCCTGCTCAGAGAGCCTGTTTGAATATCTTCAGGCACTGTTCCGATGGATTCTCATTCTCACCACAACTCAATACTCCACATGACAGCCTTGCAGCTTTTAAAAGTGGTCCCAGCAATGCTAATTCTAAGGTTTTCCCTAATGGCTTGCCTCTTGCTCACCTCAGCCATATTTTAGGCTATGAAGAAAAAAAATAAGTTTAAGATAGAATTCCCTTTTATCTGCATTCTCTCAAGTCAGAATGAAGTGGTGTAAGTATTCAGCAAGGTTGGTCAAATGAGTGTTTCTGATTCCCGTGATCTTCCATGCCTGTAAATGTGGAGCTTTTTTTTCTTTAAAAGTAAAGTCGAAAAATGTGTTTAAGCAAAATGGACCCATAAAGCAGATTTTGATGCTGGCACATTCAGAATTTTGTTTGGTGACCTCATTCCACCTGAAAGTAGCTGCAATGTCCACCAACCCAAAAGCTGCTGCACAGCTCCACATTCTTCTTACACTTACTGGGATTTATGTAACTAGTAAAGCAACCTGTTAAAGCACAGAATCTTCCCCAGCTCCCAGTTCTTAGTTTCTTCAAGAGACAAGTTTTTCCACAGGCAACAAAGTGACGCCAGCAGATTAACGTCTTCCTACTGGGCTGTGTAAGGCACAGATGTTCTTACTTCGTGGAGCTTATGCTGTGACTTCAGAAATTCAAAAAAGAGGTTAAAGCAGCAGCTTCCTCTAGCATGGAGCAGTTCTTGATTTTTAAGAACATGTCTAGAGCCCTCTCTTCTACTTTTCCAACAGTGTCTGGTCCTTCCTGCTGTTTAAGAATGACATCTAATAGTCAAATACCCCTACTCCAAGCAGGCAAACAAGGACACGGTGGAGCTCTTCTCCGGATATAAAAACACAAAAAAGCTCTGGCTAATAAATGAGTCCATCCTTTGGTAACCAACTGTGCCGCTCCACACTACAAAGAAAGTTCGGTACCTTGTAACATTACTCTGTCAAGATATTCCATCAGAGAGACAGGTTTTATGGGAGGTGCCTTCAGTTGAATAGGCCAAGGTGATAGCAGACCTTCTAGCATTTAAATAGCAGAGCTCACTGCCAGGGTCAGATCTTTACATCACTCCCCTGGCATCTGAGTACAATCCTTTAAAGTTAAACTGAGACAAATAGGACAGTCAAGTGCATTTCTTTATACTTATTGGATTCCCCTCCAGCCCAAAAGCTGTTGCTGCTTCTGAAAAATGCATAACTCGTGATATCTCTTGTAACTTCAAATTAGAAGGCACAATTTAATTTAGTTTTTAAACATGATTATTTCAAGAAAGAAGTCAGTGATTTGGTATCAATAGCTAGCACCAGGCTATGATTAAGAATTCATGGTCAAATAATTATTTTATTTTCTTATGGGAGAAGGGCAACATAACGGATGTCAGCCTCGGCATACTAGTCTATGTGAGACACTGTTAAGAAAAGATGATCCTACTGCAAACCCATATCAACTACACACTTAGCAACATCTTTGCCTTTGATCAGTAGTAGGAACTAGGTACCAGGATGACCCTGACAAATGTAGTTGACATCCTTGAAGTTTGGTTTGACTTGGATCTCTCTTTTGCACACTTTCCCACCACAGTAATAAAAATGTCAACTCTCATCTCATATTACCAAGAAGGATACTCTTGCTGATATAACTTCCTCAGTAACTGATAAAAGCAGACCAGAGCCTTGGTGCCATTGAGATTGTACTACTTCTATGTTGTAGCAGGGTCATAAAATACTAGTAGGAGACTGGTGTAAGCATGAAGTGCCTCTCCGCGAGGGGTGGTACCAGAAAGCCATTGACAGGATACTGTCTGACATAAATAATAAGCCATGAATACAAGAGCAGCTAAGGATATATTGAAACTTTCGAGATTGTAAAACCAAGCAGGTAGACTCTGTTTCCGTTTAAAACAATTATGTTACATCACAATGGCCTAGAAAAGAAATCACTTGTTCCAGTAGCTCAGAGAATCAACTTCAAAACCCTGTGCATTGCATTCAAATCTCACTAGGTTATGGGTCAGAATATCATGTCAAAATATCTGCATGTTTAGATCAGAGTCAATCAAAAGACTCACAACCGTATACAGATTTGTGTGTTGGGAGTCTAGCTCTGGAACGCTATCCATTCAACACCGAAGAACTTAACCAGCTTGGCAATTTCAAGTAATGCATGAAAACAAATCTATTGAAAGAAGCCTTTGAGCCCAATGTATCTCCACTGGCATTATCTCCCAGGCACTGACAGTAAGGGCCAGGGCCTCCTGCCTCACAGTTCAAGCTGAAGATTGGTTTCCTTCTGGAGGACCTATCTTATCTATCTTAGGAAGCTGCTTTTTCCAAGTAATGGAGTAAATAATCAAGGGGTTTATACAACAACTATCTTAATATCTATAAGTAACTAGTTTGAGAAAGTCCAGAGCTATGAAAGTTGACTCCGCTGTCAGACTAGAGTTCTAATATGAAATGAGGCCAGTGCAACAGTAGCAGGGATTCAGCTCATTAGAAAAGGTCAAACTATTCTGGCAGAACACATGAACCTAACATGTGGTCAACAGATGTTTATTAAGCCTAGGAGAAATGTTATTTACACTGGCAAAATTTGTAAAATTCTTTACTTACACTTTAATTTAAAATGCACAAAATTTCAAATTACACATTTTGCATAACTTTTTTTTAAACTGGGTGTGCACCATAAATAAGAAAGCCTTGCAAGATACCGAAGGGGCACATGTTCACACAGGCACCACACATTTTAGGCTAGAACCTGTCTCCTTCTGGTATCTTGGAATACTTTTTTATGCAAGGTGCAGACTTGCTTAAAGAAAAATGAAGCGAGACACTGACACACCACTAATATGAAAGCATCATTGCAAATAATTTTGCAAAACGTTCATGGAATTCTGCAGAATGTTATGTTTTTAAAAAATTTTTAATGTTTGCTTCCGGTTAAAGACCCAACAGGCATACACATTCAAAAGATGATTAATTAAATATAAATATTAAAATGCATATGAAATTATCATCAAATAAAGGAAATAGATTAAAACATCCATAAAATAAATGCATAAATATGTAAGCATCCTTGATCCTAAAATATTACTAATCAGCCCCTGGCCTAACCCTAACGCTTCCTGGAATGGCCACAATTGCCCACGTCTCACATAACACATAAGTAAAAAAGAAAGATATTGCAAATAGTAAGAGACCACTTTTGTCTGATTTATGATTTACAAGTCCAAAATGTAATAATGTGATTCCGCACACCCAATTTACGGCAAGCCAGAATACGCAATTTCATACGCGACCTTACTAGACCAAGCATGGATCGAGGACTATCCAACTCCAGTGAATCTTCCTTCATCTAAGCGAACGAACCTTGACAGGCCATCTGCATTGACATGGGAAGTACAGACCTGTGTTCCATGTTAAATGTCACCCTTTGTAGGGAAATTAATTGCCACAACTTTTTCAGACTCTCCACAATCAACTGAATAAGCAGCCATAAGAATTTTTTCTCTGTTCAAACACTAAATAGGTATCGTTTTGGCTTTTTCAAACACAAGGCCACACAAAATGTCCCACTTTTAATGTCAACCTATCTATGCTGATATCCCGGTAGTAGGGAATAAATGCCATGGATTGACTCGGTCCATTCTCACAGAGATCTGATAAGACAGACTGTATGCTATTATATGACACCTGTGTTTGCATGGATAATATTTACTGTGACTTTATGGCACTGTTGCTCCAAGCAGGGGTTCTATCAGATAATGAAAAGTCTTCTGAAAATATTAGATCTATATTTCAATCTTTGGCTGCTTCCTGGTAAGTAATTCAGATAAGGGTGCCATGATAATCCTACATTGTTTTACAAACCTCCTCTAACTGATCTATGGATATTGTCCCTTTTCTCCACCATGATCTCTTGGAAGCTTGCATGCCTTAGAGCAACCATGGGCCACCATTGACACAGGCCTGCTAGCCGAGACCTCAGGGTCAGTTTTCCAGCCTATCAGTGGAAACAAAGGTAATCTGATTCCCCATTAAATCCCCACGCTAGCTAGTACCCTTTGGTATACTTTAGATATCCCTTTCTATAAAAAAAGGTTTAGGTAATACATATTAAGTAGCCTGGTGGCACCGTAGAGCATTTTGTCTCCTATAATAGGTCCCTCTTTCTTATTCCCCAAACTGTTATGTCATTCCCTTTTTTAGATGAGTTTTGGGATCCTTTGGAAAAGTATTCATTATTATTCATCCCACGTCCGCTTTGCTTAAGTAGGTTGAGCCAAAATACACCTTTCCTTTGATGAGAAGCTAATGCTAATACATTGGTCATTTAGCTTGGCAAGCTCTAAGATGATCAGAGATTGTGGTGCCAACAAAACACTGAGACAGTCTTGCAAAACAGTTGCTAAATTATGGGTATTTTACATTGCGTTTTTTTGTTGCACAAAATTTTAAAAATGCATGAAAATGTACTAAGAAGTTTTCGGAGAGATTGCTTTATCAGTATTTTGTGGGACTTTTTCTTTTTACACAAGTGAACACCTAGCATAAAAGAGTGTCACAAAATAATAGTAAGAGACTGGTCTCAGCATAAACAGTCTCTCAAGGGGTGGTACCAGAATACTATTGACAGGATACCATCTGACATAAATTGTATGCCTTAAGTACTGCCTACAGAAACATCTCCTCATTTGAATTAATAACAATCTAAACCCAATTAGACAGTATCTTGGTAAAGAATATTTAGGACACAAGATGAATGTTAGACAGTATTTCTGTGCATGATATTCTGATATCAAACCTTAGTTATACACTTACTAGTGAATCAGTCAGTGTCCATATATTGCAATCTGATGTAATGCAAATCTTTGAAAATGTTGGGAATTTTGTGTAACGCGAAATTTGGGAATGTTGGGAATTTCTTTAGTGTCATTAAAGTGTCATCCAAAAACTAGATGTGCTCTCTTGCAATTATTTAACTCTTTGTATTTGTCAACAGTTCTGCCCTTAAGCCAGCCATTAAATTACTTCAATTTAGTGTCCACTTAAACTTTTCAAGTCTGGAGAGGCTCTTGTTAACCCGCCCTAAATCACCTGGAACACATTACCAGTGATTAATTCAAGCATTCTGATCTGCATCTTTGATGGGGTCACAAGGCTGTCAATAAGGCTATCACAAGGATGGTGGCAGAGAGCGGGGCGTCTTTGAATCAGACTCTGCACTTATAACCCCAGCAGGTGCCACAATTGCAAGTAAAGCAATTCATTGATTTGCTATTTCTTTACTCTACTTTCAAATTGCAGGAATGATCGGACTCAGCTTGTGGGGCT
The DNA here is from genome assembly GCA_963921515.1 of Calotriton arnoldi. Classification (NCBI taxonomy): domain Eukaryota; kingdom Metazoa; phylum Chordata; class Amphibia; order Caudata; family Salamandridae; genus Calotriton; species Calotriton arnoldi. Next base: position 3,326,895 of record CAWUFW010000831.1, on the reverse strand, counting down.
GCTATTACTACTTTTACACACTTCTGCATCCCCTAAACTCAGGGGGGAAGTTCCTCACTGCTCACCTTTCATATATTTAGTTGTCCATAAACAGGAGCACAGTCTTAGCTGGGTTGTATTTTTTGCCGTCAGTTATCATGGCCATCGATTGCAATATTGAATTTGTAACTTCAGCTAGCATTTGAAAACTTGAAGGTCCTCTAAACAGAGTCATTTCCTGCAATGCTTCCATTCAGGGCTGGAAATGTTGTGTAAATCCAGCTTCTTGCATGACTGATATATCACTGAATATTGTAAATTGGGAGAAATGAAAATGTCTAATTTCAATCTCTGCAAATGCTCAAAAGTGAGACTACCCATGCATCGTTTGCCAAGGCATTTGTTTTATGTTGTTAGAATGTCTCACATTTGTGCACTGATGGATTTCCTGACAAGCGTAGTTACTGAAAGCCCTCACACCTGATCTATATCTTGATTGATCAGATGTGAATCATACGGTTGACTGCATTGGATTCCTACTCGTCTTTCAGAGGTACCAGGCTCTTTGGAAATCCCTCCTTTTACCGAGATAACATTTCAAATACTTATTTTGTGTAATCTTTCCTTACTAGGGGCCAGATGTACACAGCATTTTTATAGTTGAAAGTGTTCCGATTCTAAATGTGCATCTGTAAAAATGTTTTTTGCAATGTATTAAACTCGGTTTATTAGTGAGTAACTCTTTTTCTGATTCCTAAACTAAATTGGTTTAACAAATGGATATGAAATTGCTATTTGGAAGGGGTGAGTTGTAGACGTTCATTGCAAATACCAATTCCTATCCGTATGTTTCAATAGTTTAAGATCGAAAGAGCAGTTGCAATCCTTTGAAAACTTACTGACCCCCAATTTGGGGTTGTAACCGATTCTCAAAGGGGAAGAGATACCTTTGTGACAGCCTCCTCTTTGTGAATGTTAAAAACAATATATAGTTGGGAGTAGGCAGTGGTTCAGCGGGCCATTGTGTTACACTCAAGGATGGATACTCGTAGATTATAAAAGACGTAGGTTTATTAGCTTAATTGTAGGTTACAGATAAAGCCCCACCAGAAGCAGCATCCTGCTGCTCAGCCCTCCTCACTCCAACTGTCCACTCATCCAAGCACAAACACTCTCTACATTCCAACCATACAATGTCCTCACTCACTGGCTGAGCAGCAGGGAATATTAAGTGTTGGGAGAATGCATAAGATAGCAAGAGGCCACAACACATTGCTAACTCTGCTATGCTATGGTATGTGCATTTGGAAAGCGCGCTATTACCCACTAAGGTATCCTGGCGCTGAACAGGTCGGTGTGCCTAGCCCTGCCTATGGTATGTTGGTTAATTGAAATGTGAGCTCTTCAGCGTCTTGAGGAATTCAAGAAAAGAGGATGAGGCACTGATATGGAGTAGGAGGCCATTCCACACTTTAGTAGCGATGTAAGAGAATGTCAGTCTTCCTGATCTGGTATGTGTATGCATGGGATGTGTGCGAGTAGGATTCCTATGGAGCGGAGGTGTCTGGGTGGTTGGTGGAAGGAGATGCAACTGTTCAGGTAGGTGGGGCCTAAGTTGTGTAGTGCCTTGAATGCATGTGTGAGGAGTTTGAAATTAGTGCGTTTGTGTATAGGGAGCCAGAGTAGCTCCCTGAAGTGTGGTGTGATGTGAGTTCTCTGTGAGAGATTGAGGATGAGGCTGACTGCTGAGTTCTAGATGGTTTGTAGTCTTCTATTGGGTTGCTTGGTGTTCCCGGCATAGAGGGTTTTCCTGTAGTCAAACTTGCTGGTGACTAGGGCGTGAGTGCCAGTTTTTCTAGTGTTGCTTGGGAGACATTTAAAGATCTTCCTCAGCATTTTCAGAGTGTGGAAGCAGGATACAATATCGGTGTTGACTTGTGGATTTATGTCCAGTTGGCTGTTGATGATTAATCTGATGTTGCTGAGTGAAGGTGTGAGTCTGAGTTCGGCCTGCCACCAGATGGAGTGCCATGGTGAGGTGTTCTTGACTAAGATCACTATTTCTGTATTGTTGGTGTTGAGCTTGAGTCGATGGAGGCATTGAGGATGGATGTTAGTGCTTTTCTGATCAGTAGGAGACCTTTTGTAAAGGAGTGATGAGTTCAAGGATCAGATGGGGCTCATGAGTGTAAGGTCTTCATGGTAGCAGCGATTTCAATAGTGGGCCACAAGGTCAGGGTTCGTTCTTCGGCTGTGATTGGAAGTTGACTTGTGACAGTGTCTAAGTGTGGTTTAGAGTCGAAGATGCTGTTTATGGAGGTTTTTTTGTTACAAAAGAATTCAAGAGCTTATTGCAAAGGTCTCTTGACAGGGTGATGTTGCTGGTGGCAGCATAAGGCGCTGTGAAATCTTTGATCATGGAGAAGATTTCCTTGCTGCTCTTAGCGCGGGCGTCAATACGATCGGCAAGAACTGAGTTCTTGGGGCTCTGTGCCTGCTGTTGGTAGTGTCTTGGGGCTGATTTGAAGGTGTCTTTATCTATGGTGTCTTGACTTGCTATCCATTTATGCTCCAGTTACTTGCAGTGGCATTTCATTAGCCTAAGTTCCTATATGTACCAACTGGCCAACTAGTCTCTCTCAAACAAATTTAAAAAAAAAATATTTCTGTATAAATGCAGTTCCATTGTATTTAAGGAAAAAGATCTGCAATTGAAAAAAAATGTTTACAGAAAATCAATCACAGATACAGTGGTCTGCTGACGCTTCCAGGCCACTAACAATCACAATTTGTGACCTACTTCATAAATATTACTTAGGTAGGTTTGATTGTGACTCAATTTGATGAATCAACCTAACTGTATGTAGGTCAGCACGCAAAAATATTTACTAGTCACAAATATACTAATCACAAATTGCAACCCATATTCTTCAACCAGTAAATAGTGTATCTGGCCCTAAATTTCCATCTAAAACGTACAGCTCACACTCCATAGGTTGCAACCACAAAACACTGCACCCAATTACACCTCAAAATTCTGGCAAATTCTTTCAGAGGTGTTGGTGATTGTCAACTGGTAATTGCACTTGTAATGTTGGCCACAAGCTCATATTCTAAAACCGAAAGCACACTGAAAGTCACCAAGTATAGTTTAACTAACTATAACTTGTGCCCATGTCATATACTGGTTATGCCCCCACATATTACATAATGCATGGCATTCTAAATGACATCTTTGATCACATCACTGATGACATCTTGTGGTATCCTGCTCTCTTCTCTGTCTAGTCCTTTCTCAGTGTTCTGTACTCTGCTGCTCAGCCAGTGTAAGTGATGTCACAGAATGTTCCCTGTGTGTATGTTTGAGTGGAATTGTCAGTTGCTGTATGTGGGCTGAGCAGCAGGGATGCTGCTCCCGGTGGGGCTGATTTTCCTGATACTACTTTCAATACTACTACAACCATCTTATCCTCTAATGTCCCTGTCCTGATTGAACTAAAGAATAAATCTGCCATTTGGATAAAACTACATCTCAGTCTACCTACTTTCTTGAATTTCACACATCTCAATTAACATAATTGATGGCATCACTGATGATTCTTCACATGGCACAATCCATGGTAATACTAGTCACATGAAGCCATAAACCCTTATATCATTTAAAAAAAGAAACTTGTTAGTAAGTGGTTTATAATCATATACAGCCTAGAGTTAGAAATTTCAGGTGCAAATACTACTCCTTTTAAAAACAAGGTAAATGTACCTGATCTGGGCTGCAGAGTCATGTTTCAAAGTAGGGTGTGGCTTTTGCAAAAAAGAAGCCTGTTGCAAAAAATCTGTGAGAAAAGCCAAAGCTTCCTTTGACAATAGATTATGCACCAATGTGTGTCTGAGCATGCTCCCATGTTAAGTAGATTTAATGCAGTGCTACAGAAAAATTCTATGTAATAAGGATGTTTACGATGTGTGGCTGTTTATTTCCAGATTTTGGCTGACAAATAAGAGGCATTGCAAGTTGTTGAAAAATGTAGAATGTAGCGGTGACCCACTTAGAGGTGGTTTAATTCACACTGGGATTGAAAGCATGACTTTAAGGTTGCATGCCATAGTGCCCATCTCAGGATTGTGTGTATTGTATTTTCCAAACTACAGAGGGTTGAACATAGGGCTTGACTGAAGGTGTTTTATCAGTGGCAAATGCATATTTGTCGAGCTTTTGACATTGCAATTGAAATTGCAGGTCATGTGAAGTGTTTGGGGACTACCAACACTCTGGTTGACCCAGGTCCTGCGACCTTAGGCTCACTATACAAAAGCCCATTCTCTCAATAAATGTTGTGATGACAAGAGTTGTCACCAGTGACCTGGACCTTGATCTGCTGCTGTAGGCCCTCAAGAGTAAGGCACTATTTCTGTGCTTTGCAAAACTCTGCATGAGATGTTCCTCCTGCAACTTGTCACCCAGCTAGATCAAGCAGGTCCAACAAGGCCGCAATATCTTCCCCTGCAGGTTCTGGTGCCTCCCACTCAGGATTAGCCTCATCCCGGACAATGTGTTTCCTACACCCCCTTGGCCCTCCTCTTTCTCACACCTCATCCACTGTTTTAAGCTCCAGGTTCCTCTGACTCTCCTGACGGGCTGTCATGGACCATGTGGTCATAAGCACCCACCCAGGCAACCCCAACATCTCCAGATGAGACCTGAGCTCCACCTCCTTCCAGATGGTGTCCTACAGGTCATTCTTCAGCAGACAATTGCTGGACTCACAGCTACTCTAAGAGAACCAGAGACCCCACCCCACTCTAGGGGAACCAAAGCCACAGGATAGTGGCTTGCCCGATTCTCTGCCGTAACAACCTGGTGAATTACATCAGGGATAACCAGATGACACCGAACAGTAGTCATGCTGGTTCCTGTGTCTCTTAGAGCTTCCACCCTCTGCCCATTGATGGTGAGCCACTGACTGTTCTTTTTAGTATTGTCAGGCATGTCAGCGTTATGCGACATCTCTCTCTAACCCAGGGACAGTAAACTCTGCACTACCCCGCGCTAAGTGGGGCAACCTCCTCCATGAGCACTACAGTGGCAAAACCTATGGTGAGGGGACTGCTTCTTTTTTGGAGCAGATGGCGTCTCCTCACTTGCTCCCTGGCTGCCAAGACCCTTTGGGTGTCTTCTCACTAATACCCCCCTTAATGTGGTCAGAAGATTGATGTGCTCCCTTCCCTTAAAATACTTTTGGAGGCATTAAGAGAACTTTTCATGGTATTCTTTGTTCCCCCTTCTACTGCTGGTGGGAACCCTGTGCACCTTTCTTGTGCTCCCTAAGTACCCTTTTGTACACACTGGTGTTAACCCAGAGGTCAGCTTCTTTCTCAAGCACTCAGAGCATAGTGAGCCTGGTGTCTATCAGGTGCTGGCAAAACTCTGTAAAGCAATTAGCAATTAGCAGAACCAGATTGTGTAGTCCATCATAATAATTTACTATGCTGTCCTTCACCAAACAATACCCTGTCCTACTTGATGAATTCACAAGCTATATCCATGACTAGTGTGATGACGTCTGGATATCCCTGAACCTTAGGCAATATTTCTCAGGGTAAAACCAAACTTACATATAAGGGCTTCCTTCATGGGGCATACTACATCTGGTCAGCTACCACAAGAGCTAATAGGGTATCCGTCCCAGCGTGTGTTTCCACAGACTAGCACCTCAGTCCTACTCTGGGACTTTATGTATACGCAAGGCCATTTCATGCACTGTAAACCATTTATCAATGTGATGCCCTACCATATAGCTAGGCAGCACGTCTTTGGGAATGTGGACTCTTTTACCTCTCCTAGGAACTTAATTGTCACTGCCACCACTAAGACTCATAGGCCCTCTTGGCCTTCAGATCAAATTCTCACTGTCCCCTCTCATGGGCCAACGTGGCCTTCTTCTCTCCAGGGCCAAGGCTATTTTTCTACAGTGCCATCTTCCTTTCCTCCAGGGCAAGGGTAGCCAGTAGTAACTTCAGGTTTCTTTCCACTTGTCTTTCCTCTATATATGACTTGGTCAGACTGTCAGATTATAGACGGACACACTGCTCCATACTCTGGACAATGCAGGTGACCTAGCTCTTGAATGCACCTCCTCCTTTGGCTCTAAAGCCTCTGCAATGCCAGCTTCTTCTTCCTTCACCACTTCCTACTCACTTTTTTGGAGCTCCAATAATTTCAGCAGGCAAGGCTGCAGGTTGTAGCCGAGGAGCGTCCATGAGACCAGGTGCCTTCCCCGCGAGGGTCCACTGAACTGAATATGTTGCTGCAGAAAAGCTCTGAGGGGGAGCAACATGAATCAACCTAAACCAACCTAAATCTTTGGTCCAGTGGAAACGCACCTTCATCAGATCAGCTTGGCCGGTTGGTCCTGGTCCTCCAGAGGTCTTTAAAGCCAAAATGTCTCCCAGGCCCAGGTTTTAGGATATGTTAGAATGAATACACTTTGACACCAGCCAAGCATCCAGGACCTTGGTGACAGCACTTGGGGGTCAAGACTCACTCCTGCTGAGGCCAACAGCAAGGTTGAGCACTGATCCAGTGGGAACTGGTCAGTTGGTCATTTGCAGAAAAGGCCTCTAATAGCCTGTTGTACCCCTGGAGGTTGAACAGGTTGTCAGCCTTATGACCCTTGGAGTCCATTTGGTTAACCTGGGTACAAGAAGGAGAAAAGGTCTAGTCTTCCAGGCTCTTCAGGTTGCAGACAGTAAATACAGCCCTCTTCTGTTCTTCCATAGGTCTAGAAAGTGTTCTGAGGAGGTACTGTTGATGCCACATTAAACCCAACACCAGCCTGTAGGTGGGAGTGACTCGTAGCCCCTCCCTAACCAAAAGGGTAAAAGTTCCCAGGGGCAACCCTACATACTTTTGCAGCACTTCCTGTGTGTCCTACTGGAAAGAATCCAATAATGCCCCTCTCTGCCTAAATCCAAGATGGCGAAATACTTCTCCCCTTGTGCAGAGCCTGTGTGTCCACCCTAGAGGGGTGGTCATAGAAATGAGCAACCCCTCCTCTTTGGTCCCTGTAAACCAGTTCTGGGGGTCGCTTCTCTCCCACTGGGATAGGTGCCTGTCTGACTGGTGGAACAAAAATGGGCCCTGCCCAGGTTTCATCTAACATTTGCCTGTGACAGTGTAAACCTCTTTGAAGTTAAGCAAGTTCCTGGGCACATGATTGTCATCCTGACAGAGTAACAGAAACACCTCCCCAGACTCAGGATTTTGTCCTCCTCTTGGAGCAATTTTCACATCTCATCAAGGGGATTCAGCTGCATGTTGAGAAAGGTTACACCCATCAGCACTACAGAGGTGAAGAAAATTGAGAAAGGTTAAACCCATCAGCACTGCAGAGGTGACTGAAACTTGAGTCCACGTGTAGGTTGTTAAATACCTTCCAATTTAAAAAGCGTATAGCAAACTATCACATTCATTGGATGATGCCATTGGTGATGTAATCAGTGATGTCATCAATGATGTCATTTAACATGTTGTGAGTAATGTAATATGTGAGGTCATAAACAATGCATGGCAGAAGCACAAGTTATAGTTAGCTCTGTAAACTAGAGCTAGTTTTTAAAAACTTGATTTTTGTGTTAATACAACACCTAACTATAACATTACTGCAACCTTTGGCTTTTTCAATGAATTTCAGTGAATTTCTAGTTTTTTTTATTGGCAGTTAAAATCTTATTGGCATTCCTAACTATAAGTCACTTTAAACTTTATTTTTTCAGTAACTTTCTGGGGGACTTTTGGTCATATTAAGCCAACTGCCTCGCTCAGCATGATTTTTGGCCATGCACAGCCGGGGGGTTGGATTCAGGACCTGGCCACTGGTTAGGCCCTGTCCCCAACCCTCCGCAGACCCCCATCCCCCTGCACACCTTCAATCGGCATTTTATTTTTATTAAAAAATGTTTTTGCAGTACTGCAATACTCCTAGTGCACTGGGTTAGCCACAGAGCCTGGCCTACAGGTGGGCTCTATGCCCAACCCCCTGTGGGTGGCCAACCCCAACCCCAATGTGCACTGCCATAGGCCAGGCCCTGCTCCCAACCTCTCACTACATAAGACCAAACCCCACATGGACAGTCAACCACCTGTTGCATGTGAACAAATGCCACCTGGGTAGCCAAACACCCCATTTGCACATGGCCTTTGGTCATGCACAGCAGGGGGTTGGCTGCAGACCCTGAAGCTTGAGTAGCAGTATAGCAAAAGTAGGTACTTCATGGGAGTACTGGCATGGTTTCTGCCGGAGTACCATGGTACCCACGGAAGGAATATTTATTTTCTTGGTTATGGCCCCCGGGACTTAAGGGTGCCTCTCACAAGTGATATGGGATCAGTGCGTCTCTACCCCATTAAATTACTTTTTTAAAACAAATTTGGGACATGGGGACCCAGTCTCCAAGTCCTGTAATGGCGGGCACAATATTTTACAGAAATATATATATATATATATATATATATATATATATATATATATATATACACACATATATATGTGTGTGTGTGTGTGTGTGTGTGTGTGTGTGTGTGTGTGCGTGTGTGTGTGTGCGCATATAGTACCAAGTGGGGGTCACTACTTGGGTAGTTGTAGCTAGGCCTGCATTTCCTTAGGAAATTTGTTTTTTTTGCCAATAACTTTGGAGCGATTTGACAAATCTTTACAATTCTTTTTTAGGACACTGCTCTTTTTGCCTAGTTTGTGTAAAGTTTCGAGATGATCCGACAACGCCTTTTCCATAGATGTTTTTGGAACTTGATAGCATGAAAACTGTTGGATTGTTGAGTTCAAGGAACTCTCGCGAGAGTCCCTCAAACCCAATTTAAAAACATAGAGCGCTCTGATTCGCCTATGGGGCTTTTTTACCCCGGGAAAAACTTTCTCCCACAGAAGTGAGCTATGATTGGCTGGCTGCAACATAAAGAAAAATGCTGCAGGCAGACATACAGGACTAGAGGAATAAGTCCCTGTTCTGAGTTTGTTAATAAAAAAGATATAAGGGGGCAGGGTAGGGAAACCCTGCCACCCTAGCCCTTATGGTCGGCTCCCAGAGGGACCGCCACTGGGGCCAAAATAAAAATGTTTTTAAAGCAGCGATCCTGCTGGACTGCCACATAAAAAAAAGGAAAACGCTAGCCAGCGTTCCTTTTTATTTTGATTAGTAGACCCCCGGATGGACCAGGGCCTGGATGTCTTCATCTTTTTTATATTTGTAGAGGGAGGTGCGAGTGGGACCCCCCTTCCCTGGGCCTCTCTTGGGACCCTGGGACCCCATCCCCTGGGGCGGAACGGTAAATATAGGAGAGGGGGGCATTGTCCCTCCTCCCTAAACCTGTTAAAGCCATGGGGACCTCATCCCCTGGTGCCAATATTTAAATAAAAGAGAGGGGGGGCATGCGCCGAGACATTTTTGGATCTGGGGATACCATGCTTGGAGCCAGGAAAATTATTGAAAAGGGAGGGGGCACACCGCCCCCCTCGCCGAGCCTGTTAAGCTCCCAAGAACCCCATCTCAACAGGCCAGCTCAATGACTGTGTCTTGGGAGGCCCACCCCCAGGACACAGTAGTTTCCCTGTCCACAGGAGCACAGGCAGAGAAGGCATGTATGCTCCCACCCAGCTGAAGCTTTAAAATGCTCCCACTGGGCAGGAGCAGACATATGTTTCCCTGCCTGTGCTTCTTTCGGGCAGGGAAACTCAGATTGCTCCTGCTCACAGGAGCAGTGAAAAATACCTGCTACAGTGGTGTGTGCTGTGGATGCCCCAGTTGGGCACTGCGCACTCACGTAAGGCCCCGTGGGATGGGTTACCTGGGGCCACTATTGGCTTGGGGAGGGGGACTGCACACCCCCTCCCTTAAAAATGGAAAGGACAATGGGGATGGGCACCCTTGGCCCGTTGTGACTCGGGGAGGCGGGCTGCATGCTCCTTCCCCTTTAGATGTATGTTATGGCCCTGGGGGATGGGGGCCCTAAAGCCTCGGAAGGGGGGCCGTTTAGCCCCCTCCCCTTTAAAAGTACGTTTTGGCCCAGGGAGGATTGGATCCCCGAGGCCATTGTTGACTCGGGGTACTGCACACTCCCACCCCTTAGAAAAAGACCCCAGGGACCTGAAGGGTCGGGGAGGGAGGCTCTGCGCCCACCTCCCCTTAAATAAAAAAAACATCAGAATCAACTTTCATTTGACCTGCTACCATGCACAATTTTCTCATAATTGCTGTCATTTGAAATGTAATGAGTGTTGCTATGAATGCTATGATTTAATGTAGTATGAGTGAAGTAATATGAAAGCGGATAAGCTGTGGATGGGGAGAGGAGCGGCCCACGCAGGTAAGAGCGGTGGAGCAGAGTGGGGAGGGAGTTGACAGATGACGACGAGGGAAAATTAAAAAAAAAAGAAAACCACTCACCTTGCACTCGGCGATGCGGCGATGTAGTTAGCTAGCGAGATCACAAGACTGTATGGTGGTGCGCCAGTTATAGAAAGTTTTGGGAGAGCGTAAATTAAATCTTTAAATTATAACTATAGCTTTTTAATTTCTAGGGTTAGGTACAAGTTCTGCTTGCTAAGGCTGTTTTGGGCCCCGATGCCAAAAGCACTTGATGAGTGCTTTCAATAAAACTATTCAAATAAAATTAAAATAAAGTTTGAGAACAGTCAGTTAACATAAGGCGAGCTGGCAACCCAGAAAATCATTGATGCCAAACAACAAACAGAATATCCCACAAAGTACAATAAGCCACTCTAATCCTCGAAAAGAATAAATATTGAGCTCCTGTGAAACATTTCCTTGAATAAGGGAAATGAAAAGCATCGACAAAACTGCAACTGAAAGTGTTAAATGTTCATATAATTATCTTTTTTCCATGGATGTTTTACAACGTATGCAAATATCTGACTTGCATTTGCTAAAGTTTTATGAGTGAACTTTCCAGATCAATAAAAATATTAGTTCACAATCCTTTTTAAATAATAAAGTGCATTTTGTTAACTAATCTCTTGTCTGTGTTTCGATTTGGATGGAAACTTAGATTGTATTAAGGCCATCACATCTGTGTCCAACCAGCTCGCAACGGCTCCAGATGAGGAACATTAATCAGGGTCCCCAGAGCCTCCCAGCACATGAGCAGTGCTTCTTTGAAGCGGGATTTTATAATCTTTTTTCATGATCAGTGCGTCATGGTTGACTACTTGGCGATTGCAACATTAATTATTTACTATCATCCATAGTTCATATGGAGCTCTTTTGATTTTCCAAACCCTCATACATACTATGCAACATCATGTAATTAAAACAGAATACGAAGACCACATACTTAAAAAACTCAACTTTCTCACCTTTGAAGTCCTGCCTTTCTCCCATTACTGTAGTCATTATAAGAGAGGAAAAGATATGTAGTTTAATTATGGTGTTTATTGACAATGTAAGCCTGCTTGACCTAGCAGTGGTTTAGCTCACAGGTGCGCGTACACACACACACGCACACACGCACACACGCACGCGCACACGCGCACACACACACACACACACACACACACACTTGTGAAGATCTCAACTATTGGCCTCCAGGTATTTCATGTATTTTCCTCTTTCCCTTCCCCGTGGTGAGGCAGTGGGGTGGGGGTGGGGGTGGAGACGGACGGAAAAAAAAGAAGAAAAAATTATTTACCTGTTAGCCGCTGCCTCTCTTCCGTCCTCTTCTGACTTCCGGCAGCACACAGGCTGCCAGACTCCCCTAAGCCAATCACAACCCTGCTGTCATGCTGGTAATGGTATTAACAGCATGACAGCAACGTGGTGATTGGTCTGAGTGGCCTGGTTGGCCGCTCAGACAGTGCCTGGGAGCCTGGGACTGTTCTCCACCCGGCTATGTGTAGCGGTCTAGTGGATATAGGAGAAGATGACCCCCAAGCCCATGGCCCGGAAGGGCCTGCACACAATGTATCACTCTCTGGCCAGGCGTGGCCAGAGGGCTTAAATAAACGGGCGGAGGTCGCACGGGACTTCCTGCCCACACGACTACCAGAGTGTGAGGAGTGTCTGAGTATCATTGCGCTAAGCGAGGCCTTGTTGCAGAGCAACATAACACTGGCGACGAGGGTGGGCATCGGCCCACGACAGTTGCACCCCCAGTGCTGTCTCCTCACCGCGATCACGGAGAATCAACACCTGCTACTCTGCCGTCAGCTGCCCTGCCGTCACAGACCTCACGAGCGGCAGAACTGAGCCGCGGACGCCTGGCGGTGCTCCACACTCCAGCAGGTACCGTGGACTGCGAGCCGCCGGGCGCAAGGGAAGAAGCGTCGTCACGCTCAGCGACCCGTTGGCTGGTATCGCGGACGCGCGCATGCGCATTGATGCCGGCCGCCGTCAGCCTCACAATTCAGTGACGGCCCTGCCTGCTGTGATCGCCAGCCCCCCCCCGGAGCAGTTTCCGCAAACACATCAGCTGTGCGCGCTCAAGCGGCACAGTCCTGCTACATGCCCCGAAGTCAAGTGCAGCAATAAAGGGGCGAGAGAGAGCGTGAGAGAAAAAAAATAAAACTAAAATACACGCAGGCAGCAGTCCTTCCATGCCTCAGCATATCACGCCTTGGCAGGTTTAACTGGGAAGCAACACACACCATCACCTTGGGCAACAGGATCAGCGGCAGGTTGGTGGCGCCAGCACATTTGCTGTCCAGCGTTTCGACATGTAAGTCACAGCAGCAGCTGCAACTGCGCAAGCAGCACTCCCGAATGGGCCACAGGTAATGCAACCAGTATCTCAGCACTCACAAATCAGTGCAATGCCTCCCTTCAGCGAACTCATTGACCCGGCTACTGCGTCCCCCAGATGGACGGTGTGGGTTGGCAGGTTAAACAACTATTTCACTGCCACCAGAGAAACAGACGGCGCAGTCAAACGGTCACTCCTACTGCATTTCGGAGGAGAAGAAATCTATAAGCTATTCTCACATCTGCCAAACACCGGAGGGCCCACCGACTACGACGCTGCGGTCAGAGCATTGAACGCCCATTTTGATCCTCAACTCAACCCCGACTATGAGCGTTTCAAGCTCCGCCAAGCGCGCCCGAGGGAAGGGGAAACGATGGACGCGTTCCACGCACGCCTACGTGAACTGGCCAGTACATGTACTGATGACGACCAGAACAAGGAGGTGAGGGCACAACTCATCCAAGGGTGCCGAAACAAACCTCTCCGGACCCTCATTCTGAGACAGCCAGGGATCACACTGGAGAACATCCTTATCCTAGCACGGTCCCATGACCTGTCGGAGGTCAGAGCGACTGCGATGGACGTCGCCCTCACTCAGCCAGGTGAGAAGACGGTACTGATCAAAACCGAAAGAGCGGACGCTGTGCGCACACAGAACAGGGGCGCCCGACCAAAGTGGCCGACCAAGAACGCGCGCAAATCACAGTGCGGATACTGTGGCAAAGAGGAACACCCCCAAGAAGAATGTCCAGCGCAAGGCAGAAACTGCACGAAGTGTGGCACCCCAAACCACTTTGCGAGTGTGTGCAGAGGAGGTTATCGGACCAGAGGAACTCGCGGAAGGAGGCCACCATCCAAGGCTGTAAGACACCTGACACTAGACGAGGCAGACTACTCCAAGTCGCCCAGGACGCCAACGCAGCACAGACAATACCTAGAAGACTCATCCACCGAAGATGAGGATGAGTGCTACCTGATTTCATTCGCGAGTGATCTCAAACGAAGACGACGCCCACAGCCAACGTGTGCCATCGAGATTGCTGGTTCGACAGTCACGGCGCTAATCGACACGGGAGCATCCGTGAATGTGATGGGGTATCAGCAATACCAATGGCTAAATCCAAAACCCGTACTGACCCCGTCACACGTGAAGATCCTGACATATGGCAGCCAGACGCCATTACCTCTCAAAGGCAAGATGACGGTACAGGTCAAATCAGAGGAGCACGAAATCACCACAGTGTTTCATGTGATTGATCGGGAAGCAGACATCCTCGTGAGCAGTCACACGGCGGAAGACCTCGGCCTAGTCACTTTTGCCAACGCTGTCAAGACGCTGCAAACGGCAGACATACTTGAAATGTTTCCCCAACTATTCAACGGTCTCGGCAGCATGAAGAGACCACCTGTGAGACTCCATATCGACAAAGCAGTGAAACCAGTGGCGTTACGACATCGACGCATACCATTCCACCTCCGGCCACTTGTGGAAGAGGAGTTGCAGAACCTAGAACAACAGGGAGTCATAGAGAAAGTCACGGGACCAACTCCCTGGGTGTCGCCGATGGTAATAGCTGAGAAGCCGAAGCAGCCAGGAAAAGTCAGGATCTGCATAGATATGCGCATGCCCAACCAAGCCATAAAGCGCGAAAGACATATCACGCCGACCGTAGATGATATCCTAGCCGATCTCAACGGATCTCGCTGGTTCTCCAAGCTGGACCTCAATGCTGGATACCACCAGCTGAGACTAGCGGAGGAGAGCAGATATATCACTACATTTTCAACGCACCTGGGGCTACGCCGCTACAAGAGGCTGAACTTTGGTATCTCTTCGGCAGCCGAGATTTTTCAAAATGCGGTCAGAGAAGTATTGTCAGGACTCGCGGGAGTGTTGAATGTCAGCGATGACATACTGATACACTCAGCTACCATTGAAGATCACCACCGTCATCTCCGCGCCACTCTCCGACGTCTAGCCGATCACGGAGTAACGCTTCACAGTGAGAAGTGCCAATTCTTTCAGAAATCTATCGAATTCTTTGGCTACGTGTTCAGCCAAGAAGGGGTGAAGGTAGACCCCAGGAAGTCGCAAGCCATTCAGCAGGCCCCCGCTCCCACGACAGCGTCCGAAGTCCGGAGCTTCTTAGGCATGGCCACATACTGTGGACGGTTCATACCCAACCTGGCTTCTATATCTGACCCTCTACGTGCTCTGACAAAGAAAGAGGCCATCTGGAAGTGGGGAAAGGACGAAGAGGAAGCATTACAAAGGGTGAAATCAGCACTGTTAGGAAAAACCACCATGGCCTACTTTGATACCACCCGGCCGACCGAACTGGTCGTAGATGCTAGCCCCGTGGGGCTAGGAGCACTCCTCGCCCAAGAAACCGAACCAGGAAAGTGGGCCCCGCTGGCATTTGCGAGTAAAGCTCTCCCCCCGACAGAAGCCCTCTACTCTCAAATCGAACGAGAAGCATTGTCGATAAAGTGGGCCTGCAGCCACTTCCACCTGTACGTCAGCGGACACCCTTTCAGGGTCGTGACGGACCACCAGCCGCTGCTCCCATTGTTCAAAGGCACAGCGCCACACCCGCCGCCACGGATCGAGCGGTGGGCAATACAATTACAGCACTACCAGATGGAGCTTGTATATAGACCAGGAGCCAAAAATCCCGCTGATTTCCTGTCGCGACATCCCCCAGCGGTGGCGGACGTGAACCCAGAACATGAACAACAGACGGAGGAATACATCAGCATGGTGTCCCAATGGGCTTGCCCACGAGCTCTATCCTTGGAGGAAATCAAGGCAGAAACCGACAATGACGCAGTACTCCAGAAAGTGACGGAGGCCCTACAGAAGGGGTCGTGGGACGACTTCCTTCACAGCGTCAATGGATGGAACGAACTGGACCGGACCCGGCTAGGGAAAGTCTGGCGAGTCCGAGACGAACTGTGCGCTGATGCGAGCGGAGTAGTACTAAGAGGATCTCGGATCGTTGTTCCTGTGAGTCTCCAGGAACGCGCCACCATCCTAGCACACGAGGGCCATCAGGGGACCATAAGGATGAAGTCGAGGATGAGAGAAAAGGTGTGGTTCCCTGGCCTCGAAACAGCCGTGGAAGCCGTAGTCAGAAACTGTCGAGCCTGCCAGTTGACCAGTGCGTCGGAACACCCAGCACCAATCATCACGGAAGATCCAGCCCCATCCCCGTGGACATGGGTAAGCTTAGACTTTGGGAGTTTCCCGGATGGCCGGGTGACCGCTGTTCTGGTTGACAACTACACCAAATACCCCATAGTTGACGTCTTGCCATCCACCTCGTTCAACCACCTACAACCGGTGCTGGAAAAGACATTTGCTCTTTTCGGACTACCGCACACTATCAAGACAGACAACGGACCCCCGTTCCAAGGGGGAGAGTTTAAAGAATTCTTAACACGACTAGGAGTAAAACACCATCGCATCACTCCACAATGGCTGCAGGCCAATGGCGAAGCTGAACGCTTCATGCGAACTCTGAACAAGATCCTGCGGATAGCAATGGCGGAACAAACTGACCCGGAGATAGCACTCCAACGATTCCTACGGGAGTACCGAAGTACCCCACACTGCACAACCCAGCGATCGCCCTGGTCGTTGATGCTCGCTGGGCCCCGGCGAGACACTATCCCGGTAGCTGACAGTTGGACACAGGAACCATATGACCCTATCCAGACCCAGGCTCGACGGACAAAGTCCAATGAGAAGGCTAGCAATCGGAGGAGAGCGAAGACTCGCGTCATAGCGCCAGGATGCACTGTCCTGGTACGGAACCGTCGCGGTGGAGGAAAATTCCGCACAGCATATGAACCTGGGTTGTGGACCGTAGTGACTCTAAGTGGGACTGCCCTCACAGCAAAGAAAGGAGTCGAAACCATTACCAGGAACATATCTTGGTTCAAGAAAGTACAAGCACCAGACGTGGAAGCGCAGCAGCCCGAACCACAGGAGGCTAGCGAGCCTATGGGCGGAAACCCAGCCGTGTGCCTGGAAGAAGACCAACCGGGAGCCCCTGCGGTCCAGACTCAAGGTGTGGTGGATGACCCGAACTCTGGCGTAGAAACCAGGGGAAACACCAGCCCGAGAGGACGCCAAGAAACTCATCAACGCCGATACAACCTGAGGCCGAATCCCAGGCCAAACCAAAGACTTGCAGACTTCGTATGCTGAACTGTTTTATGATTTTGTTTGAACACTGACTTGGGATGGGATGTAGCGGTCTAGTGGATATAGGAGAAGATGACCCCCAAGCCCATGGCCCGGAAGGGCCTGCACACAATGTATCACTCTCTGGCCAGGCGTGGCCAGAGGGCTTAAATAAACGGGCAGAGGTCGCACGGGACTTCCTGCCCACACGACTACCAGAGTGTGAGGAGTGTCTGAGTATCATTGCGCTAAGCGAGGCCTTGTTGCAGAGCAACATAACACTATGCAGCACAGCCGGGTGCTAAGACAGCCGGCCAAACCCACATGAGCACTTATGGTGCCCACCACTCCTCCTCCCTGTTCGTCATGACAGCCCAGCCCCGCCCCACCCTAGACAGGCTGATATCGCAAAGGAAGGAAGAAACTTTTGTTAAGTTAAATACTGACTCAGTACTGAAAAATAAAATAATAATAACATTTTGTTATTGTCATTTTATTTTTCCTTTCTGCACTGCTCAGAGAGCAGTTGGGAGATGCTCCTCTGCCTTAACAGAGGAGCCGCCGCTGGCCAAAAGGTAGATTTTCCAATCAAAGTGGGGCATGGCCTTTGAAGCGACAGATTGAATCAGGCCAAGAACGCGTGATTGCCGCTGCAGTGACAATGAGGGGCTCCCAGAAAACATTGACTGAGGGGCCACACACAGATGTGGACTCTGCTACAAGATCAAAGAGCACTGGTGAATCCGAAACTGATACGACATTGCCCAATGTCACTCCCAGTACATAGACAATATAAGGTCGTGCTATTGGTCTCCAACAACAACTTTCCTGTACATCGATTTATAAAGCAAAGCACGGAGTGGCCAATGTCCTTTTACATGATTTAATGTGGGGCAGATCGACCACTGAGAGGCATTTTTTTCCCGCCTCCATTGCACTTCCCAGAGTGGCCTGTATCGGCTGCCCTGAAGGTGCATTTACAGATCAAGTTACTTGTGGTATGGATGGGATGATTGTTGTCACAGTCCTGGAAGTTTGATGTTGGGGATATGTGAAGTTGTTGATAATGTTTACTTTTAGTTTTATGTCACAAGTTTATGCTGGAGACGGGATGAGTTGATTCTCTGGTGGGGGGGATTGTTAAATAATACTCTTCATACATCAATAGATAATGCCATTGTTGACACAACTAGAGGCCAGGGTAAAATGGTCAAATGGAACATTGCTGGTATTAACTCCCCTAGAAAATGCCATAAGGAACAAGCATATATTAGGAGGAGGGGGGCCCAAATTGCAGTTTTACAAGAAACACCTCACATGCAGAAAGGGGTGGGTTCTACAAAGGAGAGGGCATGGTCAGCTATATTTTACAGCGTTTTCAGCGTGTGCTTGCAGAGTCCTGATTTGGATTAAGCCAGGTACACCCTTCAAGTCCTTAACAGAAGTAATTGACCCAGAATGGAGATATGTTGTAGTGACGGGAAGGTTGGAGGGTAAATACATTGCATTCATTAATAGTTATGTTCGGAATACAGACCAACCCAGGTTCTTGGAGAACTTGTCCACTCAGTTGACTTCAGCTATTAGTTTCCCTTGGGTGATTGGGGAGGACTTTAGTTGTATCGCAGATGTGGATTTGAACAGGTCCCGCCCTCCCCTATCCATGTCTAGCACATGTAGAGTGGCAACGGCCTTTAGTGACTCGATGGTGCATTGGAGGATAGTAGATTGTTGGAGATCAAATAACCCTGGGGGCAAAGAATACTCCTATTTACTCCGGCATGCATGATTTTTTTGTATGGCTGGACGCATTTCTTTGTTCCCCTCAAATGCAAAAGTCACATGTTCTGAATACTTGGCTAGGGCCATAGGGGCATATTATCAAGGGCTTATCGCCGCTTCAGCAGCACTTTTTTGCCGGTAAAGCGGCGATAATTTTATCGCCCTATTAGCAAGATGCAGCTAACGGGCCTTAGCGTGAGTTTTTGGGCGATAGCGGCCGTTTTTTTATCTCAAAGCATGTCAGCGATATTTATCGCTAATGACATGCAAAATAGGCGTTCCTCACTAAAACTACATGGAAACAGTCGCAAACACAACTTCCCTCTATTATCAATGCCCGCGAAGCGATAAGAAAAGTCGCGCTAACCGCGCGTATCGCTGGAATTTAACACCTGAAAAAAACTTGACTTAACCATCTTGTCAATGGGAGGTGGATTGTTAGGTTAAGTACACACTTGCCTATTAGCAAGCTTCTCATTTACGCAGTTTATTTATCGCGGGAATTCTCACGCTATTGCTGGTTTTACACGCTATCGCTAGATTTCCTATCGCCTTTGCGATACGCGTTGCTAATAGCACGCTATCACGGCGAGGAAATCCAGCGATAGCTGGCAATAAAAAAAACACTGCTAAGCGCGCTTTGCGATAATTATCGCAAATCTTTGATAATATGCCCCATAGTCCTTTGATTTTGACATTACAGTGAAACACGACCAAGATGACTACACCCACATAAAAACCTAACACAGATTTTTAAGAAAATAATGCATTTAAAGCCACCTTGGGGGAATCAATCATTAAATACTTTGAGCACAATGTGGGCATGACATCCTTGGTTGTGGTGGAATGGGAGGCCTTCACAATTGTAAGAAGGGGACATTGTATAGCTAACATGGTTGGAGTACGGGCACAGTTGCACTATGACATTATAAAGCAAGACCAGCTGCTAACCACACTAGAAAAGGATCTGGTTGGGAGCGATGTGGGCTGGGAGCGCTTCCGGGCAGAAAAGGAGAAGCTATTGGCACTGGTAGCGAGGTTGAAAGGGTATAATTATAGGTACTATATTACAAGTGACAAAAGAGACAAAGCTGGTAAACTACTGTATTGGCTGTTTAACCAGGAATCCTGTGGCACCCCGATTTATAACATTGTCACTCCAGGAATTCTACTCACAGCTAGAGATAAATGATACATTTAAAGCTTGTAATGACTATTTCTGTTCCGCTGGGGACACTGCAACTCAGACATAGTTGATTACGTGACAGCCGCCTCCCCCTCTAAACTTACAGAGGACGAGACAAACATCCTGGTGGCTGATATAACAGCTCAGGAAGTGAGGGACCCTGTGAGAGAGATGGCTAAGGGGAAGATGACTGTGTCTGATGGGCTACCAATTGAATTCTATGAGATGTTTACGAACATATTTGCTCCCAAATTAACAGAGGTTTTCAACACAATTAAGAAAGAGGGATCCCTACTGCAGACGATGAGGGAAGTAGTCATTGGTTCACTACTTAAAAAGGATAAAGATGCAAAGAATGTAGGCTGATATCATCCGCTGTCAATGCTTAATATGGACGACAAAATATTAAGCAAAATCCTAGCAAGTAGATCATTCAACAGAGTGACTACTCTAGTCCACGCTCACCAGACTGGGTTTATTCCCAGATAAAGTATCATGCCTAATATCAGGAGACTGAGACAGGTTCTGGAAGACCCACTGATGCTCTTTGGCTTTAGTGCTTCCTATTGACATAGAGAAGGCTTTTGAGTCCCTTCAGTGGGAATTTCTGTACAAAGGAATGACATGCATGCGTTGGGTCCTGGATTCTTAGCATGGACTAGACTGTTGTATGCTAACCCAGTGGCTAGAGTGAAGACAAGTAATTTAATTTCAGAACCTTGTATAGTTGGTAGGGACATGAGGTAAGGTTGCCCCCTCTCCCCTGTCCTGTTTACTTTGTCAGTAGAACCACTCACCCTGAAAGTAGGGCAAAGGGACTGTTAGATGGTCGCCCATTATATATTTCCTTACATACAGACGATATGTTGCTATACCTGAATGGGGTGGAATCAGATATGTAAGGTGCAGTTGAGATGATGGGTAAGTTTCGTTGTCTCCTGGGGCTCTAGGTGAACTGGGACAAATCATGTGGGTATGTAATTAAGGAGATGGAAGAAATGAGCAGACCAAGTGTGTTAGAAACAGTGATTAAATTGTAATCCACTTAGATGAGGCATCTGTGGGTTTGAATTTATCATTCTGAGGGTAGGGTACTTGAGGGAATATCATGGCAGCACTGACTTCTCTTGGAGAAGCCATTGCCTTTTGGAATATGCTCCCGCTCTCTGTCATAGGCAAAAACGGCTGAAACAAAAATGATCATACTTCCAAGGCAACTATACTTTTTCACTTCCTTGCCCATCTAGATATCTGAAGCAGTGTTTCATTAATTAAATTGCATGTTGATTGGCCTTGTGTGGGGGACAAAAAGATGTAGGGTAGCAATCTCAAAGTTGAGACTCTCAGCGAACAAGGGGGTCTCGCTGCTTCTGACTTGGCCGCACAGGGTCGGATAGGGACCGAAAATAGGTCCATGTACCTAAAATAAAAGTGGCCCCCATTAGAGAATTAGATAACTAAAGTGTGGCCCATGTTTGTAAATTGGGGCAGTCTTCAACGTAGAAAACACGCTACATAAGTGTTTTGCAAGTTATGGAAGACTGATTGGATTTGAGCTTGCTGCAGCAGTGTTTGTTTTAAAATCAGCAAAACCAACAGTAAAAGCCTGCCCAACAGACCATAATACAGGCCTACAACAGTAAAAAAACTGACCCACACACTGACCTGTTAGACCAGCCACTCGACACTACCTGAGGGCCCTATAGGGCAGTCCGGCACTGCACCCAGCTGTAGTGGGTGGTAGGGAGGCGTGTAATTTTCTGGGAAGGTGCATTTCCCAGCAACCCTGGCACGCCTCCACAGACTCTGTTAAGGCAAGTTATTGCTTGACCCTTTTAAAAAAAGTGCTTGTTACAAATTAGGGCTTTTTGGCCAAGACAACTTGGTTTGTGTGTGACCATGCACTATAAAGAACACACATGTGTCTATCCTATACTGGGGATGTAACTATTTCCTCCTTACTTGTCTAGCCACACATGGGAAGTTGAAAGGGGCTGTGAGAATGGGCACCAAAGTACCTTACAGCTTTGCACAGTTTATTTGCTGGGGGCACTAGCTGGGGCTTCCGGGAACTCTGTGAAGAATACAAAGTATGACAAAGGCATTTCCGGCTTCATGGAGCCCTCTTGGGAGAAATATGGAAATGGTAGAAAATGGCCATAGAGGAGCCTCCCGAGCATGAGTGCCTACAATACATTTTTAGACCAGAGAGCAAAACTAGAGCAGTCACACTTGTATAGTCCTGAAGTCCACTGGGTGGAAGGTGAAGACACTGCCCCATAAATGGTCTGTTGATATGGATATACAGATCACTGATGCTGACTCGGCTAGAATCCTTAAGAAATACCAGAAAGTATCGAGGAATGCCACATTTAAGTTAATACAATATTATCACATGCACTGAGTGTACATCACTCCCAAAAGAATTAACCACGTGTTTCCTGGGGCTCAGGCAGACTGTCCTCGATGTAATGAATAGGGTGCTGATTTCTACCATATGGCTTGATCCTGCCCTTCACATAGAACATTTTGGGACACGACTCTTCAAATGATTAACAGGGCTAATGATTGACAAGTCTGTGCGTCTTCGATGGAGTGCCTACTGGGACACTTTCCAAGAAGCAAGGCCACCTCATTAATAAGTAAATTCATAGATCTGGCGCTTATACTGGCCAGACGCCAATTGGAAGACTGCAGTGGCCCTGAATTACAGAGGTGGAGGAAAGAGCTAGACACCTGGTTGGAGTGTGAGGGTGTAGGGCTTAAAAGATAACAGAGAAAGGATCTGTGACAATACCCTAACACGCAGTCTTAGGATATGATCATAGAATCCTAACAAACAATAGATAATAGCGGGTAGATGATAGACTTCAGAATTATGGGAAGACTTGCCATGATGTCCTGCAAAATGTCTGATCACAAGTCAATTGGCTACATGGAGACATTGAGACATTATCTCAATTTTATTTTAAGAACACTCTGTTTTTCACATATTACACGGGGTATTATATGTTGGAGTACGTTAAAAATCTTTTCTACTCTGTCTGTTCTCCTACTGGACACTATTTACACTTTTCAGTTTTTCTAAGTGAGTAGATAACCGATGATGATACACGTGGGCATGCTGGCGAGAACCTGCTGGTAGCCTCCCTGGTGTTGCGTACGTGAGGTATCTACTCACTCTTTCACTTATTTTCAAGTATCCCTCACTCTTAGACTAGGAGGAGGGTGGTCTTTTAGCGGATTCAAGTCACATAAGTTCCTTGTTTTTAAGAAAATTGAACAGAATGAGGGTGGCAGGTTGTAGCTTATACTGGACCAATGGCCAGGAATAATTGGGTGGAAAGGCTTCCCCACTTCACTAGCTACCCCACTATGAACATTGTGTACCCTCTGTGAAATCCAGGCTCGTGTTATATTTTTGGTTACATGGAGACAGTGCCTGCCTTCCCCCCTCCGCCCCCTCCAGGAGGGACAGCGTAATTCGGTACATTCTGAACACTGAGTTGCTTGTAGTGCTATTATTTTTTAAGTGATATGTGCATACGTTTGAGTTTTTCCACTTCAGCGGTTAAAGTTTGGTTATGTTACAGTAGCAGGGTTAGCATTAGGAAAGCACTTTATAACATGGTTTAATGACCTAGAACTTTGGGGAATATGTACAAGGAAGTGGTGGAGCACGACGTTAGCCTCCTTGGCTTAATGACGTGCTCCGCCACTTCTGAAACACAAGGCTGCACCATATTTACAAGAATGTGGTGCAGCCTTACGCTTCCCTTGCGATGGCACTAAGTTTAGCAACTTAGCGCCAACGCAGGCACCCTTGCACCATAGTGCAAGGGTGTCTGCATGCAGGGGGGGATTCTTTATGTGTAGGAAGGTGTCCCTTCCTGCACATAAACAATCCTAAAATGCCATTCTGTCACTTGCATGTGTGCTGCTTCATGCAACACACATGAAAGTGACAAAATGACATTTCTTTAAAGGTTTGTTTATGTACAGGAACCATAGCGTGAAAGGGGGCCTTATGTACAAGGCAGCGTTAAGCCACATTAAGTGGCTTAACGCTGCCTTGTACACAAGGTGCAGCCCCTATCGCCACCACAATGCCGGTAAATGTGACGCTGTGGTGGCGATAGTAGCTTGTACATATGCCCATTCGTATTTTAGGACATACGGTTGTGATATACCTGTATATAATGTTATGTTGGTACACTCTCTTTCTATCTCTTTCTTACCTGTATTGTATGTCTAAAGCCAAGACTATGTAATGTAAAAGAGAATTTGTTGCACTGCTGTGCCTTTTAAATTTAATGAAGCAATAGAAATTGGTTTTAAAAAGTCTACTTATAGTAGTTAGCCATCAGACTTTCACAATAGCGTATTACATTTAAGCACAAATACTCTTCTAAACAAAAGTGGTGCGCTGTGATTACTAGGCGGGATTCTCCTGCTCTCTTGCTGTTAGATATTGTCTTAGGGGTTTTCAAATGTCCCTTTGTCTAGACTGATGTGGTTGGAGTAACAAATAATTATCTTTTGGTTCATTGCAGAATATCAGATCCAAGACCTCTATCCCTACCTATTGCTGCTCTTTTTTTAGCTAACAACAGCGTAAGTACTATGAAGCACATTTTTCCCTTGCAGAGTCGGCGCTCCCAGGGCGGCACAACCACCAAGGTCGTAATGTGGTGGTCGGAAGACCGCCACTACCGCCCCACCACGAGTCTTGCGGTCCGAGGGCCGCCAGACTCGTAATCAGGCCCTAAGTGCACCAGGTGTGCTGCAGGTATGTGCATCCACGTTTTGTGTCTCTAGTAGACTTTGCTATTATAGAAGGGACCTGTAAGAAAGTGGATTGTTACTTGTGGTGGATGAGAGTCCATCACAAGGAATAAGGCCACCAAATATTTAAATTAAAACACAGTTTCAATAATATAAACCTAGGCTAATCCAGATGGTAGCTATAATACAGAGGAGGCAGGCTTAACTTAGAAAAATGTGAACATTATTTAGAAGTAGTGAAACAGGTAAAAAGACAAACTATAACCAAACAATTCCAAAACAAATTTATGCAAATAGAATAAAAATAGTGAGCAAAATGACATGAAAATTACAAAAATCCAATATAGGGAACTGTAGATATTAATTTTTAAAGATTCAAGGCAAAAAGTGACAAGAAAAAGTGAAGCGCCAATCAGAATCACTGTGTGCAGTTGACCGGGACACTTGTACATAATTTCAGGCTAATCACGAGGGAGCACTAGTCGGATACACCAAGCGAGTAATCCCGGTCAAAGATTTCCCCTTCTGACTTAGGGGCATATTATTCACAAGGACTTATCTCCGAGTTATCGCCACCTTAACGCATCAAAAGTGGAGATAGATTTAACGCCCCATTCACAAGCGTGTGCA
Source organism: Calotriton arnoldi (assembly GCA_963921515.1). Classification (NCBI taxonomy): domain Eukaryota; kingdom Metazoa; phylum Chordata; class Amphibia; order Caudata; family Salamandridae; genus Calotriton; species Calotriton arnoldi. The sequence continues at coordinate 3,301,572 of CAWUFW010000831.1, read as the reverse complement.
AACTGCAGACATCGCCAGTATTCCCGCGATAACTGCCCCAAAATTTACCTCCACGGGTGACACCACCAACTAACGCTAATGAGATGCAGAGTAGGCGTTCCCGTGCAAAAACACACGAAAACACCACTACACCACATTCAGAACGAATTGCCAGATCTGCGATGCGAACCAAAAACAGGGGATAAGCCGCGGTAGCAACAGGGATTTAACACCTGCCTTCTGCTGGTGCTAAGCAGGACGACTACCTGCAGTATGAAAGGGAGCCCAGCCCAGAGCCACATCTGAAGACCCACAGATGCCATGGAGACAATGATCATGTAGCTCGGAGACCCATGAGTGCCACAACACCCACCGCCACCCCGCCCAGGCCCCCCCCCCCGGACAAACACATACCATGCACGACACAAGAGCCACAAAAAGCGCATGATGTCGCACAATGACAACAAGAAACACACATGTGTGGTCAGAAGAACGAGAAACAGTCACTCATCATTGAAGTAACAACCAAAAACTTTATTGAACTACAACACAAAACACCAATGCGGAAGACTCCTGTCGGGTCCGTCCGGGACAATCTTGATGTCACAGCCTGGAAAATAAAGCACAAAATCAGAACGTGTGTCATGCGCACATCAAAGGAGCGAGACACAGAGAAACAGAGAATGAAAGAAAGGCAGAGAGAGAAAGAGAGTGAGAAAGAAAGAAAGGGAGAGAGAGAGAGAGAGAGAGAGAAGGAAAGGAAGGGAAGGGAGAGAGAGAGAGAAGGAAAGGAAGGGAGAGAGAGAGAGAAGGAAAGGAAGGGAGAGAGAGAGAGAGAGAGAGAGAGAAGGAAAGGAAGGGAGAGAGAGAGAGAAGGAAAGGAAGAGAGAGAGAGAGAGAAGGAAAGGAAGGGAGAGAGAGAAGGAAAGGAAGGGAGAGAGAGAGAGAGAGAGAGAAGGAAAGGAAGAGAGAGAGAGAGAGAGAGAAGGAAAGAAAGGGAGAGAGAGAGAAAGGGAGGGACACTGCCGCCCCTGCGCACCCAGGCACCACTGCTCACCTGCTGCCACCGGTGTGTCTCCAACCACGTGCCGGTATACACTGCAAGCCACCAGGGGCCCGATTCACAGAACTAACTTACGACAAAATCCTAAACTTACTACCATTTTGGTATTCACAGAATGAACTTACTTATTTTGGTATTCACAGAATAAACTTACTCATTTTGGTATTCACAGAAGACACTTACACATTTTGTGTAACTTACACATTTTGTGTAACTTACTCATTTTGTGTAACTTACACATTTTGTGTAACTTACACATTTTGTGTAACTTACACATTTTGGTATTCACAGAAGGCACTTACTCATTGATGAGTAAGTGCCTTCTGTGAATACCAAAATGAGTAAGTTAATTCTGTGAATACCAAAATTGTTGTAAGTTCATTCTGTGAATACCCAAATGTGTAAGTTCATTCTGTGAATACCAAAATTGTTGTAAGTTCATTCTGTGAATACCCAAATGTGTAAGTTCATTCTGTGAATACCAAAATTGTTGTAAGTTCATTCTGTGAATACCCAAATGTGTAAGTTCATTCTGTGAATACCCAAATGTGTAAGTTCATTCTGTGAATACCCAAATGTGTAAGTTCATTCTGTGAATACCAAAATTGTTGTAAGTTTAGGATTTTGACGTAAGTTAGTTCTGTGAATCAGGCCCCAGGTCTGCAACCTGTAAACGAGGCTGTGGTATCCTCAGGTCATGTCATTCTGTTCCCTGTACCTAGCTGCTCAGCCAGTGTGAGTGTTCCGGTTAGAATGTTAGTGTGAGTGGAATGCTTGGGTGCCTGTGGTGTGTGTGTGAGACAGTTGGGAAGATGGGCTGAGCAGCTAGGAGGCTGCTCCTGGTGGGGCTTGTTCTAGCTTATTGTAACTACTTCTAAGAACTGAATAAACTACATCAACTACAACTCGGCTACGTCTACTTTGTCTGCTGTACACGTGGGCAAGACCACTACACATTTATGGCGACGATCTTGAGGAGACTAACCTGCGCTCAACGTGCCATCTAACAAGAATTGGGAGTAACCAGTAACGAATGTGGAACAAGAAACAAGAAAGTCACAAAAAAGGAACGTCGAAAAGCACGCACGGTAGCCACACCAGTGTCAACTACACCGGACAGCCCTAGCCCAGGCGTACTGTGAAGTCATCTCAACACCTGCTAATAAATCATCTAAGCAAGAGTCTTAGCATCTGTTGAGGAATTCAGGCAACAAAAAAAAAGTCTACGCTGCCACTACAAACGTATACAGTGCTTCAAGATGTAAGGTACACAGTGTCTGACTGAGTCTCTGGTGGGAAGTGAAGTTATGATGTTTTAAGAAAAACATTTGCTTGCTGGTTCAAGATCCGTGTCATTATTCACCCACGTTTTCCTTTCTGTGGGTTGGATGTCTGACTGTTCTTGGCGCTGCTTTGCGTCGGCTCAGCAGCGTTTTGAAACCTACTGATGTCCATTTACTTGTGGATAGGCGATTTGAGTGTGGTCACAGCTGTAATTGATTTTCATTACCGAGCCAACCTGCCTGCAAGTGACAGTGAGACCATGGCGGAGTTTGACTTTGTACATTTAAATGGTTTCTACTCTGTTATGTGGCCTGAGAGTCGTGACAGTTGCGCTTTGTTTTGAATTCAAAATATTGGCTCGCGCAACTTACCTTGACCACGATGCCACGCGGAGCTTCTCCTGAGCCTTCCATGATGTCTGCTTACTTCACGATCGACGAGGCTGCCAAAGGACGTTTTGAAGCAGTAGCGCGCCATGAGCCACTCGGCATGCGTCTAGTGTGCGTCCCGCCATCTTGGAGTTGGCGGATTCAGGTATTTTGCATTGCCTACTATTGTCTGCTGACGGTGCACTGCAGCAACCTGCCAACCATTGTTCAACGAATAAAGTTTTGTTTTGAGGATGCATCGTCATCAGCAGCGTCATGAAGTCTGGTTTTCCTTTTCAAAATGGGGTTTGCTGCTCTACCCTTCATCTACTCCGTCTTGAGTAGATGTCTCCTGCCCAGCAATTTGATCTGCATCTTTAGGAAGCGTGAAGAAACCAAAGTGGTTATTCTTTGCTCAAACGGCAATTATCTACGTTTGAATGGCGTGACATACGATTTTTCTGAATCTGGGTTTAAGTACTCTCTTCTGAATGGTACAAGGAGGAATGGTCTAGTTCTGTATTCTAGAGGCTCACAAACAGTGGACTAACATTTGAAGGTACTTTTCGTTTTTACGCTTGAAAGTCAACATGCGAGTTCGCAAGCATCTCACCTCCTGTGTTCTGCAGTTTTCTTTGGTGCTCTCTGTAGGAGTGTACATTTTTTTCTGGCGCAAGTACTGTCTCTTGAGGTTCTTTAAAGGCACACATTATCACTTTTGAGCATTATTACTATTTTTCATTCGCTCACATGTGGACATGCTTCTTAAAATAAGTTGTTACAGGCATTATTATTATCTGGTGTGTCTGATAACTGAAAGTTTGAGTGCTATATTTTAATGTTCCAAAGGATGTCCAAATCGGGTGAGAGGTCGCTCACCGGCGTGTTTTTTTTCGGGCATGTTTAAAGGTTCGATGCCTAGAATGTCGTTTTAGAAAAAAAAAATGTGTGTGTTTTAACTACTGGGTTCTCTCACCCTCACGACTGTACTACAGTGATGTGTTTCATGCATGTTTTCATTACAGTTCATGTATCCCTGTTTAGGGGATGGGAGTGGGTCCTAGTCCCATATCTCTTTTTCACGTAGGTTTTGTTTACAGATGTAGAATCCCGACCAAGGGGATGGGAGTGGGTCTTAATCCCATGTCTCAGGTTCACGCATTTTCTTATGTTTTATCCCTGTCTTTGGGATGGGAGTGGGTTCAAGTCCCATTTCTCTTATTTACAGATTTGTTACTTTTGGTATGGGTGTTAGTCCCATTTCCTAGTTTTTGGTCTCTTGTGTGCGTGTGCCACACTGTACTGCATTTGGTTATTTAATGATGCTGTACATGTCCTTGGGTATTAGTCCCATGTGACACTAGTTGTTATGCTCAATGTTCTTGGGCTTATGTCATTCCTTACAGTGGGTTTGATGTACATCCTTTCTTCTGGATGTCTGTGTTTGGGTGTCAGTCCCAGTTACATGTTTGAACGTCATGTTGTGTTTTTGGTGTATAAGTCGCCCCGCGCTTCACTCAGTGCTTTTGCGTCGTTCTGTTGTGTCGACGTATTGTGTGCGTTTGTCACACTGTGCTGCTTTCTTGCTGCACAAGTTCATGGGTGTTAGTCCCATGCAACGTTACTTGTTACATTTGGTTGTCAGTCCCATGCATGGTTACCTGTTATACTTGGGTGTCAGTCCCTTGTGTTTTTGGTGTATAAGTCGGCCTGCGCTTCACTCAGTGCTTTTACGTCGTTCTGTTGTGTCGACGTATTGTGTGCGTTGTCACACTGTGCTGCTTTCAGGCTGCACAAGTTCTTGGAGTGTTAGTCCCATGCAACGTTACTTGTTATAAATGGGTGTCAGTCCCTTTTACTCTTGTTACATGTCTTGCTCACTTGTTGTGTATGTGAGCTCTTATTACGCTATTTACTTTTTATTCAATTACTATGAAAGGAAGAGGATGGGTATAGTGCATGTGCATTTCTATTTCTCCATTCTTCTTTCTTTCTTCGTTCTTCCGTTTTCCCTCTCGTGATGTCATTCCTCGCATCCCTGGGTTAATGGATGGTTTACTTCATGTGTACATTATTGTGTATAGTTGTTTTCATTTTAGTTTGGTTCTTTTTATTGTTCAGTATAAAAGGGATAGGATATGTGGTACACTCAGGTCATGTCGTTCTGTTCCCTGTACCTAGCTGCTCAGCCAGTGTGAGTGTTCCGGTTAGAATGTTAGTGTGAGTGGAATGCTTGGGTGCCTGTGGTGTGTGTGTGAGACAGTTGGGAAGATGGGCTGAGCAGCTAGGAGGCTGCTCCTGGTGGGGCTTGTTCTAGCTTATTGTAACTACTTCTAAGAACTGAATAAACTACATCAACTACAACTCGGCTACGTCTACTTTGTCTGCTGTACACGTGGGCAAGACCACTACAGAGGCCAGAGTCAATCATGGCAGAGTCCATCTCACTGCAACAACGCCTGTCCGTCCCTGCTCACACATGCAGCCGCACCCTACCCCCTCCCGCCGGCCAGCGCTGGCTGTCCGCACTTGCGCACCCAGGCCCCACTGCTCACCTGCCGCCAACGGTGTGTCCACCAGTGGGCACACCACGTGCCTGTGCAAGCTCCAGGCCCAGGTTCCACCACCATGGCATGCTCCACATCAAGCGGACCCGCATCGCGGCCCAGCAGGTCCCACACATGACGCTGAGTCCTGAGGCATCAATGGCAGAGACCACATCAGTGCACACGTCATCATCGCAGGCTGCACACCCGCTCAGCAATTTCGGTGCCACTAACCCTGTGCAACCCCAGTCAGCGCCACGTGGTGGTAGGCCCGTGATGGCCACAAGGCTTCGGGTGCCACTAACCCTGTGCAACCCCAGTCAGCGCCACGTGGTGGTAGGCCCGTGACAGCCGCATGGCTCCGGGTGCCACTAACCCTGTGCGCAACAAATCATGGGCCCTTTATGATTGAGAATCGTGGAACGTCCGTCATCCAGTCACAACCGGCAGAGGGGAATGTGACGTTGTCGGCCCCTTATATTGGCGGGGTCACATGGCCTGTGACGCCTGTGCCGGATGGGTGTGGTGTGTGTGCAAACCTGCCCTCAGGGAGTGGCCGTGACATGCTGACAACTAGACCAGTGACCTGCAGACCACTAGCGTGTAAACCTGTGACTTGTAGCTATGTGGCCCCCCCTCGGAGCGTAAGCTGAGTGGTCTGGCCTGGCATACGCCGGACCAGCGCAGGGCTTGCAACAATGACTCTGGGGCTCTGGGCGTGGTTCAGTCCATGTCCGGACAAGGAAGAGACTAATGCGTGTGTCCCTGTTGTAGTGTCTTCGGCACCCGGAACGCAATCATCAATGTAGCACACTGTGACTGGAATCCCACTAGATGAGCATCATTGACGTTATGGGGAATCACTGACCCTACATTCATCCACACATTCATACATGAATGATGAAAGACATGACACAGCAGTGCGTTTCTACATGTTTAATGCACATCCAGTGGAGTTTTGCAGCTGGAGCAGTACAGGCCATGCCAACCCCACTTCACAATATGGGCCCGTGGAGGGCCAGCCAGAGTCCATCGGGGAATGACAAGTACAGCGGAAGAGGAAGGGTACAGTCCGCAGTCTGGTCGCCGTGTCATTGGTCACCAAACAGGATATGGCAGTCCATTTCATGGTCCAAGGTGAGTGCAGCAGAGTGTATCGGGGGTCAGTGGAAGGTCATGGGGCTATGTGCGGCACCAAGCAGCAACAGGCCAGGTGGCGGACATGAATGCTAGTGCCTCCTTCTGATCTCAAGCCTATCCACGTCCTCGTCCTCGGATGTGTGCTCTGCCCCACCTGTGGGTGGTGCAGTTCCGGCTGCGGCACTGTGTGCCACTGACACATCAGGGGCCGGAGAAGGATTGTCGGCCGCACTGTGTGGCAGTGACACATCAGGTGCTGGTGTGGAAATGCCTGCCGCACTGTGAGGCACCGACACACCAGGGGGCGGAGATGTGGATGGTGTAGGGGCAGCAGCATTCATCTGCGCCACGCCTTGGGGCAGCAATGCCATGATGAGGATACGCAGGGCATGGTAGATCCCAGCTACATTTTGCTGATGTGCAACGGTGGCTGCCATCCTTTCCGCCTCCATCCACACCATGTCCTCCATGAGCTCCGCAAGTGTGCCAGCTCACGGCTGAGATCGCTGGAGCCACTCTGAGCGGACAGGTGTTCTTGTCTCCGAGTCATGACTCCAGCGATGTCATCCAGGGCTAGATGGAGACCAGGGAGCGGCCTGTGGGTGTCCGTTAGGGACTGGAGGTGGTCCCTGATCAGACTCAGACACCCATGGATGGCGTCAAGTTTGGTAGCCATGAGGTCGAACCCAACCCGCACCTGCTCAGCCATCTCCCTCTGGCCCTCCAACACACGGCGATGGAAGGCCATGTGTTGTTCGGGGGGGTCTTGGGAGACAGCCGGGGTTGTGGGTGCCTCCTGCTGGGTGGTTTGTGGAGTGGGTGGGCTCTCCTCGATGCAGCTGGGCTGCCCTGATCCTGGAGGTGATTGGCGGATGAGTTCAATGATGTCTTGGAGGGCTTGGGTGTCGATGCTGGTGGTGTCCTCCTCGTCATCAGTGAAGAGTGGCTGGGACTGCTCTGCAGGAGGTGTTGACGGTGCCCCTGCAATGTGAAGGGGAGATGAGGTGTTACAATGTGTCCACATGTATGTAGCCGAATGGTACATGTTCACAATCAGACAGCATGGCATTGTACATTGTGACAGTCTGTAGATCAGGGCCATGATCCAGAGTCATTGTGGGTGTGCACTGTGCTCTACTTGATTGTGCATGTGTGCCATTGTGGCCATCTCCCCCGTCCCCCCAGTACCTGGTGGTTACTCACCCTGTTGCTGTTGTGTTGTGTCATGTCGAGCAGTGTCCGGTGCCCTGACTCCTGCCACGGTCTCCACACTGATGACTGTCGACACCAGCTCCTCCATGTCATCCAGCTCCAGCAGTGGCGCTGGGCTCCCACCTCCAGTCTGCATTGCTGCCTTCTGGTTGCCTGCGAGTTTCTCCTTGGTTTTGCGCTTGATGTCAATCCATCGCCTCTTGACCTCGTCCATTGACCTCTTGTGCTCTCCGACGGCGTTCACCTTGTCCACGATGGACCGCCATATTCCATTTTAGGTGCCCAATGACACATTGGAGGTGACGAACAGTTGTTGATGGTGTTCTATCACCTCCGTGACCAGGATCCTATTCTCCTGCGGACTGAATTTCATCTTCCTCTTCTTCTTGTCCTTGCCCTTCCCTGTCCCCGAGGTCCCAGGCTGGTCGTCCCGGGTGCTTGTGGCGTTCCGCTCGTCCTCTGCGCCTGCTCCGGCTGCCTCCATGGTGTTTTGGTGTTGGTCATTTTGTGTTTGTGTGTTTTTTCTACTTTTGTAGTGATTTTCCCGTCTGCCGTGTGTGTATGGCAGGCCTGGCGCTGCTTATCGCTGATTTCCTCATCGCGGGTTGGCACATTGCATGTTTTTTTGCGTTGGGGTTTGGGTTTTTATCACCTTTGCGGTTGTTGTATCGCGGACATTGTCCGCGTTTTCGGGAGACTATCACATGGTACCGCCGTGTTGTGAATTCCACGTTAACACAGGGTTATTTTCCCGCGATAGACTGCGATGTGTAAAGTTGTGTTAACATTTTTTGGAGGTGTTTAGCGCACGTTCTTGTGAATATCCCCCTTAGTCTTTAAATGAAAGCCAAAATCATGCAGTGGGGCAAAGTTGCTGGCTGTATGTGACAAAGTCCTCTTGAAGCCAGATAGCCAATTGATGAGGTCCCAGTGAAGCTGTTGGTTTTGACAGGAAAGGCTCCAAAATACAAATGTAAGAAAATTCAACTTTTATGGCCTCTGGCATCCTTGTGTCAGGCAGATACTTTTTAAGTTTTTGCCTGGTTAAGATTTCTACCTTCAGACTGAGCCTTTTTATAGTGCTAAACAAATCCTCCAGCAGGGCAAAGCCTGAAGCTGTATCCAAAGTAGTCTGCTCAAACTTTTGCCGTTGACATTCAGGAGGTCTTGAATGTCCAAACATTTTCTAAGTACCAGCTTTTCAAAGTGTCTGGAGCAGCTCCTCCTGGTCACTTCTATGGCTCCCAGAACCTCAGGGACAGCACTTTGGGGTCAGGACTCACTCAAGCAGAGGCCCCATGCAGGACTCAGTTCAGGTACATTTGCTCCTGCTCAGCTGGGCACTTCAGGAAAAAGGCATCTTACAGCTTGTTTGGTACTTGTTGAAATACAAGAGGTCATCCATCTGAGTGTGCCTTAGTCCTGGGTACAAGTGGGAGAAGCTCCAGTCCCTCAGGTCTTCACACAGGTCTGAAACTCCAAGTCCAGTACTCTTCTGATGATCCACCGTTTTAGACAGTGTTCTGAGGTGCCCCTTTTGTAGGGTTTATTAGCCAGTGAGTGGGATTACTCCTAGACACTCCCTAACTAAAGAGAAAAAGGTTGCCAGGAGCAAACCTTCCCACTTTTTCAGTACATCATATTTGCCTTAGTGCAAACTTTCTCACAGTGCACTATTCTAAGCAAAATCCAAGATGTCACAAATGTTCTGCCCTTGGAGGTGACTGAAGTATCTCCCATGTCTGTATTTACGGAAATGGCAGTCTATTCCTCCTCAGCAGCACAAAACTGGTTCTAGCACCTGCTCCTCTTCCACTGGGCTGATGGCAAGCTGGCTACAGTGAGCCCAGGAAACAAAAGTCTTCTGTTGCAAAACTCTGCCTTTACACCTAGCTATGAGTAGTCAAGCCTCACACTGGGCCCTGTCAAGTTAATGAAGTTTCTGAACCCTCCCCAACTGCCCTTCCTCAGCTGATATGAGTCACATACCTCAAGTCCAGGTCTTACTGCCATAAGGGCCTAAACCATTGTATCTATTCTAGGAGCAGTTTTCACACCTCATTAAGGGGAAACACTGACAGGGACATCTGATAGCAGCATAATACTTTTCAGCTAGCTAGAGGTTCAGGCAGATAAAGTCTAACATTCTAAAAGTCCCTTTTCCGAAATATTTATTACAATTTTGACTGAATTGTATTTTTTTCTTCTCAAACATGTTTTTATTGAGTTTTATGGAAGGGTTATCATAGCATTTGACAATACATATATTCATTCAGACAAGACTCTATTTCTGTGTACAGAGTATTACAGTTATTACAGGCCCCAGTGGTCTCATGGAGTTATATATGCACAATCTATGCAGTGCAAAGAACAAATTCGTCGTAGAGTAACCCCACCCTTGTACCCCTAAATCTGTATTTGTAAAGCGCGAACTACTCACCCTTACGGGTCTCAAGGCGCTGGGGGCCGTCGTGGAAATTAAGTGAGCTATTGCCCAGAGTCACATGGTGCTGAGCTGAGCTGCCGACGGAGCCGGGGATCGAACCGTGAGCCCTGTGCTCCGAAGTCAGCTGCCCTGGCCGCTGCACCACACCTCTCCACCCCCTTCCCCAAAACCCAGTCCCTTTGCCAATGAGTCACTTGTGCAGTCACTTACAAGAGGCGTATAGGGGATCCTGGGAGTATATTCCCAACTGTATGTGAACAACCCAAAGAAGAAAAACAAAAAAAACAAAAAAAAGAGGGGTAGTGTGTCCCCTGTTAAAGGGGACCCTGGGTGACTAGCGAGAGTGGTGCGCGTTCCATGAGGCATTCTGTTTTGGGACGGGACGTTGGTTAGAGTTGAAACAGATGAAGTGCCCGGACTCTCGGGGAGCATGTGGTCATTGGTAGACCTGTGGACAGGTACTTCACTAAGGGACCCCAGGTGTATTCGAAATTTTTAAAGGCGTCTCTGTATATGTCACTCAGCCTTTCCATAGTTAATGCTCTCCATAGTTGTGCCTGCCATTGTGTCATGGACGGAGCCTCTTTCTTCTTCCAAGCTGCGGCCAAGGCCGTTTTAGCCGCCCCTAGACAGAGCCACATGATGGCTTGGTCTGCCGTTGTTTGGTACTGTAGCACCGGGTCCCTAAGTCCCAGGAGGGCGAATTCAGGAGAGACCGGAATGGGGTACCCTAGGATGTCTTTGATAAGGGCTAAAATTTAATTCCAGAAAGGCCGAATGATTGGGCAATTCCACCATATGTGTTGAAAATCACTGAGCAAGCCGCATCCCCTCCAACACAAGTCTGATGTGTTAGGGAAAATCTTCTTAAGTTTGGTGGGGTATAGGTACCAGTCGTAGAGTACTTTATAATGGGCCTCTCGCTGTGTCAGTGAGTGATTGTGACGCCGTATGTCCTTCCATAATGCCTTCCATTGAGAGTCCGTAATATCTTGGCCAAGTGTACTTTCCCAAAATGCCAGATAACGGGGACGGGATGAGGGCAGTGAGTGTAATAATAGTGTGTAGAGGAAAGAGATGGCTCCTTTCATCGTGCCCGCTCCCGTCAAGAATCGCTCTAGTGGTGTGAGTTCCCTCGTTGCCCCTTCTCTGATCTCTGGCTGCATGGCCCAGTGGCATAGTTGGAGATAGTGAAAGTATTCTGATTTAGGTAGATTAAATTCGCGTTGACAGTTTTCAAATGTTAGGACATCCCAGTTATGGAATAGGTGAGTAAGCGCCAGGCATCCCCCCTCCCTCCATGCATCAAAGGGTCCCGGCTCAAGTGCGAGGGGAACGCTGGGTTATAGTGTATAGGGGTGTATGGGGATGGAAATGTCGTCCAGGCAGTCTGTCGCAGCACTTCGTCCCATGTGTGCAGAGTCGTTTTGGTCGGGGTACTAATGTACGCATTAGCCGGCCGATCTGGTTTCGGTTTCCAGAGGAGGTCCCAGGTCACCCGGCCTGCTATCGCTCCGTCCATATGGAGCCAGTGTTTGTCCGATTCTCGGTGGGACCACTCGACTATAACTCGGAGTTGTGCTGCTTGGTAATAAAGTGTCAAGTCAGGCATCGCTAGGCCCCCTTCGTCTGCGGATTTTCTTAGAAGATGGAACGGTAGTCTTGGTCGTTTGTTTTGCCAGACGAATTTTTTAAGCATTGTGTGCGCTCTGTGCAAGAAGTGTTTCTCAAGGCTGATGGGTAAACTCTGGAACAAGTGCAGAAATTTCGGCAGAACCACCATCTTAATGGCGTGAAGTCTGCCGATCCAAGACAAGTAGAGTGGTGACCAGCGCTTGAGATCAGCCTGCAGTTGGGTGAGAAGTGGAGGGTAATTGGCTGCGAACAGGTCTGATATTTTGGGAGTTAATTTAATCCCTAGATAGGTCAGATCTTTATTGGCCCTTTGGAATGGTGTGGCTGTTTCTAGGTTTCTCATGTCGGATTCTGGCAGTGTTAAATTTAAAAGAAAGGATTTGGTGGGATTAATTTTAAGGCCTGCTACTTGTTCGAACCCAGTCAGCTCCTCTTGTGTTACAGCCAGTGAACGTAGAGGGTCCGACAATGTCAACAAAATGTCGTCGGCGAAAAGGGATATCTTGTGTTCTTCGGAGCCAAAGGGCACCCCTCTAATTTCCGGCGACTCCCTGATCGTTGCTGCCAATGGTTCAATGCTGAGCGCAAAGAGGAGCGGGGACAGGGGGCAGACCTGTCTCGTACCTCTCCCCAGCAAGAACAGGTCCGATGCCATCCCATTAACCAAGACCCGGGCACTCGGCGCTGTGAAGTTAGCTCGTATCATGTTGATGAAGGTGTCACAGAATCCATACCGTTGGAGGACCTGGAAGAGAAAGGACCAATCCACGCGGTCAAACGCCTTCTTGGCATCGAGAGTGACCTAGTAGGACTGCGGGAATCTGTTTTTTATGTGTTTTCTCTATTAAGTGAATCACCCTGCGTACATTATCATGTGTGTGTCTGCCCCTAATAAAACCGGATTGGTCCGGGTGTATGAGATCAGGCATCAACCCGTCCAGCCTGGAGGCCAGTATCTTTGAGTATAGTTTGGCATCTAAGTTAAGTAGCGCTATGGGGTGGTAAGAACCACAGAGCTGGGGATCCTTCCCGGCCTTAGGAATCACTGTGATTAGCGCTTCGCTCATGGTATTGGTAACTTGGGTTGAGGTCGCAATGTGATTAAAGAGCAGAGTTAACTGGGAATGAGTTCCGCACTGAAGCTTTTATAGAATTGTGCAGTCAGACCGTCTCGTCCTGGGGCCTTATGCAATTTGAGAGTCTCAAGGGCCGACTAGACCTCTTCCTCTGAGATAGGTTCCCCGAGTTGCTCATTCTGAGAATTCGTTACTCGAGGCAGCGTAACTGAGTTGAGATAATTTACTTGGGCATGTGAATCGGCTTGGTCGGGGTGTAGAGTGCCTCATAGAAGTTTTTAAACAGTCGCGCTTTCCCAGGTTCCTCATTAGTCAGGGCGCCTGTGGGATCTTTTATGCTTGCGATATACTCCCTTTCCCTTTTCACCCTAAGTTGTCGCGCCAAGTGTGAGCCTATTTTGTTGCCCTGTGCATATGACGTCCGCTGAAGGCGAAGCAAATTCAGTTCTGCCCTATTTGAGTAGATTGCGTGTAGTTTCCCTTTCAGGGCTGTGACTTTTCTCTGGAGTGTGAGGGTGGGGTTAGCTTTATGCTCGCGCTCCGCTGTCTTTAGTTCCCCCTCTAAGAGTAGCCTCTCTGCCTTCCTCTCTTTATTAAGAGCAGACATCAAGGACAGGCATTGTCCCCGAAAGACGGCTTTGAATGTGTCCCAGTTATTTGACACGGATGTGTCCTGAGGGTTGTTTGTTTGAAAGAAGTCTCTAATAGAGGCCCTTAGTGCGTCTCGCGATGTTTTGTCTTGGATTAAGGCATTAGGAAAGTACCATCGTTTGAACTTAAGTGTGTTGCATCTCCACTCTATGGAAACCGCAAGTGGAACGTGGTCAGAAATGATGATAGGGTGGATTGTGGCCTCGTGAATTTGAGTAATGAGGGTTTGACTGAGAAACGTGTAGTCGAGGCATGAGTAGCTGCGGTGGACATGGGAAAAGAAGGTGTAGTCTGTGTCGTCTGGATGAGCTTCTCTCCATGCGTCTTTGAGGCCCATCTCCTGTACCTCCTGTTTCAGAGCCTTAGGGAAGCTACCCATGTGCGTCTTGTGTGGGTTGGAACTGTCTGCTCTTGAGTGCCATGTGAGGTTAAAGTCCCCCATGAATATTATGTCGCCCGAAGCGAAGCCCCCCAGCAGAGATAGCGTGGAGTGAAGGAATTGCGCCTGGTTAGTATTGGGTGCGTATATCGACGCTATAGTGCATTGTCGCCCCCTTAGGTTCCCCTTCACTATTAGCACCCTCCCCTCCTTATCCGTTTTGTAGTCTGCAGGTTGAAATTTAAGTGAGTAGTGAAAGAGCAGAGCCACCCTGTTATGTTTTGTGGTGGAGGAGGATTTGTAGATCAGTGGGTAGGCCTTGTGTCGCAACCTATGATCTTCGGATCATTTGAGGTGGGTTTCTTGGAGGGCCACCACGTCATAGTGTTGGTCAGTGAGGTATTTCCATACCTTTTGACGTTTAGAGGGGGCATTTAGACCTCGTACATTCCACGATAGCGTGGCGATCACCATATTGATGGTTGTGGGTAGCTTATCCTCATGAGATTAAGGCCTACTTCATATCTTTCCCCATCTCTCTCCCATGCCCGATCCCTCCCACCCTCCGTCCCTTCAGGTTGCTGTAGTGTCTGCCGCCTCCCGTAGTCCCGCCCCCTAGAACCTCTTGTATCATTGCCATCACCCAGGGTCAAAAAGAAAAACATGACAAAAAAAGGGGAAAAAACTGTGAATTCGAAGTGTCAACTTTGGAACTGTCTGCCCCCAGTCCCACGTAGCGCCACAGCGTCCGTCCGACACTTGAGGTGAATAGGACCATAGTCCGCTGCCAAAAGTTCTGTGTTGCTGCTAATTATAAAGACAATCACCTTCCCGCTGTGAGTGGCGTAGCACTCTTCGAGCCTCTGAACGTGTACGGTGAAGCGAGGGAAACAGTTCTCGGTTAACAATTATTTTTAGTGTCCCGGGTCTCTGGAGCTACAGAGGGCCTGGAGCATGGTTGTTTCTGTCTGATCCTTAGGTTATGTCAGTCTCTGTTTTCTTAAAGCCTCCGGCGACTGCCCCCGTGCTCCAGACTGGTCTCTCTCGTGTCTACATTTCACTGCGGCCGTGTTCAGTTTGGGTCAGTAGTGGCTTGGGTCTTCTTAGGTCCGGGGAGTCGACGTGTGCGCCACGCGTTTGCTTCACCCCCCGCCGGTCATGTCTCTGCTGGAGGTATTCGATGGAGTCGTTCCCGTATCCTGAACTGGCATCGGTATCCCTACGACTCTGCACGCCTCTTGGACTTCAGAGACATGAGGTTCCCTGTCTTTATATTCAAAGCTGAGGCCAAAGGGGTAGGTCCATCGGTAGCGAATACTGTCCTGCCGTAGCTTATCGGTAATGGGCCGGAATAGTTGACGAAGTGCCAAGGTTGCCGGGGCGATATCCTGGAATAGGTCACACGTGAACCCCTGAAATTCACCACATCTCTTTTCCTGGCCGCCTGAAGTATTGCTTCCTTGGATTTGAAAGAGTGCAATTTGGCAAGGATGTCTCTCGGTCGGCGTTTCTCACCCTGAGGGGGTCTGCCCACTCTATGGACTCTCTCTATTTTCACCTTCACCGTCGTTGCTCCCAAAATTTCGGAGAACAGCCCCGTTATAAAGGCCTCGAGGTCCGAACCTTCTGCCCCTTCCTCCAAGTTGCGGATTCGCAGGTTGTCTCGCCAAGAGCGATTCTCCAAGTCCTCCTGCTTAAATTGCGTTGCTGTAAGTTGGGCCTGGAGTTCTCTTGTCAAGGCTGAGGTGCGGTCCGACCCCTGTTCAATTTCCGCAGTTTTGGACTCCAAGTCTAGCACTCTCTGGCCCAACGAGTCAATGTCTTGTTGCAGGGAGGTGAGTCTACCATTCAGATCTGCCCTCAGATCGGCCAGAGCTTGTGTCCAGTCCGCCTTTAGTTCATCCCTCAATTCCTGCTTGAATGCTCTCAGGGAGGTAAGGAGGTCATCTTTAGATAGCGCCATTTCAGTCTCTTCACGTGTGCTCGATGGTGGTTTCGCGTTAGAGGTAGGTGCGAAATAGGTAGACACCCTGTTGCTTTGGGGCTGCTTTTTGGGCGGCATAGAGTTGCGGATGATGTGGGCCTTAGAGTGTCTGGGGCCTGGTCCTCTCAAATCGCAGAGCCGGGAATGACCGTTACACTCTCTCCAACGTCGCTCCTCTCCGCGAATGATCAGGATGGGAGGGTGGACTCCCGTCCCATTGGGGGTCCAAGCCTGGCCCTCGGTGCGCCTCTTCAGTAGTGCTTCAGAGCATTTCCCGCCCGCTTGTTCTGGACCTGTGCCTCCAAAAGTCCCCGCTGTCTCTCTCACACGTGGTGGCCCCTTTCGTCCTCCGCCATGCGTCCCTAGCTCATTGCTATCACCATCCGCCCAGGGGATTGCCCTGTCGTACTTCTCTCTTCTGTTGTTTTGCTAGGTGCTCTATCAGGTGGTTTCACAGGGATCAAGGAATTGCCCCTTTCTTACCGCCGGTTAGCAGATTCGTGTGGAGCTTTAACGTGGTCGCGAGGTCTCTTGTCCTTGCCATATTTGAGTCAGGCGCCGCTCGTTACTATCTCCTTTCTAAGTAGTAATGCAGGGCCTCTATTCACAGGGCAAGAAAGGTTTTGCAAAACTGTTCCCTCGTCCGCACCCCCCGCCTGCCACAGAGGGCTGCGGTAGTACCTCGCTGGGACTGCCGCTCGATGCTCCCCGCCACGCTGTGTTGGGAAATGGTGGCGGGTGCTCCTCCCGCCTCACATCACCGTCACTCACCGGACCGCTGACACCCGGTTGTCGTTCCCGGTCCTCCCGGCACAGTCCGCATTCCTCTGGGTGTCCCCCACGGTCGAGCCCTGGAACTTAACTCTCCACCTGCTTGGCAGCCACGTTGTCTGTTACCAGGGAGTCTCCAGCGGTAGCGGTGGCCTCCGTCTCACTCTGGAATCGCTTGCCATCCACTGCATGCAGCCCCATTCCAGCCGCTGCGAACCGAGCCGGGTATATCTCGTATTTATTGTCCGTGCATTACCGTGCTATTGATGCTGTTTGCGTGGTGTTGTCTTGGGATATAGTTGTTTTGGCAACAGAGCCGACATGGATTACGTCCATACGGCCATCTTGGCTGGCCACGCCCCCCTGAATTGTATTTTTAATAAAAATTCAAAATAGGGCTGTGATTATTCCAGTAGGTTGACCAAAATCATGGATAACAGAGTTAAGATTTATTCTGAACTTTAATTTTTCTTCTAGCACATCTACAGACTTCTTTTGGGGGCTGGTTACTGTAGGAACATGCCAACATTAAATTATTGTCTGCAACATTATTAAATATTAGGAACCTTACCTTGTGGACTGCAATGCCTACTTAGGAGTGACTTTTTCAATATTTAAATGTAGGGTTCTTTCCAGTTGAAAAGGGTTATTTTGATAGTTTTGTGTGCAGGTTTAAAGTCTGCAAGAGTCTAGTTAGTCAAGTAGTCTTGAAGCCATGTTTCCTTTGTCAGCCTAGTAGATGGTACATTTGCTAGAGTCCACAGGTGACATTTGAATTTTATATGCCTTTGGTATTCAGGGCTGTATGCTTAGCTGTAATACAAATCCAGGTCTTTTGCTGCCCGAGGTAGGGGTGACTCATTCTGAAAGCCAAGATGTCACCACTCACTGAAATATGTAGCAGGTAAGTGCCCACAAGAAGCTGGCACCTTCTCAAGAGGAAAATAAAAAATGCTTATAAACATCCATGCTGATGAAGCCTTTACAGGGTTGGAGAAAACTAGGAGTCAGGAATTCATATGAGGAAGTCTCAAGAGTGAAGAGTCCAGAAGAACAAGTGGAGGGAGAGAGGAAAGAAGTTAAGGAGCAGAGCTTTGTTTCGATGCATCCTCCACCCAGGCTGAGGCCTTTAAATATTTAAAGAACAAGAAAAGTAAATTACATCAAAGACCATATGACAGGAAACATAATGGATTGGGAAATCAGGATAAAAGTAGGGGAAGAACAGCCATGATGGAAAAGGAAATGAAAAGATAACAAAACCCAGAAGTGGACCTCAGGCAGGTGATTGCCATTTTGGAGTTGAAGTGAGAAGGGACAGCAACCAGGAGCACAGAAGGGAACATGCCTGGGTGAGATACCCTTCAAGACCGCAGCTCCGGGCTTCATGCGACACCTTCTGAGCCGGGAACCAGAGGACCCTGTGAAGTACCTTGGCTGAGAAGTTGCAGGTGTAACAATTGGTCTGTTCCCTGCAGCATAATCTATGGCATTAGAGGAAAGTTAATTATGCCAAATAGGAGTTAACCAATCTTACCATGTTTTAGCGTTCGGAGCACTAATGTCACATCACTTACACTGGGGACTGGACAGCAATGCCCCAGTGTGCAGAGTTAAAAAACCTGTGGCATCAGTCCATAAAAATGGGGGGAACCATGTGAAGAGGCACCTTTTCATATGGCTGTAGAGTCTTATGTGGCCCCTTCTGTTAAACAGATTGCATCAATGCTACATGTGCGCTGGTGTGATCTCAAGGTGGCAATTCCTCATTTCAAGGGAGCGTGGCCCCATGCAAATGAGGAAAGACTTTTCCTCTGCACCCGCTCTGTATTACAGTTGTGGACGTAGAGGCAAAAGAGCTCTCGGGGAGAGCACAGACTATGCTCCACATATAGGTGGTGCACAATCAGTGCACCCATTGCAATCCTTTAAAGGAGGTTCTGTGGACCCCCCACCCCCAGATATCCCCCTCCATGTGAGTGCGGTCTCTCACTGTACTCACCTGGAGGGGGGTCTCACTTGCCTTTTGATATGCAGGCTGCTTGCCACCTGCAGAATGAAAAACTGACCAGAGGGTTCTCATAAGCAAATTTCCATCTTGCATGAGTTTGCAGCTATGTTGAGGGCAGGGCATTCATTGTGAAAGGGTGAACTGACATGGTCTGCGCCAGGCGCACCAGTTAAAGGTGCACTGCAGCGCAGACCAGTATAGTGCACCCTATCAGTTATATGGGCTTTAATGTCACTGGGCCTTGAATACGATATGAAATGTTGACCATGTTTTCCCAAAGCATAGTGGGGTAGATCAAGAGGAGAAATACGTGCGGCTTTTGAGCTAGTACACTCGTTACACGTTCAAAATAATTATATACAGGGCCTTAAACAGTACCTTGGATTTGTTCAGGGCAAAATCGTCCAGCACATTACTACAAACAGCTTTATCGCACGTTGAATTTAATGTATGCTTATGTTTTTGCTTCCTACTAATTTGAGTTACTATACACCGAGATTCTCACACCACTTAATATTTCCCACAACTAATTTAATTCATATATTAAATTAGTCTTTAACGTTGATTTTCACGTCCATGATTGAATAGGAACGTTGGGGCATATTATCAACGTGATTATCGCCGCTTTATCTGGACTTTTTCCCGCTAAAGCGGCGATAATTCAATCGCCCTATTAGCAAGCTGTCGCTAACTGCTGTTAGCGACAGCTTCTAGGCGATAGCGACCGGGTTGAGTGCCGCTTTGCATGCCAGCGATATTTATCGCTAATGGCATGCAAAGTAGGCGTTCCCAACCTAAAAGCGACTGGAAACAGTCGCTAAGGTCGCTATCGCCTATTAGCGAGGCAGGGGAGGTGATTAACGAACCAGCGCTAAACACGTTTAGCGCTGGTTTGTTAACACCTGGTCCAAACCTGATTTAGCCATGTAATCCAATGGGAGGTGGATTACATGGCTAAATCCCCCTCGGCCTATCACCAAGCTAACACTGGTCACAGTGTGAATATCGCTTGTTTTCAAGCGATATTCACACTGTTCTCCAGGGTTTCTATCGCATTGGAGATAAGCGTTGTTGATAGCATGCTATCTCCGCGATAGAAACCTGCGATAGCCGGCGATAATTATCCTAGCGCTAAGTGCGGTTAGCGATAATTATCGCCGGTTATTGCTAATAGGCCCCGTTATTCCATATTTTAAGCTTGAGTCTCACAACTCTTAATTTTACCGTAATTTATGTAATTGAATAACTTAACCCAGTTATTTTCATCCTTTTTACAGAGGCTAGAACAGACTCCGGTGCGCTCTGCCTCGCACGCAGGCTCAACGTGAGGATACATCTCTCTTGCAGGCACCAGTGTTGTGGTAACATTTCTGCAGTGCCTTTTGCGGGTGACAGGCCTAACAGGGCTAAAAAAAGCACCCCGGCTATAATTAAATGCTGAGGAGAGTTGTCTTCTGCTGCTTGAAAATATATGCTTTATTATTTATAAGCGTCGACATATCTAGTGCGGAAGAATGAGGCGAACTGTCTGAAGGTGCACGCTATGAAATGTGCATTTTTATGCTCTATTAAAGCTCTGCCTTTGGAGTATCCGGCTGTCCTGGGTAGGGCTCTGATCAAACGATATGAAGGGTATGATTGGCATCTTCTGAGAGAGGGTCTCCTCACCACAACACACTTTCTCTTAGTGGGCGTTTGTTTCACGAATTTTCCAAGTCAATTTCCTCACTTATTTGCATTCGACCTGGTGACAAAGACACGTTAGGTACAGACCTGTGGGACACAAAATGAAGAACAAATCCTAAAGAAAAATGACCAGCGTGGACTGGATGTCAAAATATTGAAGGTAAAAATATCCAATCACAACAATATCGACTAAAAATAAAGACGTACACAATATCGTCAAAATAAGCATGCTTCCACGAGCCTATATTTAATAGTCTAGCTCCAGGTCTGCTTATCATGACGTACTGTGCGCAGGGTCGGATTGGGATCACAATTTGGCCCAGGCACTGATGAGAAAAGTGGTCCACATTCGCGGGGCGTGGCCCACATTCACGGGGCGTGGCTCACATTCGCGGGGCGTGGCCCACATTTGCGGGGCGTGGCCCACATTCGCGGGGCGTGCCCTTTCATGAGAAAGGGGGTGTGGTCAGAGCAGTGAGACAGAAACCTATGGGCCTGCTGTTTTCCCACTCATGCAGGCAGTGAGTAAGGGGTGTGTCCATATGGAGGTGAGGCAGGAGCTGGGGAGGGAAAGGAAGGCCACAAACATCACCCAACAAGATCCCCCATTGAGGAGGGAGTCACTGGAAAATATGAATACAATGAAATGTTATCTTAGTGCAAGCTTAGACTCTCCCAGAATAACAACAAGCATTTGCAATGCAATAGGTCTCGCATTGGTGAGAGTTAGAGCTATTGGCGTTGTAAATGATAATGTGTTTTACCTATGTGTTTTAGATGGTGGAGTGGATGTATGTGGTGTGGGTGAGGAGTGGAATTATGTGGGTTGAATTGGTATTGTTAGTTGTGGAATTGTGTGTGGTGGAATTGCGTGGTGTGGAGTGGATTAGTGTAATGGAATTATGTGGCATGGTGTGCAGTGGAATTAAGTGGATAGTAATTATGTGGTATTGAGTGTACAGGAATTATGTGGAGTTGGATTGTGCATCATAGAGTAATTATGTGACATGATATTTAGTGTTGTGGAGTGGTATGTAGTGGAGTTTAAATATGTGGTGTTTTGTTGAATTTTGTGGCATGATGTGGATTTTTGTGCTGTGGATTGGATGCCTGTGGTGTGTTGTGTAATTGTTGAGTAGAATTATGTGCTTTGTTGTAGAATTATGTGGTGTGGAATGGAAATGTGAAGAGTTAAACTGTGTGGCGTGGGAGTATGTGGCGTTGAGTGAAATTATGCTGATTGGAATTATGTGGCATGGTGTGGATTGTGTTAGTTTAAAAATGATGAAACATAATTACAAAGAAAGTCAGCCTTTCATTGCGCACTAATTTAGAATAGTTAAACACGTTGCTTCCACCAGAAAATGTTGGAAACTACACAAACGTCTATTAAATTTCAGCCCTAAGCAAGGAGGAGCTGCAAACAAAATATACACGTTCAACATGAGCAGGAAAAAATAGTTCCAAGACCGAGCACTTCATCACACCAGTGGAAGCTTACCAATAGTAGGTATGGGGAAATGTTATATATTACAGCACGTTCTGAGTGTAGGGATGCAATATGATCTGAAACACACCATGACTTCTTTAGAGAGGCAGCTGCAGGACTCGGGTCCAGTGGTGACAAAAGTAAGCTTCTGCAAGCCGTAAATTTGAGCTACCATGTTTGGCACAGAACACGGGGAAATATTTAAAATGAGCATTAATCACCACCTATAGCACATAGGCTCTCTTTTCTTAACTAAGCGCTATTTGTGCAGCATACACAGCGGCACACATAGCTTATGGTGTGAGCTTGTGGCAAAGCACAGGTTGCAGAGCAGAGCCAGGGCTTTGTTTGTGTTAGTTTTACCGACCTGTAAAAGCAATAAATGCATTTTCTCTTGAGCACTGGTACAATTAACTTCATTTACAATTCTGGCAATATTGTCTTTCTTTATTTAATTAAAGAACCCAACAGTGAGGGGCTGGGGTGCCATCTGGTGTGGGAGCAGTGGACAGCAGTCAAAGACCGAGTGGCCTGTAGCCAGCCAGGGAGGGGCTAGTGGGTGGGAGAGCAATAAAGGATTTTGGGGAGCATGGGGTTTCAAGGGCTTATACAAAGATAAGACCTGACGGGGTGGGAGAAGCAAGGCTGTAATAAATAATTTTTTTAAACAAACAGAACACCAGGCATACAAGCATTAGTCTTCTCCCCAGTGCCTTGTGACCGCTTTACAGCACGTTTGTGGAAGGAATGTGTGTATGCTTTAATGACGAAATTCACTGTCATGAAAGCATTCCAGATGCAGCCCAAGAGCATGTTAAACAAGCGGACATCAAGTAGGTTATGGGTCCCAGCACAGAGGTGCATCAGCTCCCACACTCCGGTAACATGAGAGGTTTAGACATCAGGCTAGTCCTCCCTCCGTATGCGTAAACACAGTCCTCCCCTTTCCAGTAGACTGATTTTTGCGGGGGAGGCAGAGCCTTCGAATGTAGGGAAACGGTGCGTTTGTGCTAAGAGGATAGTCGGGGAGGGCTTATGATGTAGCGGAAGGGGGAAGCAAAACGTGCAATACTTTAGTGAATAGTAATTTTTAAAAAAATCAATTCAGCGATTACTAAGCAAAAAAACAATGAACTTGTTTTTAATTCACCGTCATACAGAAAATAATGTACCTCGAAAGCTACAAAACCAATGTGCAGCCCCGTCTTCCAGGGAGATCTGTCGAAACGAAACACTTCCTGTTAACCACAGCAAGGCTGCACACATTGCTGGGCGTGTGGACTATATTTAAAGCGACAGGCACTCTGAACCAGCGCGCGCGGTGGGAGCGCACGAGACACCGTGAGCGTGCACATCGGCTGTCCCGGCGAAAGCTGAGGATCGCCGGATAAGACACGCTGTTTATTTGCGCTGAGGCTCCGACTCAGAATCGGAGGCTGAACTGTCCTTGAGCCTGGCACGCTCGCAGCACGGCCAGCGTGACGGCGGCCGCATGGGCTGCTAGGTACACCGAGCACCCTGTGAGCTCTGAGGACACGCTGCAGGGCATCGCGCTCAAGCATGGCGGAACGACGGTAAGGTGGGTGTGGGTGTGGGGGTGGGTGGGTGGTGGTGGTTGGCAGATGGCACTGGAGGGGGTGCAAGGACAGCTGGGGAGTGCGTGCACAGCTCATGTTTTGCGGCTGGAGAGGACGGAAGGGGGACAGGAGATGTGCACATCGCGTGTCTGTACGTGCGTGTTCACGGTTGCAGTCCGTCCTGCGCGTGCACATCTCCTGTCTCCCTTCCGAAGCAAGTCAGTGACAATAGATCTCGCTAGCGACAGCGCTTTCGCGCTGCGTCGCTAGGCGAGACCTAAAAAGAACATAGAAGTAGAACGGTGCACCCAAGAGGTACAGAATGACTTAAGTGTCAGAGCGCAGCCTCCACAACATAAGAAAACCAGACAGGGAGGCACTAAGGGGAATTAAATTAAAATTAAAATTTTGCATCAGAAAAGCTGTGTTAAAAAATACGGACATGTTTTTATAAAGTGTCCTCTTTAATTATCATGTTCCCTTTGCAGAATCAAAGCATGAACAAATGGTTATTTTTTATAGTTGTTTTTCCATTTGACAGTTTTATATAGTGTGAATTCAGCCCAAGACAAAAGCTATTTGAGTTCTATTCATGAGCACCAATTACAGTACACAAGATCCGATTTTTTATTTAAGGGCCTGGGCGATGAAGTGATCTGCCCAGAATCACAGGGTGTTGAGCAGACGCTGGGACTCAAACCTGATTCCCCATCTCTGCAACTCTGGCGTCAGGCCACATATGCCTATGCACACACAAGGAATGAAAGTGGGAGGATACTGTTCTTGTGAAGGACACAGGGCCAAGGTGACAAGGGCCTACAAGCTGAGCAACTAAAAAAACAGCAAGGCCCCTTTCTGTTACAAAATTATTCGAGCCCTCCAGCACAGGAGCACCTGAAAAGCAGCGAGGCCCCTGCTACTACTAACCTACTCAGCCCTCCCCAGCCCTCCAATGCAGGAGCACATGAACAGCAGTGAGGCCCCTGCTATTAGTAAATTAATCAGCCCTCCCCAGCCCTCCACGGCCTCAGGACAATGTCATGGCAGGGGAGCACAAAACACAGCTGCTGGGTCATCCATGGTAGCCAGGGGAGGCTGAGGTGAAGATGGTGCGAGTTCCAAGATCACCTGGCCCCCACAGCGAGACCCATTCTTCCTCGCCCACTATGCCCTGAATGTGAAGGGCTGTGGGCGAGGTGTTAAGACAAACACTGTTTCTGGGCTGCGTGGGCCCCAGGGGGGCCAAGGCGAAAATGGCTCAAAGGCCTGAGCAACACCTGGCCCCCAGGGAGGCCGATTCTTGCACACAATCACCCCTCCCCAGCCCACCCTCAGCGTGATTGCTTTGCAGGGCAGGGGGTGAAGGAGAGGCCACAGCTGATAATCGCTGTACGGCCGCCCAGTGAAGCTGCTTTCCTTTCTCTGTCCCCTGTGTGGGCCTTTTTTTTTTCTCCCCTTTCCCAGTCCACAGAGAGCACTCTCTGTGGACTGGGAAAGGGGAGGAAAAAAACCGGCCCACAGAGGGCACTGAGACACCGGCCCTTCGGCCATTGCCCGAGTGCCCACAGTGCCAATCCGCCCCTGACTGTGCGGGTCGATATCTTGGAGTCAACATTGTTGAAGCTGGATATTTCATAGTTGAGATTTTAAAGTGGATATTTTGGTTCCACAGCGTTAGAGACAGACACAAAACATGAAAGGAGACAATGGACAAAGAAAG
This sequence comes from Calotriton arnoldi, assembly GCA_963921515.1. Lineage (NCBI taxonomy): Eukaryota > Metazoa > Chordata > Amphibia > Caudata > Salamandridae > Calotriton > Calotriton arnoldi. Next base: position 3,276,555 of record CAWUFW010000831.1, on the reverse strand, counting down.
CAATAAAGAAGAGAAAAGAAAGCGAGGGAGAGACATGGAGACAGAGAAAAAGAAACACATATAGGGCGAAATGCTATATATCCTCATGTGGTTGACATGCCTCATAAGAAGCAGACCTTCAAGTGGGACATGCTACCTACCTCTGAGGTCCTTTAATAATGGTATTCAATAGCATCTCATTCTTTCTGGACCCGTATTAGTGGTTTATGCAATGCAACAGTTTCGTGTATGGAAGGTATACACAAAAGTCGTGTACTAAAACACAAGGAATTACGACAGAGAAGTGAGAAAAATTTAATTGAAACACTATTATGAATGCACGTTTTCCTCATGTAAGTGATTGGAACACTGAATAGCTGAGAGACATAAAACAATGATTTCATTAAATAGATTGCACTTTGGTGCCTGGTGTTTGACCCTTGCACTGTATGCAGGTTCATATAGATTTGCTATTCTTAACTCCACATCTACCCATCTTGAAGATGTATGTACCATGTAGGTACATGCATGTGGAGTAGGAATAACAAAAATCTAAACTTAGTCACCTGTCTACCAATATCCAAAAAAGTAAACAAGCCCTCTCTCTGACTTGCTGAATTTGCCAGATGTTTACGAACACATTGGCCCTATTTACGAGTGGGCCGGTAAATTGCAACCCGTGGGTAACCCCCTGTTTACACACGGGCCGGATTTACAAGTTTCGCTGTATTTAATACATCTGATAATTATCGAGAGCCTTTAATACCTCAGGTATGCCGAAAGTTAACAGGGGAAATAGTACGGTATTTACCATACCAAGTGGATTTTGGTGCGCAGTGATGTAACAAAACTTGAGGGGGCTCCTCTGCAAATTACATAGAGGGGGGCGCCTTCCGGAGTAACTCAGGAGCTCTCAAGCCAGGGCACTGTGCTGAGGGGTCCCCTGGAGCTTTGGGGGGCACACTGCCGGGGCTGCAGGGACCTTCATTACGCCACTGTTGGTGCGTAAAAAACACCAAAATCCGCATTTTATTTCCCACAACCTCGTGATAACTGTTATTTATCGCACACGATGAGTAATGTACTCCGTGGTATCGTTATTTATCCTGTGTGATAAATATCGCCAAAAACTCCTAATCAGGGCCTAAGAAAAATGTTTGGCTAAAAAGAGAAAAACCTCCTGATTGCCTGAAAGTTTCGAAAAATGCTAGTATGTCAGGCAGCTTCTTTCCACCACAATTGATTACAAACAGAGGATGTCACAAGCAAAGGAGCAAAAACAAGGAAAATTGTCTGTTTTACCAAAAAACACTAGACCATTCAAACATTAAGGCAATAGTGTAGCATGTTCATTTTTGGTCAACAAAAAGCACCCTTTCTTCAAAATTAAATCAAGTTTTTCACAAACATCAAAGGCACATGAAAACGCTGATAGACAGCCGGGCACCCTACAGTGCATGATGTAAACGCAGCAAACCAATTGCTCATCTACTTTTATCACAACACTGACCTGAATAAAATGGCTGTCAGGGCATGTTTTGAAGAACAGAGGGTATCCGCTGCAGTCACACTGGCCTGCCCATGAACAGGGTGGTGGCAAAAAGGTACATAGGCAGTTGCCAAGTCCTGTCCATCATCCTTGATGGGATGTCTAGATCTGAACTTAATATGCGATTAAGAGTGCTGAGAGAGCTATATTGATGATGTTTCATCTGTATCAGACATCCTCTGCAGCAATTCCTGCTTGCCCACCTGCTCACTATTGAACAGTTACTCAATAAACAAAGGCTCAATCAAGTGAGTATATGTAGGTCCAACTAGCAATTTTGAAAAATGTTTTCCCATTTGTTAGACCTGGCACCATTGGCGTGGGTCTCCCGTCCATTTTTGCCTCTGCTTCCTGTGTTTTGCTGTGTGTTGTATTCCATTTTTGCTGGTCTAGATGCTTTGGGCACTTTGCACTTTGTCCCTGCTGTTCCGTGCCAAAGTGCAAGTGCTTCCTTTGTAAAGTATTGTTATGGATTAGTGATTCCATGATTGGCTTATTTTATTTACTTGTAAGACCCTAGTACAGTGCACTATGTGTGGCCAAGGCCTGTAAATCAAATGTTGCTGGTGGGCTTGCAGCACTGATTGTGCCACCCACAGAAGCAGCTTGTAAAACGTGACTCAGGCCTGCCATTGCAGAACCTGTGGGTAGTCTGGGACTGCCATGTCGACTTAGCAAGTGCACACACTTGCCAGTCCCTAAACCTTCCCTTTTCTGCATATTAGTCACCCCTAAGTAAGGCCCAAGGTACCCCTGTGGGCAGGGTGCATTGTATGTGAAAGGTAGGACATGCCCTGATGTGTGTGGCATGTCCTGATAGTGAAATACTGCCAATTTCGTTTTTCACTATTGCAAGGCTATCTGTTCCCATAGGCCAGAATGGGGAGTTTATTTATAACATCTTATAAACATAACTTACCCTGGGAATAAGATAGGAACATAAAGTTTAGTATGCCTGAACTCAGAATGTTAAGATGCATCTTTTAGTACGGATGATTTTTACATTCTGTGTTTGAAAATACCCCTTTTAGAAAGTAGATATTTTCTTGCCTAACCATCCAGTGTGCCTCTGCTAGGTTTGTGTATTGCATGTCTGGCTTTTGGATGACAAGGGCTGGAGAAGGGCAGCGGCTCCAGAAGTCTGATGAGTCAGGGCTGGGCTGAATAGGCCTGGTCTGCATTTGGAGTGGTGGGAGGAGTAGCACCTTCACCTGAATAGGGCTGTGCCTACCTTCCACAATGACGGCTCCGCCCCCCTGTGGTGTGTCTGAAGCCAGGGCTCACACTGACAATGGAGGTTGTTGTGCACTTGCAAAGTGCCCCAGAGGACTGGTTTTGGCTGGGTACAGACACTCTCTGCCTTTAGAGTACAAAGGATTTTGGTGTATAAAAAGAGGGGCCCAGACCCCAGACTTTTAGATCACTTCTGGGAAATCAAGAGGAAGCCTTTGCCAAGGAGAAGAGTCGGATAACCTGAGGAGGAATACTGCCCCTGTGCTGTTTGCTGTCTGGACTTGGCCTGCAATGGCTGCTTGCTGCCAAGGAAAGGAGAAAAGGACTTTGCTGTATGCTTTGTCACCTGCTTGAAGAAAAGATCTCCAAGGGCTTGAAACTGAGCTTGCATCCTGTTCAGAAGTCTCAGGTACACAAAGACTTCACCACCACCTCCCCTCAATTTCCTTGCTGGGAATTCCAACCTGCAAAGAGGTGCCTGCTGCTGTTTAGGACCTCTAGAGACTGTTTGTCGCTGGGAGCTGGAAAATCGACGCAACATCGAAGAAGCGTGTCGCATCCGCACCTGTTTCCGACGCATCGCAGAAGAAACCGTCGCAGCGCCTGCCACGGCTCGAGAAATCGACGCACGATGCATCGGGTGTAACGATCTCCGAAGTCCGAGATCGCTGCACCGATTCCGACGCAAGCATGCTGTGTGGCTGCACGAAACCATGCATCGTACCCGATCGACGCATTTCATCGAGGCGCCAAGACTGTCGCATCGTTGGGGGCCGCAGTAAGAAACAGACGCATCAACTCCCCACGCAGTAAGGAATCAACGCATCACCTCCCCTGCGCTGCAGTAAGGAACAGACGCATCACCTCCCCTGAGTGTAAGGAACAGATGCATCACCTTCCCTGCGGCCATTTTGTTTGCTTTGCATGACACATCTAAGGTACTTTTGAGGAAAGTGTCGCATTTACAACTTGCACTGAACTGAACTATTTCTACCATTTGAAAGCCTTATTTTTAATACTGTATTGAGGATTTTTGTTGTTTGGTCTTGTTTTGGTTAAGATAAAAATTACTTATTTTTCTAAACTAGTGTGGTGTCCATTTGTAGTGTTTTCACTGTATTACTGTATGTGTTCACAAATGCTTTACACACTGCCTCTGAGATAAGCCTGTCTGCTCGTGCCAAGCTACCAAGGGGGTGAGCAGGGGTTATTTTAGGAGTGTATCCTCCTTACCCTGACTAGAAGCAAGGGCCCCTATTTGGACAAAGGTACCTACCTCTGCCAACTAGAGAACCCCATTTCTAACATTGGTGGTCAGCGGTGAGGATCCTGGACTTGCATTTGTGACTTACATACAGTGATTGGTGTACACTACTAGTGAGTGCAGACCATTACGCAACCACATACATTTTGGTAGAGTTTTTGCTTGGAATTTCTTTGCATCTTGAGAACTGCCAATTTTCACCATGAGCAAAGCAGCATCACGTGCATCTGTGGATATTGGATTTGAAGAGGAGAGGGTTGATACCTACACTGTGCCACAACTTAAAGCCATCTGCAAAAAATTTAAAATCTCCATGAAAGGCCTCACCAGAAAGGAAGAATTCCAAAAGGCGCTGAGGGCCTGGTTGGAAGCAAGGAATGCCAGTGTGCAGACCGAGGAGCCTATGGTGGAGGGGGTAGAATTTAGAAGGGCAGCAGGATGGGCTAGTGGGCCTAACTGGAGGGGGAGTGCCTCCCAGGGAGTGCAGCAGTGTGTCTTCAAGGGGTCTGTCTCCAGAAGAGTTGGAGGACTGGGAGAAAAGCAGAATGCATGAAATGGAGCTTGCTAAGCTCAAGCTGGGGAGCCAGGGTGACTTAGAGAATAAGAGGTTGGAGTTGGAGAGCAAGAGATTGGCCATGGAGGAGAAGAAGATGCTTTTAGAGCATGAGATAGTGTTGAGGGAGCTAGAGCTGAAAGCGAAGAGCCTAGAGATCACTCCCTCTGGTGGCAGCACACCATCAGTGCCTGGGGAAGGAAAAGTATACATATCCAAAGATGTGAACAAAGATTTCATGAAGCATGAGGATATTGGGCAGTGGTTTAGGCCTATGAGATAGCGATGAAGTCCCACCGGGTCCCTGAGAGAGATTGGGGAGCGGGTTGTGGGGCCGCTTCATAGGTGAAGGGAGGGAAACCTTGATAACTTTGCCCACTGAGGATCAAATGTCCTATGCCCTCATGAAGGAAGCCTTGATAGCCAGGTATGGGTTGACCCCAGAGCTTTATAGGCAGAAATTTAGGAGCTGCAAGAAGCTGGAGTCAAGTACTTGGGTGGAGTACGTATCTTACTTTTGCAGAGCACTGGATGGATGGGTGAAGGGTAGCAAGGTAACTGACTTGCAGGGGCTCTATGATTTGGTTGCATGGGAGCACTTGTCCAGTAGTTGTTTTCCAGAGCTACGCCAGCACCTGATTGATAGTAAGCTGACTGACCCCAGGAAGCTTGCTGTGGAGGCGGACCGCTGGGTCAGTACCAGGGACCACAAAGGTCTTGTGGGAGACTCCGCCAAAGGTGGGCAGGGTCCCCAGCAGAAGAGTGGGGGGGACAAGGGTAACCAAAAGGAGTTCCTAAAAAGAGCCCCAAAGTAATCCCCAAGGGAACCAAGGTAAAGGTTCCTATCCTCCCGCTGAAAAGAAACCATGGGTCCCGCCAGGTAAGCCTGTGCAGAAGGGTCCCAAGACCTGTTTTAGCTGTGGTCAGGTGGGCCACTTCCGGGGGGATCCTAAGTGTCCCAAACCGGTTACCACCGCACCCACTGGTGCACTGCCCTGGGAACTGGCTAGTGTAGCCTTGGGGGAGGAGTCGGGTGCCCAAGGTGGGCGGGGTCCTGCAGAGATGTCCCTGGTCTCTTTAGCAGACAGTGAGATGGTCCCAAGGACTCATCTGCCTGATAACACTAAAAAGTACAGGCAGTGGATGACCATCAATGGCCATAGTGTGGAGGCTCTGAAAGACACCGGAGCCAGTGTGACAGCTGTCAGTTGTCGGCTGGTGTCTGAAGAGCAGGTGATCCCCAATGCATTCTACCCTGTAATTGCCGCTGACAATTCAGAGAGCCACTGCAAGGTGGCTCAGGTTCCCTTTGAGTGGGGGGGTCTCAGGTAGGCCTGGGCGGTGAACTTTGCTCCGTTCGCGGAGTTTGCGGAGTTTTCTGCACTCCGCACTCCGCGGAGTGCAGAAAACTCCACTTCGCGATGTGCAGCAGGATTTTCCCCCGCTCGCGATCGCGAACGGTAAGTTCGTGAGCGCAAGCTGCCGCTCGGGTAGAATTTCTACCCGAGCGGCAGGAATACCAGCACAAACTGCAGTTCTCACTGCACTCCGCTACTCGCGGAACTTCGCGGAGTTTTTTTGCAACTTCGCGGAGTTCCGCGTAGCAAAACTCCGTGAACTATGCCCAGGGTTAGTCTCAGGTACCTTGAGAGTAGCTGTGAGGCCAGCCATGCCTGTTGACTGTCTGCTAGGCAATGATGTGGAGAGCTCCCCTTGAGCGAAGGTGGAGCGGAGGTCTCATTTAGAGATGTTGGGTGTGCCTGAGTGGGCATGTGTGACCACTCGGTCAATGACAGCCGGTAAGGGCATTCAAGAGGACCTGGAGCCTGAAAGAGTGGCCCAGGTGCCTGCCGGGAAGAAGAAGCAGGGGGTGCGGGAAACCGGCCACCGAAGTTCCCACGGTCCAGGAGGAGGTAGACCCTGAGAGGGATGCCCTGGAGCCTACAGGGGTACAAGTAGCTGAACTGGGGGACCTGCCTGAGCTGACCCATTGGCAGCAAGAAGGAGGGCCCACCAGGGAGGAGTTCTGCCAGGAGCAGCAGACGTGCCCTTCTCTCATTGGTTTGCAGCAGCAGGCTGCAAACCAGGCAGCAGGTGATCAGTCCGGATCACATTGGATATACTGGGAAAATGGTCTCCTGTATAGTGAGCCTAAGGTTGCTGAGCCTGGGTCAGCCCATGTGCTGGTGGTACCCCAGCGCTTCAGAGCCTTCCTGCTGGGTGTGGCTCATGATGTGCCTTTGGCAGGACATTTGGAGCAAGACAAGACCTTTGAAAGGCTTGTCACCCACTTTTACTGGCCCCAAATGTGCAAGCATTCTGATGCTCACTGTAGGTCTTGCCAGACTTGCCAGGCAAGTGGTAAGAGTGGGAGGAAGTGTAAGGCTCCTCTCCAACCTTTCCCTGTGGTCAGCACCCCCTTTGAGAGGGTGGGCATTGACATTGTGGGGCCTCTGGATCCCAAGACAGCCATGGGCAACAAGTTCATCCTGTTCTTTTTTTTTTTGTCCTCATTTTGCCAGATTTCTTGCAGGGTAACACTCAGAGTCTTTCTAGGCCATATCGTAGTGAACCAAAACCATTGGCCGTATTACGATACCCTGAGTTGATCGCCCACAAGTTTACATCCATTTCCTATTCCATCTCCACATACTAACTGAGCCTACCAAAGGAATTGGAGATTATAAGGCCAACAGAGTAAGTGGCATAATCATAGGACTCACATTACCTTTTCTCTCCACTTATTCAACGGAGCCCAAACTTTCTCTTTACTTTTCGGATCACATGTCATATCTGATTCGCTCACATATATAATGCTCCTTACTTTTTCCATGAAATCCTGGAACCTTTTGATGACCATATAAAGCTTCCTATCTTTCCTTGAAGTTTTGCTATATCTTTCTTTTGGAAGTTCAACGGGATAGAATTAAACAAAAATGTCACTTTAGGTAAAATAATCATTTTCACGAGGTTAACCCTCCCATATATGTTAAGTGGTAAGTTCGCCCATTTCATGAGTAAACCTGTGACTTCTTGGCTAACTTTCTTCCAGTTTACATTAATAATATCCTCGATTTTCTGCGTTATTTGGATGCCCAGGTATCTCATTTGATTTCTCGCCCATGACTTGCCAACCCCTGATTCCACTCCATGAGCTCGGTCTTACTTGAGTTTACTTTGTACCCGGAAATGTAACCGAAGGCATCTGCCTTCCTCATCAAATTTGGAATTGCTTCTTGCGGGTTACTGGTATAGAGCAACAGATCATCTGCATAGAGCCCTAACTTAACTTCAAAAGTATGAAATTTAAAAGGAAGGATAGTTGTATCTAACCTAATCAAGTTTGCAAAGGGTTCGATATATATATTAAAAGGAGCGGGAGAGCGGACAACCCTGCCTGGTCCCTCTAAAAATATCAAACCAATCTGACAGCCTTCCATTGATCAACACTCTAGCTTTTGGACAATGATATAAGGTCTGAACCGCTTTTACCATATTCTGTGGAAAACCAAAGCCTTGTATAGCCTCCCATAAATAAGGCCAATGTACCTGGTCAAAGGCTTTAGCTGCATCGACTGCTACGATAGTCAGAGGTATTTTCCAAGCCTCCGCCAGATCTATAACTCCCAATACCTGGAAGGTCAACTCATTTAGTTGTCGCCCAGGGATAAAGCCTCTCTGATTAGGGTGTATAATCTCGTGTATTACCTTCGCCACCCTCGCAGCTATGATACCAGAGAAGATCTTATAGTCTATATTTAATAAAGAAATCGGCCTATACGAGTCTATCTTCCTTGGGACTTTGTTAGGCTTTATAATCATAGTAATTGTGGCTTCCAACCAAGATTTAGGAACCCTTTTTCCACCAAGGTATATTTTATTAAATACGTTTTGTAACACCGGAATTACAGTATCCATGATACAAAGAAAAACTTCCACAGGAAGACAATCTGGTCCAGCTGCCTTTCCTTTAGCCATCTTACTGCACTGAACCCTTATCTCCCCTCCATAATATCTCCTTCCAAGAATTTCGACTGCTCTAGAGATAGTCTCGGAAGAGTTGTTAGCCTAAGCCACTCCCTTATATCTGTTTGACTAGATGTTATATTTTCTTTATATAGGTCTTCCATAAACCTACATGCCTCCTTGCACATATCTGAGTTAGTAATCAATAGGTCCCCTGATTCCCACTAATTAGCTCTTGGATGTTATTTCTTGCCCTGTCTGTCTTCGCTTTCCAAGCTAATAATGATCCACATTTCTCCCCATAGGCAAAATGTTGGAGTTTACTCGCCTTCCACTTATCCATAGATCTTTTATCCAACTTTGCCATAAAATCGGCTTGTAACCCCTCTACCTCCTTACTTAGGACCCCTACTCTAGTTGGTTCCTCCATAGATGCCCTTTGCAGCTCCTCCTCTTTATTTCTAATATCCTGGATAGCGCTTTCTCTGTCTTTTTTCTCCACTCGGTGTTTCCCCACCATAATAGATCTTAAAACTCCCTTAAATATGCCTTATAGGCATCCCACACCACATCTTCATACGCTGAGCCATTGTTATTGACAAAAAAACTCTCGGATTCTACCCTCAAATCTTCCACTACCTTCTCATCTAAAAGTATTGACCTATCCAGGGTCCACCTTTTACACTCCTCTGATTGATTATACCTTAAAGATATTACTACTGCAGAATGATCTGAAAGTATTGCTGGAATATGAGTTACCTTAGTAACATCTCCGCATAACTCCTGGTCCACTAAAAATAATCTATGCGAGAATGGTGCCTATATTTTTTACTATAAAAAGTAAATTCTCTCCTAGACTTGTTCAAAACACGCCAAATATCTACTAAATTAAATTCATTCATTATACTTGTCAGTCTAGAGAGGGTTTTCGACGGACTAATATACTTAGCTTTCGAAGTCCTATCAAGTATTTTATTCAGAACCAAATTAAAATCTCCCCCTATCACAATGGGAGCTGTTGTCTCCATAAGGCAGGACTCTAATTTTTCTAGGGAATCCGGGGTATCATTATTTGGCCCATAGTATACGGCACAAACCAAAGGCCTCCCATACACTAAAAGAGTTGCTACCAACCACCTACCCAACTGATCGGACTCATATTTGAGTAATCTTATTTCCTGGTTGGTTTTAACAATAATCGCCACTCCCCTTGTACTCCCTCTTTGGTCGGAACAAACAACCTCCTGTAGCCATCTAAACTTTCTGAAACACTGCTTAAACTCTATTCTTTCAAGATGGGTTTCTTTTAATAACAATATTTGGGCGTCACAGTCCTTACAGAACTCCGCAACCCGGGAAACTTTTTTCCTAGATCTTAATCCATTCACATTCCAAGAAAATATAGTGATTACTTTTGTATTATCTGTAGACATTTTTGTATAGTAGGGTATCTCTTACATCCCCTTTGCATTATCAACCCCATCTAGTTCCTCCCAAGACAGACTGAAAGTCGTATAATGAAATACAACTTAAACCTCCTTACCACAACAGCCCCATCTAAAACCTCCCAAAACCAACAAAAAACCGCATCCATGAGGACAAATCTTTTTATTTTTTTCTCCCACTGCTCCCCACACCCTGTGACCCTTACCCTCCCTCCCCCGGAAACCCCATTCTACCTCTTGGGCGATTCAAGCCGCCCTTCGTGAGCCCCCATCTAGAGGGGACAGAGGACTGCGGAGGCAACCATATAACTACTCTTTATGCACTTCTCCTCATACTCATTACTATACCGGCTCAATTGCCCATCTGTTGTATAAATGTGTCAACCTCCTCAGGATCGCTAATATTGTGCATTTTATTATGCCACATTATTCTTAACATGGCTGGGAATTTCAATTGTACCTGGGCTCCCTTCTCCCGGAGAACACTCATCCTTGTGCCTAGCTCCCACTGTCTCTGGGCTGTCCTCTTACTTAGGTTCATCCTGTTCTTGGTGGACCATGCCACCCGGTACCCAGAAGCCATCCCTCTCCGGACTGTGACGGCCCCCGTGGTGGGTCGTGAATTGATGGGGATTTTCTCCCATGTGGGGTTCCCCAGAGAGGTGGTGTCCGACCGTGGTACCAACTTCATATCGAAGTATATGAAGTCCCTGTGGCAGGAGTGCGGTGTAACTTATAAGTTCACCACTCCTTACTACCTCCAAGGTAATGGGCTGGTTGATAGATTCAACCGGACCCTGAAAGGCATGGTTATGGGTCTTGGTGAACCCATGAGGCATAAGTGGGACGTCCTCTTGCCATGCCTGCTGTTTGCTTACAGAGAGGTGCCCCAGAAGTCCTTAGGGTTCAGTCCCTTTGAGCTGCTGTACGGCCATCCTGTAAGAGGACCTCTGAGTCTGGTGAAAGAAGGCTGGGAGAAAGCTCCCAGTAAACCTCCCCAGGATGTATATAGCTACATGCTTGCCTTCAGAAACCAGACTAAGCGCTTCAGGCAGCTCACTCAGGTGAACCTGGAAGCCAGCCAGGAGGAATTGAAACGCTGGTATGATCAGAATGCCACCGTGATCGAGTTTCAGCCTGAACAGAAGGTTTGGGTCATGGCCCCAGTGGAGCCTTGTGCTCTCCAGGATAAGTGGACCGGACCCTTTGAGGTGGTGCAGCGCAAGAGCAACATCACCTACTTAGTGGACTTGCAGTCTCCCAGGAACCTTTTGCGGGTCCTGCATGTGAACCGCCTGAAGCCCCACTTGGAGAGGTCCGAAGTGGGCATGCTCCTAGCAACAGATGCTGGGATGGAAGAGGAGACTGAGCCTCTTCCTGACCTCCTGTCTGCAAAGGAGCAAGATGGGTCAGTGGACGGTGTGAACCTCTCTATCGCCCTGACCCCTGAGCAGCAGAGTGACTGTCGCCAACTGTTGGGACAGTTTTCTGACCTGTTCTCCCTGATCCCCGGTGTCACTCAGTGGTGCGTCCATGATGTGGACACTGGGGACAGTCCTCCAATAAAACATAAGATTTACAGAGTGACTGACAGGGTCAGAGCTTGCATCAAGGAGGAGGTCTCCAAGATGTTAGCGCTAGGGGTGATTGAGCCCTCCAACAGCCCTTGGGCCAGCCCAGTGGTCTTGGTCCCGAAGGCTGCTGCACCCGGTGCCACACCAGAACTCCGGTTCTGTGTGGACTACCGAGGGCTCAATTCAGTCACCAGGACTGACGCGCACCCCATCCCAGAGCTGATGAGCTCATCGATCGGTTGGGGGCTGCCCGGTACCTCAGTACGTTTGACTTAACGTCTGGGTACTGGCAGATTGCCTTGACTGATGGGGCAAGAGGGAGGTCAGCATTCTCCACACCAGATGGGCACTACCAATTCCGGGTGATGCCCTTTGAGATGAAGAATGCCCCTGCCACCTTTCAGAGGTTGGTCAACCAGGTGTTGGTTGGGCTGGAGGATTTTAGTGCCGCCTACCTGGACAACATTGCAGTGTTCAGTGCCACTTGGGAGGAACATCTGCACCACCTCTGGGAAGTGTTGAAGGCACTGCGAAGGGCAGGCCTCACGATCAAGGCAAGCAAGTGCCAGATTGGGCAGGGTTCAGTGGTGTACTTAGGACACCAGGTATGGAGCGGCCAGGTGGTGCCCCTACAGCCCAAAATTGATTCGATTCTGGCTTGGGAACCCCCCAAGACTCAGACAGAAGTGAGAGCCTTTCTAGGACTCACAGGGTATTACAGGAGATTTGTCAAGGGGAATGGCACCATTGTTGCCCCCTTGACAGAGCTGACTTCCAGGTAGCAGCCCAGGAAAGTGAACTGGACTGACGCCTGCCAGAAGGCTTTTGATGCCCTGAAATCTGCCATTTGCACAGCGCCCGTGCTTAAGGCACCCAACTTCTCAAGAGATTTCATTGTGCAGACAGATGCTTCAAAGCATGGTGTGGGGGCTGTGCTCTCACAGCTAAATGAGGAGGGCCTAGACCAACCTGTAGCCTTCATTAGTAGGAGGTTACTTCCACGGGAACAGAGGTGGAGTGCGATTGAGCGTGAGGCATTTGCTGTGGTCTGGGCATTGAAGAAGCTGAGACCATACTTGTTTGGGACTCACTTCCGGGTTCAGACAGACCACAGGCCCCTCAGAGGGTTGATGCAAATGAGGGGTGAGAATCCAAAGCTGTTGAGGTGGTCCAATTCTCTACAGGGGATTGACTTTACGGTGGAACACCGCCCTGGTACAGAACACGCCAATGCTGATGGTCTGTCCAGATTCTTCCGCCTTAGTGACGAGAACTCCCAAGAGGGTGGGTAGATCTCCTCACATTTCAGCTGGAGGGGACACGTGTTAGACCTGGCACCATTGGTGTGGGTCTCCCTTCCATTTTTGCCTCTACTTCCTGTGTTTTGCTGTGTGTTAGACTCCATTTTTGCTGGTCTAGATGTTTGGGCACTTTGCCACTGCTGGTCAGTGCCAAAGTGCAAGTGCTCCATTTGTAAAGTATTGTTATGGATTAGTGATTCCATGATTGGCTTATTTGATTTACTTGTCAGACCCTAGTACAGTGCACTATGTGTGCCCAGGGCCTGTAAATCAAATGCTGCTAGTGGGCTTGCAGCACTGATTGTGCCACCCACAGAAGCAGCTTGTAAAATGTGACTCAGGCCTGTCATTGCAGAACCAGTGGGCAGTCTGGGACTACCATGTCGACTTGGCAAGTGCACACACTTGCCAGTCCCTAAACCTTCCCTTTTCTACATATTAGAGGAGTTGGCCTAACGGCTAGGGCGGTCGACTGGGGAACTGGGTTCGAGTCTCGGCAATGGCGCTGAACATCCTGTGATTCTGGGCAAATCACTTAATCTCCCCGTGCCTAACAAAAATGAATGTGTCCTCATGTAATGCAACTGGTGCTATGTAAAGCGCTCTGATACCCGATTTGGGTCAAGTTCGTGCTATATAAAACTCTGTAAAATAAAAAAAAATAAAAAAATGAGTCACCCCTAAGGTAGGCCCAAGGTACCCCTGTGGGCAGGGTGCATTGTATGTGAAAGGTAGGACATGCCCTGATGTGTGTGGCATGTCCTGATAGTGAAATACTGCCAATTTCGTTTTTCACTATTGCAAGGCTATCTGTTCCTACAGGCCAGAATGGGGAGTTTGTTTATAAAATCTTATAAACATAACTTACCCTTGGAACAAGATAGGAAAATAAAGTTTAGTATGCCTGAACTCAGAATGTTAAGATGCATCTTTTAGTACGGGTGATTTTTACATTCTGTGTTTGAAAATACCCCTTTTAGAAAGTAGGTATTTTCTTGCCTAACCATCCAGTGTGCCTCTGCTAGGTTTGTGTATTGCATGTCTCGCTTTTGGATGACAGGGGCTGGAAAAGGGCAGTGGCTCCAGAAGCCTGATGAGTCAGGGCTGGGCAGGCCTGGTCTACATTTGGAGTGGTGGGAGGAGTAGCACCTTCACCTGAATAGGGCTGTGCCTGCCTTCCACAATGATGGCTCCGCCCCCCTGTGGTGTGTCTGAAGCCAGGGCTCACACTGACAATGGAGGTTGTTGTGCACTTGCAAAGTGCCCCACAGAACTGGTTTTGGCTGGGTACAGACACTCTATGCCTTCAGAGTACAAAGGATTTTGGTGTATAAAAAGAGGGGCCCAGACCCCAGATATTTAGATCACTTCTGGGAAATCAAGAGGAAACCTTTGCCAAGGAGAAGAGCCGGATAAGCTGAGGAGGAATACTGCCCCTGTGCTGTTTGCTGTCTGGGGTTGGCCTGCAGTGGCTGCTTGCTGCCAAGGAAAGGAGAAAAGGACTTTGCTGTTTGCTTTGTCACCTGCTTGAAGAAAAGATCTACAAGGGCTTGAAACTGAGCTTGCCTCCTGTTCTGAAGTCTCAGGGACACAAAGACTTCACCACCAGCGCCCCTGAATTTCCTTGCTGGGGATTCCAACCTGCAAAGAGGTGCCTGCTGCTGTTTAGGACCTCTAGAGACTGTTTGTCGCTGGGAGCTGGAAAATCGCCGCAACATCGAAGAAGCGTGTCGCATCCGCACCTGTTTCCGACGCATCGCTGAAGAAACCGTCGCAGCACATGCTCGAGAAATTGCCGCACGACGCATCAGGTGTAACGATCTCCGAAGTCCCAGATCGCCGCACCGATTCCGAAGCAAGCCTGCTGTGCGGCTGCACGAAACCACGCATCGTACCGGATCGACGCATCGCATCGAGGTGCCAAGACTGTCGCATCAAAGGGGGCCGCAGTAAGAAACAGACGCATCAACTCCCCACGCAGTAAGGAATCGACGCATAACGTCCCCTGCGCTGCAGTAAGGAACAGACGCATCACCTCTCCTCAGTGTAAGGAACAGACGCATCACCTTCCCTGCGGCCATTTTGTTTGCTTTGCGTGACACATCTAAGGTACTTTTGACGAAAGTGTTGCATTTACAACTTGCACTGAACTGAACTATTTCTACCATTTGAAAGCTTTATTTATTTTTAAAAAAATCTTTTTATTATAAACATACAATAAAAACAACAACATAAAAGAAGCAATCGTCAAATAGGACACCTCATGTAAAATAAATGCCTCACACATATGATCAATAAAGTCAAAGTAAACAGTAGCGATGTCATATAGATATATCATAATATCAAATCTCTAAGGGGACTCCCTATCCATATTATATGGAATATCATCTGCGAAGGGGGTACATAAAAGTCCTCTATATTCATTCCATGGGCCCCATAGTCTAGTCCATTTGCCCGGACAACCTCTGCCTCCGTATATCACCCTCTCGGCTTGCATGCACCAATCCATATCTGCAGCCCAGTCCGTGCGGCGGGGCACGACTCCTTCTTCCATGTTCTGGCAATATTCCTCTTTGCTACAATACAGCCCAGAGAGACCCACATTTGTTCGGTGCGATTCAGATCCGTGGCGTCCCAGATGTTTAAGAGACAGAGCCTAGGGGAAAGCCCTATCGGTTTCTGACAGATTTGGGGCATAGTGGATATGATCTCGTTCCAGTAGTGTTGGAGAACCGGGCAGTCCCACCATTGATGTAGAAAAGTACCCACGGCACCACAATCACGGGGGCAAAGTGAGGAGGCTGTGAATCCCATCTTAACCAGAGCTGTGGAAGTGTAATAGGCTCTATGTAATAGTTTCAGTTGGATGAATTTAAATCGGGACCTGATGGCCACCTCCCTGGGAGATGCCAGGGCCTCCCTCCAATCTTCATCTGGTATGTCCCCTAAGTCGGCCACCCATTTCATACGAATTTTATCAAGTGGTTCTGGCAGATTATTAAGTATCTTACGATAAGTTAGGGAAATAGCCTTATCCGGCAGGTAGTCGTCTAGGAGTCTATCTTCTAGAGGTGATGAAGCGGGGAGATCAGAGCCTTTGGGGATGGCTTTGGTGAGTGCGCTACGTGCTTGTAGATAACGGAATTTTTCCCCCTCATGCAACTGGTATTTAGCCCGTAGTTCAGCAAATGGAACCACCATGTCCTTCCCCCACATGTCCCCAACTGCAGAGAGACCGATCAGGTCCCATTTATCAA
Organism: Calotriton arnoldi; assembly: GCA_963921515.1. Taxonomy (NCBI): domain Eukaryota; kingdom Metazoa; phylum Chordata; class Amphibia; order Caudata; family Salamandridae; genus Calotriton; species Calotriton arnoldi. Next base: position 3,260,434 of record CAWUFW010000831.1, on the reverse strand, counting down.
AACCGGGATAATTTGACAACATCCCTAGGTGACAGGATTCCAATAATGGAGTAACACGCGTAATTTTACTGGTGGCTGCATGCCAGATTGAAACTGTGGTGGAGGTGGGTGGGAATATAGGTACATGCTTGGGCCCGCCGTATAGTGCCCTCATATAATTACCCGCCGTCATATTAAGATGGTCCATTCTATACGCTGGATCCGTCACAGGACTATGGGCCCAGTGATTGAGGACCACCAATTGAGAGGCCCAATAATACGTTTTAATTGCGGGGAGAGCAATACCGCCATCGTACCAACTACGTAGGAGTTTATCCAACGCAATCCGGGGAGTGCCGCCATTCCATAACAGGGAGCGGACCTCAGAATCAATTGTTAAAAAATATTGTGGTGAGACTGGGTAGGGTGTATTCTGCAGGGCGTACAGAAAGCGGGGGAGTGCCATCATTTTAAAAAGGGCCGCCCTTCCAAGTAGGGTAAGGAGTAACTCCTTCCAATGTTGCACATCCGCTCGGAGGCGATGTAGGGGAGGAAGGAGATTCCTTCTGTGGAAGGCATCTTGGTCGTTCGTAGCATAGATACCCAAATAACGGAATCCCTCCATGACAATACCGACCGTACAATCCTGGGGGAGCCGTGGAGGATTCCCACTGAGGACATATATCAAGGATTTATCCCAATTAATAGTGTAGCCCGAGTATTTCTGGAAAAGGGCCAGGATATGGAGCACTGAGTGTAACGAAGACCAGGGCCTGGCTAAATACAAAAGAATATCATCTGCATAGAGGGATATTCTATCCGACCAATCCGGAGCCCAATTTAAACCACGGAAGGACGGGTCCCCTCTAATCCACACCGCTAAGGGCTCCAGTGCTAACGCAAAGAGCAGCGGTGACAGGGGACAGCCCTGCCTCGTGCCCTTCCCCAGTTCGAAAATTGCCGATCTGCCACCATTAACTGTAACGCGGGCCAAGGGCTTGGAATATAGTAAACGTATCCAGGCCATGAAGCGTGGACCAAAACCACATCTCTCCAAGGAGGCAAATAAAAAAGGCCATTCCATCAAATCAAACGCTATTTTAGCGTCTAGGGACACAATTATTGCGTCTTTTTGTATGGTGGAGGCCCTGCCTAACACTCCGAAGAGGCGGCGGAGATTGAGTGCCGTATTTTTGGTCAGCATAAATCCTGATTGGTCCGGGTGGATCAACTTATGAAGATGGGGTGACAGGCGAAGAGGCAAAAGTTTAGCTAGGATTTTGACCTCTGGGTCGAGAAGGGAAATCGGTCGGTATGAGCCGCATTGATCTCGGGGTTTCCCTTCCTTGTATATAACTCTTATATAGGAGATACGAAGCTATAATCGGTGAGGCCGCTTTGTATAGCTCGATTGGGAAGCCACTAGGCCCCATGGCCTTCCCAGAACGCAAGGCCCCAATAGCTTTCGACACCTCCTCAGGATCAAGAGGAGCGTCAAGTTCCGCCGCATCCTGGGGGTCCAAGCTCGGCAGGGGGAGGGTGGAAAGTAGGTTGGCGGCCCCCTCCTGGGTAGAGGTAGATGTAGGGACGTAGAGACGTCCAAAATGATTGGCGAAAATCTCTGCAATTCCGTCCCGGTCGCTACGTCTCTCTCCGTCCGGAGCTGTAATTTCAGCCACTTATCTATTGGCTGCTTCTCGCTTGTCTAACCATGCCAATAATTTACTGGCTTTATCTCCTATTTCATACACCCTATATTGAGTAGAACGGTAATGCGCCCGGGCTGCCTCACTAGCAATATCGTGGTATTCCTTTTGCTTCACCGCAAGCCTATGCGAAGTGTCTGGGGAGGCAGATGTAATAAGATCACGTTCAAGATTAGCCACCTCTAATTCAATATCTTCTAGCCGCTTACGTTTTTCCTTTCGGTGGCCTGCCACCGCTGCCACCCCACACCCCCGAACCACCGTCTTATATGCCTCCCACAGTGTTACATCTGAATCGACGGAGCCCTCATTTTCTGCAAAATAGTCGGACGTGGCCTTTATAAACTCATCTCGTATGTCCGGAACTCTGAGATACCATGGGTTAAGGGCCATCTCTCGATGTGAGCGGGGAGAAGCACCACCATAATTCGCCAGGATCGGGTAGTGGTCGGATATGCCCCTGGGTAAAAATGAAATGTCGCTAAACATGGAAAGCTGAGAGGCTTGGCAAAAAAGATAATCAATACGGGACAGACTCCCATGGACCCCGGACAGAAAGGTATATTCCTGATCTAAGGGGTGGAGAGTACGCCACGTGTCAATTAGTCCAAGGGCCGATAAAAATTCCGATAGCAGTTTCCCCTGTGGCTCAGGTCGGCGGGATGGCAAACGGTCTAGTTCTCCGACCATGGCGGCATTACAATCCCCCCCCAATAAGGTGTCTCCTTCAGGTAAATTTAACAGGTGTGAGCCCAACGCGATCAGAGTGGAGGAGTGAAGTTTAGGGGGAATATATAGGGAGGTCACATTGAGCGATCGACTCTCCCAATCCCCGGAGATGGTGACAAATCGCCCATCCGGGTCGGGTGTGACTTTCTTAACCTGAAAGGGAAGGGAGGACCTTGCAAGGATACCCACCCCCCTGGATCCCCTGGTGTATCCTGCATGAGCGAGTAGTTTGTAGCCCCAGCGATTCAGTGCCTTATATGTAGTGCCCTGTATGTGTGTCTCCTGAAGCAGTATAAGGTCTGGGGAGTGTCGCTTCAAATACTGTAAGACTAACCCCCTTTTGATCCGATCTCCTAATCCGTTAACATTCCAGGTAATCAGTTTGATTCGACCCAGGGGAGTGGAAAATGCGGGAGTGTCACCCATTAGGATTTTGAAACAAGAGCCCCATCTCCCACAGGGCCCGGCGAATCATATTATACAATAGGACACCATACCAGGACATATAGATAAAATCGCCAAATGCATCAGCTACCATCATATAAATGTATATGAGCATCACAGACAGATTGCTTAAAACATAAAACAAAAACAAAACAACCCCCATTGGAGAACGCCCTGGATCCCCCCCCCCACCCTGCCTCCCTGCAACGTGGACGCAGAACTGCCCACCACCCCAATTTGCAGAGCGCTTGGATACCCATAAAGAACCCAATTAGAGGGAAACGCTACCCAACCAACGTGACCCAAGATTCGACCCTCTCCCCCCAAAAGAACCATATATCTGCCCAGAATCTAACTCTAAAGAACGGGCAACTCGAAGTGGGAGTCTATGATCTCGAGCGCCTCAATAAACCACATCCCACCATTTCTATACACTCCAAGAGTCTGTTTCAAGTGGACTAAAGATGTACCAAAAATAATCACCTAAAGACAAATATACATAACCCCATATGCACTTGACAAAGGAATCTCATCCACAGCGCCCCAGGAGTGCGACCCAGGGGCTCAAACAATGTCTCAATCACTTTACAAAATACAAGAAATGAGTCCCAATATACGTCGGTTACTTTGCTACCTGCACCGCATGAGTTCAACTAAGCCTCCCTGAAGGACGTTTGGAGTCTTGTGTGTGGTCCCGGGAAGCAGCGTCCTGGTCCGAGGCTGATCTCCACCTCTCCAGCCAGTCCCAGGTCTCCTCTGGGGACTGGAAGAACAGCGACTTGCCATCCACCTGCACCCGTAACTTCGCTGGGAAGAGCATGGCATATTTCAAATTGTGTCCCCGAAGAGCGCGTTTGACTTCCAGGAAGGAGCGACGTTTCAACTGCACCTTGTGAGTGAAGTCCGGAAAAAAGGGTATGTTGGAATTCTCAAATTTTAAGGGTGGTCCATTCCTAGCGGCCTGGAAGATAACGTTGCGGTCCCGAAAATTGAAGATTCGCGCCAGGATGGGACGAGGGGGAGCGCCCGGCTTTGGAGGGCCACCCGGTACTCTGTGGGCGCGTTCGACGGAGAAGTAGTTGGAAAGGGACCGTGGTTGCAGATGATTTTGGATTAAGTCCTCCACGAAAAGATCCGTAGCCGGCCCCTCCGCCCATTCGGGAACTCCTAAAATGCGGACGTTGTTCCTTCTTGCGCGCCCTTCATAATCTTCTAGCCGGGATTCGAGGTCAGTGGTCTGGGCTTGCAAATTCTTAACCACCGACTCCAGGCGTGCAGTGGAGGTCGTGAGCGTAGCAATGGCCCCTTCATTTGTCTTGACCCGGTCCCCCATTTTTATCAGATCAGTACGGATCAAATTGACATCGATGGAGACAGTATCGATTTTGAGCTCCAGCGCCGTGCGGACCCCCTGTACCACCTCCATTATGTCTGCTAGTGTCGGGCCTTCATCAGTTGACTGCCGTTTTGTTACTTCCTCCGGTTGCTTCACCTCAGAGTCCCCTGATTTGGAGTTGGCGTATTTAGACAACTTTTGGAGAGTGGATGGCTTGGGTCCCCTTGTTGTGGCCATTGTGTCCTGCACCTCCACCTCAAGCAAGAAATGGCAGAAGTCAGGATAGGCAGGGGACGCGTGAACACAACCACAAACCGTCTTTCAGCTGCTGGGCACTTGTCCCTACTGCGGAGGGTCGCATGTGTCCCAAAATGGCGGCCGGTGAAGTCTACAGCGGCGCAGCCTGGGCCTCGCTGATCTTCTTCTCGGGTTAATGCCGCCCCGGTATCAGTGCACAGGAAAGTTCGAGGAGAGTCACTACCCGCTGCTGGGGAGTCGTGCCCCCCACTTCCCGTAGTGGCAGATCATCAGAGGGAGACAAGAAAGGGAGGGAGGGGGGGGAATCCGGACCAAGAGAACCGGCCCCACTGGCTTCTAGGCGTCCATGGGTCACCACTTCATCCCCCAGAGCAGGCGAGGTCGCAACGCTGTAAAGGCCGTCCCCCGACCATCACTTAGCGATCAGATCGTTCAAGCAGCAACGTCCCGTGTAAGCTGCCCAGCCCAGGCGCAACTCACCGGCAATCCGGAGCACAGCTCAATGGTTCCCGGTGCAGTCAGATGTGTACAGTCCGTGCCTTCCTCCGGCAAGGACGTTCGGCAGCCTCAGGTATCTTCCCGGGCCGACGGCTCTCAGCGCACTCCCCAGCCGCAGCCCAGGTCGCGCGTCGTCACCGCCAGGCCCGCCCTCGTCCCGCGGCCGCGGAATGAAGTTGATGCTGACGCCGGTGTCCGGTGACCAAATCGACTCAAGGGAAGCTCCGGATGATCAGTGGCTCGAGGCGCTCTTCTGACCTCGATGATTCCGGTCAGGCGGATCTGTGTAACGGATTTTTGTGGGGAATTAGCCGGCGGCCGACCGGAGCCCTACCCCAGAGCAGCCATCTTGGTTGTCGGCTAGCCACGCCCCCCCAAAAGCCTTATTTTTAATACTGTATTGTGGATTTTTGTCGTTTGGTCTTGTTTTGGTTTAGATAAAGATTACTTATTTTTCTAAACTAGTGTGGTGTCCATCTGTAGTGTTTTCACTGTATTACTGTATGTGTTCACAAATGCTTTACACACTGCCTCTGAGATAAGCCTGTCTGCTCGTGTCAAGCTACCAAGGGGGTGAGCAGGGTTTTTTTTAGGAGTGTATCCCCCTTACCCTGACTAGAAGCAAGGGCCCCTATTTGGACAAAGGTACCTACCTCTGCCAACTAGAGAACCGCCTTTCTAACACCATTGATCCCTAATAAAGAACAGATTGGCTGATTAGTTGAAGACATTTTTATTGTGCACGATGCCCTAATTGTATTTTGACTTGGGTGATAACAGTTACCTTACATGAGTGCTTTTTCAGAGCCTTTTTAAAAGCTGGTCCATTCTCCACAAACATCTGCTAATTCACCTGAACACTGCGACTTCACTGTGAGCTCTGCACTTGCCTCAAGCTGAACAGAAAAAGTAAACGTTCTGCTGTCATTTCCTAAAATGGAATTGTCTCATATACTGGTTTTACTTCTAATATATAAATTGACCATATTTTTAAACTTGGGTACTCAAAGCCACTTTGCACTTTCATCGAGTAATTGAGAGAGCATCCAGTCTTCAAAATAGCCATCCCCACTCATTTGCAGTATTTTTAACCCCTTAGTTACTGAGGTCTCACTACCCCCAGTGCTGACCCCTTTATTGATTTTGGAGGCTGTGTACGCTTAAACTGTCAGAACATTTTATTCGCAAAAGATAATATGACATCTTTTTTTCCCACATGTTAGGCATTCTAAAAGTATCTGAGGTTCGCATGCTCTTTTTTGAAAAAATGGGACAAATTGCATTGAAACAAAACATATGTTTTTTAAAATGGCAGCAAACAGACGTTTGCTGTGTCAAGATCACTATCTTCCCAGCTTCCAGAAACAAGCAGAGGTGTAAAAACACACATTTGTTACCACAGTTTTTGCATTTTTCTAAAAGATAATCAATTTTTCAAATTTTTTGTAGCTTCTACCTACTTGTTTTTCATGGTGGAAACAGGTGTGTAACCCACAAGTGTAACCTGAAAGCTATACATTGCTGAAAACGTAGACAAAATTCCAACTTCAATAAGGGGTCATTTATGTAGATCACTCATAGTTTTCTAGAAACTAATAGTTAAAATATAAAAAAATACTGAACATAAGTAGTAAAAAATAGAACTAGATGGCAAACGTTTATATGTAATGTTTTGCCCCGATGGTCGATTTATAAAAGTAATATACTGGTATGTCTGTCAGACCATTCTAGTTGAACAGTGTTTATTGGTTGTGAAAAAGAAAACACAATGCACAAAGCCAGAAGCTGAACTGCAGTTTATAATGATGTTTCATTGTATACCATGTACACACAAACAAGGGGGGCCCGAGGAGATTACAATGACCAGCGAGGGCAAACTCCCCGAATTGAATAACTAACCGAATCAGGTCTAACAAAAGAAGAGAACAAAAAGGGCTGACTCAAATGGAGGCGTCCTTTTAAAGGACGGTTTCCCTCACCCACCAGTGGTGGCATGCTTCATCATTGGGAATCCTCCTCGCACCATAAAGCCTGGCCATGGTGCGGGCTACAACCCCCTCTCTACAAGGGAGGAGCTCAGGGATGTTTTTGTATGTGAGGGGTTATTATTAAAACCCAATGTGAGCTGGCAGGGTGTCGTGAGGGTTGCAGTGCAAGTGAAGGAGTGGATTAAAACTAGCTACAGTGTTTACCACATATCCTTTATTCTGGCTACCTTGTGCTAGGATTAAAAACGGAAAGTACGACAGAAAACATTAGATCCAGTCGTACTAGACGCAGATCATATTTTGTCAATGCAGGACTCGCACGGGTTGTCGAGACACAATTATTCATACATATGTTATGAAAAAAGGCATGCACCCCAAAACAACCCGAAGAGTCCTTCTCATAAAGGGTGTCATGCAATTCTAGGGGATTAATGTAACAACGTGCCAGGTTATCTAAGGTAGGAAACACTCACCTGCAGTAGTCAGGCAAAGTGCCCCATCTGTCCTTGACAAATTTGCCTAAGGTGCAAACGCAACTCCAACCTGTCTAATAAAAGGTTGTGGCATTAAAAGCAATTCTAGGATCATGGTGACAGCAACAAGCTTAAAAAAGGCTAGCGGAGACCAATTCAATTTAATGTCAGGTAGAGACTATACAGATGAGTGTGTCTAGATTTCACATACAATAAAGTTGTAATGAAAGGCAGCAAGGTATGCAGCAGTTGTTTTATGATTCGAGTATTTGGAGAGAACCATATTGATTTATGTCAAATGAAAGCGGAGGATAGGGTCTATTACATGCCCCCTATGTATAAGTAGTCAGAATAGAATAGTACAAGGAAGGTTAGAGTAGTACAGGCAAATTCCAGTAGTATAGGGAAAATACTCTCATAGCTGAAGGCTCCCTCAGAGTGCATAACTGCTCTAGTCGTTTTCTTAAAAATACTATGCAGGGGATGCTCTGAATTATAAAAAAGCGCTGATGGCTATAGAGAGCCACTGGCAAACATTAGTTGGAACTGGAATTCCTTCCCGCATGGTCAGTAGCATTGTAACCAGCCTCCTAAAGTGTAAGGAGACAACCTAATGTCCTCGATACGAAGGTTTGTAACATGTTTCTCCTGTCATTGCAAAACAATGAGGGAGACATGTTGTGAAGTCAACCCTGGTAATAGTCAGGGCACAGTGCAGTTTAAAAGCTGGGAGAACCTTAGACACAGTGCTTATATTGGGATCTCTGGAGAAGGGCCATGCGATCACATATTAAATGCTGTTAGCGCAAGTAAAAAGGGATGTATACTCGTGAAACACAGGGTGAAACCCTGGACGTAGCGCTCATTTTTAGTTCACATGTCTATTTGTGGTGCCGCAAGCGATGCGAGAGGCAAGCTAATACAAACTACGGGTTAGCAAGACCAAAAGTCAATGAGTATTGCGCATTACCCTAAATCTTTGCTCTAAAAGATCTTAGCTCTAAAAAGTGTACCATGCAATGGGGCCGTATAGATTCCTCAGCCGCTGTCTAAAGACGCCGTACAATACTCACCGCTGTGGCACAGGAGAATCCCCAGTCTGTGTTTGCCCGGAGACAGGAAAGTCGTTGGGGGTCGGAAATTGACACTACTTTGTAGAGCTGGATGACCCGCCTTCCGACACCTTCCTGAGGTTAACGCAAAGGATGTCGGGACACGTAGTCTTCCGTGCACCGCCCGACTAACGCCTGAAAACAAGTCTGTCTCCTGAGCAATGTCTCGGGATACAATAACCTATTGGTTGGCATAGGAACCCAACTTAAGGAGATATGTTGAGTGCGAGAGTTGCCCTCATAAAGAAGAGAAAAGAAAATTAAGAAATGGTGGAATATTATGCACAAAAAGTATGTTGGGACAGAGTGGAGCCAGTGCAGGGAGTCACATGTGCTAGCACTTTTGGTGGCATGATATATGCGTAAATATGGGACACCACTAGACGGAATGGGCGGCACTTCAAGAGTGGTGGGTGTTCGCATTAGTATAGCTGGGTGACATGATATATGCGTAATTTTGGAACACCGCTAAGCGGAATGGCAGGCCCTTCAAGAGTGGTGACAGTTCACTGTGATTTCGCATGGGAATTCGTATATTTATTTACTCATACATAGCAACGGTTGTGAGTTAGAGAGGAATCAATTAACAGCGTCACCTGTGTAAGGTACAAAAAGTGAGGGTGACATACTCATGTTGAAATACTCATTGTATACCAACCATGCAGCAATTCAAATGGTAAAATCTTATGAATGGAAAATGTGTATGAAGAAAGCCTATCCATTTTAAAACTGTGCCATAAATACTCAGTTTAGGTATAATGGTTAATTCCACAACTCTGAATGTGGGGTTACCCACACTATAATGTGAGTCATGTAGCATTTTGCAAAGTCTGTTCTTTCTGGCCTACTGGCTTACATTTAGAAGCCACAAATGGTGAGAAATTCAATTGATAATAACAAATGTTCATTATTCTGTATTTCCATACTCCTCCCAATATGAATGGTACCCTTCTTGTGTAGCTGGGCCTAACTTTTTAAAGGAAAAGATCCAAAATACAACATGGCTATATTAAAGTCTTGGCTGTGCAAACTGATCTATTTTGACAATGTGGGGATCCTACTAAACCTAGGTATTTCTGAAAAATAGACACCCAGAAGAGTTTATGGTGGTGTCTTGCTGGATCCCACTAGATTTTCTTACAGAGGAAGCACTGCACACTTCAACATTTTTCTATTATATCCGTGAAGAGAACTTCTGGAATCTAAGGAATCCAGAAGTTCCTACCATCCAGTGTTCCCACACTACAGACAACACAAAAGCTGCCACCTATGGAAAACTACCAAACCTAGACATTTTTGAAAGCTAGGAATCCTAGAGAGTCCAGACTAATGTGTCATGTGTGGATCCCATTATATTGTCGTAGCCTGAATGAACCATGCACTTCAAACTTTGGCAAAATCATGCATTTTCCTCTCATTTCTGTGAGGAAAGTTCCAAAATATATATAGGGATCCACAAAATTCCTCGCTAAAAATCATACTTGTGTTGCTAGGCCTAGAACCTGCAATATGATAAGGCCCAAAATAAAACAAAGAGATGTCAAATTTTCACTGTGTAAATTACCCCATTTTGGTGATGGGGTAGTTACAACTTTGTGGTGCAGGTTTGGCCGCCACCTCAGAAAACCTACCAAGCCTAGACATTTCTGGAAACTAGAAACCCAGGAGACTCCAGATTGATGTGATGTGCACTGATCCCATTATATTTTCTTACCCAGAATCTCTGCAAACCTCAAATTTGTCTAAAATAAAGATTTTTCCTCACATAGCTGTGAGGGAACATTTTGCAATCTGTGGAGTAGCTGTAATATTTGGACCTGGGATCAACTGCAACCTAGGTATATCTACTAAACCTAGACATTTCTGAAAACTAGACACCTAGGATAGTCCAGGGTGGTGTGACCATTACCCGGAACACCTGCATACCTCAAACTTTGGCTAATATCAAGCATTTCCCTCTAACTTCTGTGAGAGAAAGTTCCAGAATCTGTGGGGATCCTGAAAATTCATACCACCCAGTGTTCCCACACCTTTCCCAAAATAAACTTTACCAGATTTGTGTGGCTGGGACTTTCACCGGCGACATGATAGATTTCAAAATGCAACGTGGAGACATAAACTTTTCGTCACAAAAATTAACCCGTTATGGTGCTGTGGGAAGCTGTGCTATTTGGGCCCGGACTTGGCTGCCACCAATATTGCCCAAAATATTTTGCTCCTGGTGGAGTGACCAAAGTCCAGTGGGCAGCTCGCACTTGCCTTAATTAAAATTGTGTAGGACTACTGGGGCTTTCTCCCACAACCTCCCCCCCACCCCCAAGGGGGCTGATCAACCACAAAAAATGATCAATCTACCCCCAGGGGGCTGGAAACCATGACCAAAACCTTTCTGCCCCTGCTGTGAATAGTTCCCCTCTGCATTAAAAAAAACTCTTCCAGTGGTGGTTTCTACCCGCAGGGTCAGATCGGCCATAAAAAACCCAGCTGATTTTCCTCCAGGGGATGTGGATCCCCTGTCAATTCCCTGTTTTTAAATATTACCCCCAAAGGGGAGCAACCATCTAAACAAAAGGTGCTCTCCCTCTGCCTTGAAAAACCCTGTTCATCTAGTGTTGGTTTCCACCCGTCAAGGGGCAGATGAGTCATATAAACTGGCTGATATGCCACCTGGATAATTGGAAACCATGAACAAGTACCTTTTTTCATGTATTAGCTCCCAGAGTTAGCCATCATCTGCCAGAGGGCTGCACCCCATATCTATTAAAAAACTGGTGACGGATGTGCCAGGAAAAAACATTTGATCTTCCTTCAAAAGAGGCAAACCATGGCAAGTACTTTTTTAAAATAATAAACCCTCTGGGGGAGTGACCATATCTCAGGGGCCTGGTCCACTCTGCATTAAAAAAAATCTTGTGTTCTAGTGGTGTGTCTCCCTTACCTCTCCCACCCAGGAGCAGACTGACCGCAAAAAAGGCTGACCTGTCTCTGAGGAGTGCCAAAGCATGACCATAAAAGTTCGACCCCTATGAGGAGTCCACTTCCCTCCTGCATTAAAAAAAAACAGTGCTCTAGTGATGCCTTACACTTCCTTGGTGTCCTATCAGCCACAGCAAATGGCTGATCTGTCCCCTGGGAGCGCAGAAACTATGCTCAGGTCCATTTTCGAAAAACATTACCCTTAGGGAGAGTGACCATCTGCCAGCGTGCCGCTCTCTCTTTCCATTAAAATATACCCTGATGGTCTAGTAGTAATTTCCACCACCCTCTGAGGCTGATGGGCCACAGAAAGGCAGATAGGCCCCCAGCAGAGGCCCAGTACTTTTTTTAAACTACTCCCCCAGTGACCATCTGCCGGGGAGACCACTCTCCCTCTGCAAAAAAAGACTTAGCGGTCTAGTGTGGATTTTTGCTTAGGGATTGCGGTCCCCCCCACAATCGCTCAGCAGGAATCTGAATTGTGGGGAAGAACCAAGGAAAAGGAGAAACCCTTACATTTCCTCAGGTATCTCACCTGTTTGGCGCCAAGCATATCTCCCTTTAGGCGCTTGTGCTTGTAGACGTGCTGGGAATAAATGGCTTCCACTATGTCTGTGAGCACATTCAGAACGTCAGTACAGCAAGTGTGCTCAGAATCATGATCCCTACAAATTGGGGTGGGTTCAAAAGCACTACCGCTTTCATCAACGGTGGGGGTTTGGTAGGGAAAGCACTGAGGGGGAGTGGATGTGACCTTCAGTCTGCAGCATCTGATGACTTGTGCTGTTGGCATGGAGGTCACGTCCAAAGCACCCAAGCAATTAAATTGTGTCACAATTCCTTAACCACTGAAGCATCATTCAAATCTTATATTCTATGCTCATTACATGCATCTGGCTGTTTCATGTATGCCCTACAGTGAGTTGCCATATCCAAGGTATTTGTGAACAACTTCCAAGTCAGTGGGTGCTATAGGAATTTGCTATTATGAAATGCACAATAAAGTGGTTTGTATTACGATCATTCATGGACTATTCAGCCAGCGCCGCCAGGTGATAGGGTTAGTTTCATAGCAATGCCTTCTATTCTCAGCTCATTTTGTTGTTATGTGTAGGCTGAAACAGAGTGCCTATTCATCTTCAGAAATGCAAACTTCAGAAGCTGTGGAACAAAGGAAGGTATTGTATTGTATTTGTATTTGTAAAGCGCGTCATTCATCCAGAGGATATCACAGTGCTGTGCTCGGGCTTTTGGTGTGTAACTGGGTGGTTCATGAGTTTGGCCAGTATTATTTTCCAGAGAACAAGTGAGTCTTGAGTTTTTTCCTGAAGACTAGATAGTCCTCTGTGAGGCGGAGTTCTTGTGGTAGGTCATTCCAGTGTTTTGCTGCCAAGTATGAGAAGCTACGACCCCCTGTTCTTGATTTCTTAATGCGTTTTGTTCTGGCTAGAGCTAGGGACCGTGATCTTAAGCACCTAGTGGGTACATAAAATTCAACTTTCCTCTGTAGGATAAAAGGCCCACGTTGGTGCAGGGCCTTGTGTGTGTAGCTGAGCAGCTTGAATTTCGCTCTTTGGCGCATTGGCAGCCAATGGAGTAATTTGAGGCACTCGGACGATGAGCTGAGTCTGTCTTTGTTACATACCAGTTTGGCGGCGGCATTTTGCACCACCTGTAGTCGTGTGAAAAGGTAGTCTGCCATGCCCACAAATAGTGCATTACCATAGTCCAATCTGCTGGTAAGTAAAGCCTGCGTGACAGTTCTCCTACAATCTTGCAGGATCCAAGGAAATAGCCTTCTTAGAAGCTTCAACATCGCGAAGCTTCTTCCACACAGAACCCGCACATGGTCCTGCATAGATAGGGTATTGTCCATGAGGACCCCCAGATATTTTGCGCATTGCTTTGGAACTGGGGCATCCCCCAGTGTCTGGGGCCACCAAGTGGTATTCCAGACAAGTTTGGCTCCTCCAAAGAGTAAAATTTCAGATTTCCCTGCATTTAGTTTAAGACAGTGTTCTGCCATCCAGGTTGCCATCTCCGAGAGACAATTATTCAGTTTTAGTCTTGTGTTCTCATGCTGTTCTTCAATGGTTATCAGCAGTTGAGTATCATCAGCATAGGAGCAGATACCAAAGCCCCACTTCTCACTGATTTTTGCCAGAGTTGACACATAGACATTAAAGAGTGTGGGGCTCAGGGATGCCCCCTGTGGAACATCGTAGCTGATGGGTTTTGGTTTAGATGAGAACTCCCCCATTTGTACTCTCTGTGTTCTATTATTCAAGAAGGAGCTCAGCCATTGAAGGGCTTTAGCATAAACTCCTTTTCCATGAAGGATCTCCAGTAGGCGATTGTGTGAGACAGTGTCGAACGCCGCCGATAGGTCTAATAAAATCAAGGCGGCGGCTTTCCCTTGGTCAACCAGGGATCTTATATTGTCTGACACGGCTAAGAGAGTTGCTTCCGTGCTGTTGGTGGCTCTAAAGCTAGTTTGGGAGGGGTCTAGTAGATCGTTTGACTTGAGATAGTTCGACAGCTGTCTATTAACCAATTTTTCCATGACTTTGGAGAGGTACGGCAGTTGGGAAATAGGTCGGTAATTTGCCGGATTACGCACGTCTGTTCCTGCTTTCTTCAGAAGAGGGGTTACTACAGCCTGTTTCCATGTTTCTGGAAATACTGCAGTATCCAGCAAGTTATTGAATAGCTGGGTAACATATGGGCAGATTATCGGTATAATCTGGGCGAAGATAAAGTGGGGACAGGGGTCAAGGGGAGACCCCGACTTAACTTCCCCCATTGTTTTTGCAACTTCTACCTCTGTGAATGGGGAGAAGCTGCCCATGCAGGCAGATGCGTCGGAGGGGGGGAGTTGAGGTTTCACGGTTGATTGCTGGCAGTGAGGTGTTGGAGTTGAATGTGGAGTATATTTTACTAATTTTGTCTGAGAAAAACTCGCTGATTTCTTCGCAGCCTTCCTCTGAGGGTGGCAGAGTTTGGGATAGGCTCACTGGGTTGCATAGCTCCCTTACTATTTTGTACAGCTCCTTACTTGAGTTGCAATTCTCATTCATTCCAGCAGCAAAATAAGACTTTTTGGCTTTCTTAATGGCATTATTGTAGTTCCTCAGCTCTGTCTTGTATGCCTGTCTATCTGTATGTAGTTTAGATAGCCTCCAGTGATGCTCTGTGGTTTGGCACTTTCTTTTGAGTGCTTTGAGTTCATGTGTATACCACTTTCCTTGTTGAGGTTTGTTCGACACCTTTGATGGCAGTTTAGGTGCAAATAAGTCTAGGGTGTTAATGATTTCTTTTCGAGATAAGTTATTTCCCTATCGGCTTGGATCATACTTAAGGCCTCTAGGTTCTCGGGGCAAAAATGGGACCGAAAGGAGTCTTCGGTAACTAATCTCCATGCTCGCCTTGTCCCCTGTAAGCACCTCGAGGGCTTGGTAGGATTTACTGGGAGCGTGAGTATGAAGGAGATAAGTGAGTGATCTGTCCAGGAAAGGGGTTTGATTTCCTGGATAGCAATTGAGTCAAAGTTTGAGAACAGCAGATCCAGGGTATGCCCTGCAGTATGCGTGGGCCCTGTGACCCACTGCTTTAGTTGAAGAATCTGCATATCGTTCTCCAGGTGCAAGGCTGCAGAGTTGTTGGTTTTCTCAAAATGGATATTAAAATCCCCTATGACCAAATAATGTTTGTATTTCAGGCAGGGGAGAAATAATTGAGTTAGTAAATGGGCGCTGAGTTCAGATTGATGCCCCGGGGGATTATAAATTACAGCTCCCCCGAGCAATGTATGACCATCTCTGGCCACTTGAAATGATAGTACTTCGTGCTTCCCTACTTGTGCCACTGCGACGTGGAGGCAAGTGAGGTAGTCTTTAAAAAGTATAGCCAGACCCCCTCCTTTCCGTCCCTGCCTATCTTGTTTTAAAATTTCGTAGTCTGTAGGCAGGGCGGTGGCAATGTCAGGAGAGTTACTTTTATCCAGCCATGTTTCCGTTATAAAAACCAGATCAGGGCGCATTTCGTTTATAGTGTCCCAGATATTGAGGGAGTGTTTGGGTACTGAGCGGGCATTGAAGTAGATGCATCTCAGTTTATACAGGTCATCCTTTTCTCTGGAAGGCCGCTCTGACTGTGTCACACTACACCATTTACAGTTCAGGCATGAGAAAGGGCCTTCCGTGTGCCCAGGATGAGCTTTGATACAATAGGTTTCATCGCCTACATCCTGACCTGAAAGTGCTAAGAGTGTCTCTCTAGAGTAAACTTGAGTGCGGGCTGTGTCAGGAAAAGCAGGGGTCCTGGCCCCTGGGCCCGGCTGGGCGCGGACGGGCGCAGACGGGCTTGCCTTAGGCGCGCCCGCTGCGCGCGTCCGCTGCGCGGGCGCTGGCACATAGGTTTTACATAGAGAGGTGAGCGTGAGGTCCCTCTACCCCAGAGGTCTTCAAACTTTTGGATGCCGAGACCCCCCTGTCAACATTTTGAGGCGTAAGGACCCCCTCCTGACAAAAATATCTAAACCTGTAGGCAGGGCTACTGGAATTATGAGGCAGGTGAGGACCAAATTACGTGACAGGCTTGACTAAATTGTGTGGGAAGAAAAGGTAAATGATGTTATGTGATGCCGCGTACACAGTAACACTGAGGAAAGATTTCACCCCATCGGTACCAGTGTATAACCAAAATACAGCAATTAACATCAGAAAGATTTCTAGTCAACCTTTGTGAAGGGCCTTCCACTCCGCAGGAATACGTGCTGCCTCATTAGAAGCTCACTTGGCCCTAGCCGGGAGAAGCAGGGGTCCCTTAAAACCCTGGCGGTTTTGTGCAGAGTTAAGCAGTTTACCCATGCAGCTTTCCTCTCACCCCCTCCCTTCCATCCCTCTGTCCTCTCCTAACCCCGGATCCCTCTCTCACTTTGCAGGCCATTTTATTTCACCCCTTTTACAACTTCTGAACTCTCCCCATTCAACCTCTCACTTCACCTTTAACACTCCCAGCCAGGGCTGGTCCTAACACTGGTCGCACACGGTGCAACAGTCTTTTTGGTGCCCCACCCCCGTTTCCTCCTTCTCCATGAATTCCTTCACTGCCACTCACCAACAATTCACCTCATCTCTCTATAGCACCTTTCTGACAAACATTTCATTTTTTATAGCGCTACTCATAGTTTACTCACACTCATTTCTGTGATCTGCATGGTACATATTCTTTGTAGCAGGAACGTTAACCCTCTGCACTGTGTGGGTGACAAGAGTGCCCATGTGAGTGCACGGTGAGCGATGCAACAGTGTGAGAGTAGGGTAAGAGGAGTGACTGCAGGGTGAGTGAGGTGGCTTATGAATTTAGGTGCGGATGCAAGTTCAGAATGGGACGAATGAGTGTATGATTACTGATGGGCTTGTTTGAGTGAGTTGCATATTGAGCAGTGAGGGAGACAGGTGAGTGAAGTGTCACATGAGTGCAGGATGAGTAGTGTACTCGTGTGGCTGCAGGGTGAGGTATAGGATGAACAGCGCAAGTGCATTGTGAGTGCAGAGTGATCACTGTGAGTGCAGGGTGAGCGGGTGAATGGTGTGAGTGCATTGTGATCGCTGTGAATGCAGGGTGAGCGTGAAAGTGAAGGGCGAGAATGACGAGTGAGTTGTCTGAATGCAGAGTGCATTCCCAGACACTTGAAGTAACTCAGCATGTTATAGACGGCGGCGTAGGGTTTAAGATCTAAGTTAAACTATTGCTATTATGGCATTAATCGGGGATCGAGGAAATAAATAATGTGCTGATCCTGCAACAAACTTCCAGTCCTATGGTTAGTGTTGCCAGCAGATTATTTTGATGGCCCAGTCGGTACAAAAATAAGCAGTCACCTAAAGCTGTATTTTAAGCACTTATCTGTGCATACTTCGAACAGCAAATATAAATAGAAAGCACTTTTAATTGTGTTCTAGGGCTGCCTCAATGATCCATGACTGATAATTAAAGAGAACAAAGACAGAAAAGTCACATAACGAATGCATACATACTTTTTATTTATAAGTCTATTTAGTGTCAAGAGGAGGTCTTTGCAGGCTCTTTAAACAAAACACGGCAGGCATTTTTCTTTTGGCAACCCTACTTTATATTCCTTTTCATGAAATGCATTCTCACACTGCAGCAGTAAAGGTAAAATACAAATGTAAGGAATAGGCAGAGTGGGGGCCCAGGGGTACTGGAACCAGGAAAAAAACTAAGCCTCTGTAACCAGTTTACAAAGGCATGTAAACATGCAAATGGTCTTTAAAGACCTGTGAAAAACTCGGGCGTGCCGGAGATAAGACTCCAGACACTGCCCAGCTGAGCCCCCAGCAGCTCGAGTTGCACTGCAGCAGCCCGGGCTGAGACGCAGGATGGGGGAAGAGGGGGGGCTGAAGCCCTTGGGCCTCGGCAGAAGTGTGACTGGGAAGGCGCGACCCCCTTTGCATCGCTCCACGGCCCCCCTGGGGGTCGCGCCCCACAGTTTGAAGACCCCTGCTCTACCCTCTCCCTAACCGGAAGTGCTTCGTGGCAATCCTTAACCCTACTAGCCACGCCCTCCACACAAACAGCACTTCCGCCGCAATGGACCGGGGCAGGCGATCGGATAAGGTGAGTGCAAATAGCAAATTTATCATCAAACAGTTTTAAAAAGTGCCCGTTCAGCCTCCCATGTAAAAACTTCGTATTCTGTAGTTAAAACACAATGGACTAAAAACGGACTAAAAAACACAGTAATATCGATTCAGCAGCGTGATTTAGCAGCAAAGTTTTAAAAAGAGCACACCGGCAGTCTCACCAAAGTCTTGCACACACTTGGACTCTTGCCTTACAAGTTCCATTAAATCGAGATGCTCTTTGTAGAGACAATTGCTGAACTTAATCTAAAAAAAGAACGGAAGAGCTTCATCTAGTCCATTGCCTTGCACTTGTGAATATGGAGCCCACTGATGTCACTCGAACTACTAAGCAAATGTGGGAGAAACAATAGCTATTGTTACCCGGCCAACGTAAAATTAGCATTACGCTATTGTAATTAGTGTAATTTGGTAATGTCACGTTAATTAGTAAAACTTTACCACAAATGCATGTGAGCAACGTGAATGACAGAGAGAGAGTGGGTGATGTTGGCAGTGCTTTTTGCTCTATATTTTGGTATAACTGAAAAATGCATGCTTGCGTTTAAAGTAGCCACAAAGAAGCATTTGGCACTAAATTACAGCGCCAAATGCAAGTTTTTTATTTCGCGTAATTAGTGTAATTTTACATATTTTTGCTAAAATTCCTCATAATTACGCAAAACTAAATTGCGTGAATACCCCCGCTTGTAATCTGTTGTGTGTTCCCATAAACAAAAGTGTCACGCGCAACACAGACTCTGCATGCAGATGTTTTGGGAGACAGTGCGTGAAGTACCTTGAAAATTGTAATTGAATGAGTAGTGGTTTACCCTAAAATTGAACAGTGATGCCTGGGTATGGACTCCCCTTAAGAGGGCACAGTGACAGTAGGGTGTTGGCTCTCGAAAAAATGGAGTAATTGAGTGGAGTTTTTAAATTTAAAATGTCACTGTCAGGAGATATGGTATGGATGAGGAGTAGTGTGAATGGTGTGAAGTAAATGTATAGATCACAGGTAGGCTTTGTTCAGAAAGATGCACAAACAGGAGACATATAATATTTTTTAGGGGATATGGTTTACACCTGAAGGGGGCTTAACCATATGCTAGTCTGATACTTTTCACTCCGATCGATGATATCAGCTTACTAGGCTCACTGGACAAACATGGAAAACTGGGTCAATTTTGAAAACTATTTGAAGTAATGTAAGCAAGACAGAAGGTGAGTAGAAATTATTTATTGAGATTAAGATAAACACCTCCAACTTGCCAGTCGCAGGACATGGTGTGAGGGCACACCAACATTCTTAATAGCCTCTAGCTGAGAATTCCATGGGAGAGGCAACCAGGGAGAAGGGAGAGGGGTGGGAGGAAGGGAGAGACCATGTGAGAATATAACACATCTCCCTCCCCGAAGGGAGAACAGAGAGAAGAAGAAGACAGGGAGGAGAGAGAGACAGAGAAGAAGAAAAGAAAGAAAAAGAAAAAGTGAGAGAGAGAAAGGCACCGGGGGACAAAAATGTACACAAGAAATGAAGCGCAATGACTAGCAACAAAGCTATAATACAACTGTAGTTACCACGTCTAATAAAATACACAAGAGAAATGAAGTGCAGAGGATAACAACACAGCTGCCAATAAACTAGGTCAATACAAAATCCTTCTGCCACCTGGGAGGACACACAGGTCTACAGACCCTTTTTTCTAGCCCTGTTCCACACTGAGTTCCAGCTGGTTCCTCCTCCCTTCCCTCAGAGGGAATAAGATTACGGGGGCATTCAGTAATTCTGTCCATGCTCCACATTTTACCATTTTCCAGAACCACTACATTGTTTTTGACATGCTTTATTTTCTCAGGTTCATAGAATTTGTCACCTTTGCTGCTTGCTACCTGGGGCTTCCTTATAAGTACCCACTGCCCTGTTTTCCAGGACTTCCTTCTGGCGCCCCACTTCCGGTTGAAAGTGTCTTTGTATACCTTTTGTTGAATTTCCACCCTTCTTCCCACTTCCTCAGGATCAAAGGTGATCATCTTATTCTTGAACAGCCAACTGGGAGAAAGCTTGGATCCAGCCTTTCTCCCCCTCAACATTTCAAATGGAGACATACCAGTTATGGCATTGGGGGCAGTGTGGTATGACCATAACATGTCTCTCACAGTACACTCTATGGGTTTCCCTGAGGCCACCCCTAACTGAATGGACTCTTTCAACATTATATTAGCCCTTTCTACTTTGCCGTTGGCCTTAGGACAATACAAAGACGTACGCACATGCGAGATGGAAAGATCTTTAAGAAAGACTTTCATTTCTTCAGACACGAATTGGACACCATTGTCTGTGATGATAGTATTGGGGATGCCCTCCCTGGAGAATACCTCAGTTAAGAAATTAGTGAGGGTCTTTGTATTGACAATACTGACAAATTTGTGAGATATCCAGTGTGAGAAATAATCAATAACTTCAATAAGGTACTTTCCCTGGGGACCCATGACCTGTAGAGGCCCCGCAATGTCCAGCCCCAATTTGTCCCACGGGACAGTAGGTACTTCTACAGGAATGAGGGGTGAACGCCTGATACACTTTGTTTTGTCACTAAGGCTACATGCCTGACAATCTCTGACTTTCTCTTCCATGCGGTGATCCTTGAAGGGGAACCAGTAATAAGATCGGAGTTTAGCCTTACAGAGACTCCTCCCCTGATGCCCCTCATGAGCTAAATTCAATATTTGGTCCCTGAGGCCTTCAGGTGGGACAATATTGCCAGACTTCAATACAAAATTCCCTTCTCGGGATAATTCATCCCTTACATTCCAGAAGCACTGTAATTTCTCTGGAAGATCCCTGCATCCGTGGGGCCATCCGTTGACAATGAACCCTTTCACAGCCTTGAGCTCACCATCTTGTTCAGTAATGGACTCCCACTGACTCTGTATCACTGCAGGTACTCTAACCTCCAAAATGGCATCCTCCATGAACTCACAACCCTCCTCCTTTGCCACAGGAGCCCTAGACAAGTAATCTGCAGCACTGTTCTTACAACCGGGCACATATGTTATACTGAAGTTGAAGGTTTGGAGTCCCAGGACCCACTTGGCTATGCGGGGCATGGTGTTCTCCATTTCCTTTTTAGCAGAGACAGTAAAGGTTTGTGATCCGTCATTAGTACAAACGGTAAACCCCACAAGTAAAATTTGAAGTGGGTAATGGCCCAGTAACATGCCAGTGCCTCCTTCTCTACTGTTGAGTAATTGGCTTCAGCACTAGAAACTGTTCTGGAGGCAAACGCAACAATTCTCTCTTGATTGTCTATTCTTTGCGACAGGGTGGCTCCTATACCCTTGTTGCTGGCATCTGTGGTAAGAAATGTTTCCCTCTCTACACTGAAATTACCAATGTGGGGGGCATTGGCAATCAGGCACGGCCCGTGGTAGGAGTGCCGGTCGGGCGGTGACGTGCGGCGGGGGAGGGGCAGGTTGGGGGGTAGTAAACTACGGATTAAGGCCGAATAGAGGTAAGTGAACATTTAAATAAATAAAACGAATTTCGTTGTGAGCGCTGCATCGCCAAATGCGATGCAGTGCGCGCAACGAAATTCGTTTTATTCATTTAGATGTTCACTTATCTGTATTCGCCTTAATCCGTAGTTTACTACCCCCCACCCTGCCCCTCCCCCGCCCCACGTCACCACCCGACCGGCACTCCTACCACGGTCCGCGCCTGTTGGCAATAGAACTTTTTATCTCCTCAAATGCAGAATCAAGCTCAGCCTCCCATCCAAACACTGACCCTTTCTTAAGTAAGTTCCTGAGAGGTTGGGTGAGGACAGAGAAATTCTTTATGTACTTGGCCATATACTCCGCGAGTCTCAAGAAGGACTTTATCTCGTCTTTAGATGTGGGTCTAGGGGCTCTGAGTACAGCTTCAACCAAATCTGCTTTGGGTTTTATTCCCTCCTCTGAAATGGTGTGACCTAAATAGTCCACTGAAGTTACCCCCACTTTACACTTGCTTTCCTTGGTGGTAAAACCTACTTCCTTTAATTTGCTCAAAACATTTCTAAGATTGTAATTGTGTTCACTTTCACTGGACCCATAAATCAGTATATCATCTTGAAAGCACAAAGTCTTTACACTCTCTCTCAAAATGTGCTGCATAATTCTTTGGAATGCCGCAGCAGCTGATGCAAGTCCAAATGGCATTCTCAAAAATGTAAAGTTACCAAACGAGTAGTGAATGCAGTCAACATTTGGGAATCTGGAGGCAAAGTAACTTGGTGGTACGCCGATGATAAGTCCAAGACACTGAAGTACTTGGCGCCCTGTATGGTACTCAGCATCTCATGTATCCTTGGTAAGGGATGCCTGTCTACCCAGATGTTGGCGTTGAGGTCCCTTAAGTCTACACATAGACGAATGTTCTTTCCATTGTCCTTGGTGGTAAGAACAATGGGTGCCAACCACTCTGAGCTCTCAATTTCTTTTATCACCCCTTGTTGTACCAGTTTATGCAACTCTGCCTTTAAAGGTTCTCTCATAAGGAGGGGAACCGATCTGGTTTTGTGAACCACAGGAACAGCTCCCTCTTTGAGTGTGATCTTGTGCACATATTTTTTTAATCTTCCCAATTGCTCCGTGAACACCGCCATGAATTCCTTGGTGATATTGCTGCCTACCTCTGGTGGTTCAACTAATAACAGTTGATCAATATTGTTGGGATCGAGAGTAATGCCAAGTTCCTTTTGGTGTTTCCACCCCAATAAACTGAAACCTTTCTTTGTGATGTATACCTTTCCTACCGTGTGTCTTCCCTTGAAGGATAGTCTCATTCTTACCATGCCCACTAAAGGAATAGGTTCCCTGTTGTACCCACCAGGATGGATGTCAGCAGATTCCACAACAAGATTATGTGTGCTAAACATTTTCTCAAACAGTTTCTCTTCTGTAAGTGTATATGGTGAGCACGAGTCAGCGAACACCTGGATACTGACCCCCTCCAGAGTTATATCGCAAGTGGGATATTGTACAGGTTCCTCCACTTCCACTTCCTTAATTTGAAACACGTAGTCTTTACTCTCGTCCCCTTTGGGGTCAGGACCATTTATTCAATGTACTTTCTTATCCATCAATGGAAATATTCTGTCATGAAAAAGACAATCATGTAGTTTAGAGATTAGAAGAAACCTATTGGACAGATCTCAGAGTGGAAAAATTATGTTATTAGTCACTAATCTATCTTGTAGCTCAAGTTAAAGTTTGAAATGAAATAGGGTAACAAGAATAGAAATAATTAGGGATGCATAGCCAAGATGGTGGCTGGTCAACAGTGCTGCGCTCGTATGTCTGACACCCAATAATTATAAAACATACTTTCTCCCTAAAATTATGTTATCATTCTTAGAACAGTGTCGAGTGGAATTGTGCAGTCACTAGGGTCGATAAGCTGGCAAAAGGGATGGACTTCTAACCTTCAGAGGGCCGAAACGCATTTCTGTGTTTCAGGCTATCTGTCTTGAGAAATGAGTGTACTATGGGCAAGGCTAGGAGAACAGAATTAAAATTTATATCTCAGGTGAAATAGAAAAGCTAGACTAAAATGGGGCAATTGGACTGGGGACATGGAGGAAGCAGAGAAAGATTGTCAAAGGCAGACACGAGCCCCAGCTGGAGATACTTAATCATTGCAACCTATTGCAAGGTAGGTGACCTTAGTTTTATGCACTCCGCAGAGTTGGGCAAATCCATGCCTGCACTGCAGCACGGGATGTCACAATGCAGTTGCAGCAGATGAGGAACAAAAAACAAGAAATATTGAGAATTGAGTGAGGCGCATTGGCATGGAGCAGATCCACAAAACAGTACAAAATACAAGGCAGGGGCATTAGGGGTGGGGGAGGCGGTCCTAGTCATGGGGTGTGTTGGACTTGGCCCTTTTTGCAGGGTCATCCCTAAACTTTTTGCCTTCCTCCTATATTTTTTCTGACCTGTTGTTGGCTGTTTTATGACTCTGGGCACTTTACCACTGCTGATCAGTGCTAAAGTGCATATGCTCTCCCTATGATAAATTGTGTTATGTATTAGTGACTCCATGATTGGATGATTGGTTTACTTGTCAGTCCCTAGTACAGTGCACTGAGTGTGCCCAGGGCTTGTAAATCCAATGCCGCTGGTGGGCTTGCAGCACTGGTTGTGCCACCCACAGGAGCGGCTTGTAAAATGTGTCTCAGGCCTGCCATCGCAGAGCCTGTGTGCAGCCTAGGGCTGCCATGTCGACTTGGTGAGTACACCCACTTACCAGTCCCTAAACCTTCCCTTTACTGCATGTTGGTCACCCCTAAAGTAGGCCCTAGGGCAGGGTGCATTGTAAGTACAAGGTAGGACATGCCCTGGTGTGTGTGGCATGTCCTAATAGTGAATTACAGCCATTTTCGTTTTTCACTATTGCAAGGCTACCTGCTCCCCATAGGCCAGAATGGGCAGACTGACTATTACACCTTATAGTCAGAACTGACCCAGGGAACATGGTAGAAAAACGAATTTAGTATGCCTGAACTCAGAATGATAAAATACATCTTTTAGTGAAGTTGGTTTTAACATTCTGTGTTTGAAAATACCACTTTTAGAAAGTGGGTATTTTCTTGCCTAAACTTCCAAGCCTGCCTCTGCTAGGTTGTGTATTCCTTGTCTGGAGATTGAGTGACAGGGGCTGGGGGTGGCTACAGGAGACAGGGTGAGTCAGCACAGGGCTGAATAGAAAGATCTGCATCCAGAGTGGAGGGAGGAGTTGCACCTGGGTCTGAATAGGGCTGTGCCTGCCTTCCACAATGCTGGCTCCACCTCCTGCCGGGCGGCTGAGCACCCTGCCCCACATTCTGAAAGGAAAGAAGGAGACAGAAAAACAAAGTGCTCCAGGACTGACCAGAACTGGTTTTGGGCTGGGCAGAGGCCTCTCTGCCTTCAGAGAACAAAGGAAAACTGTGTATAAAAGGGGACCCAGACCCCTAGGAAATTAGATCACTTTGGGAAAACAAGAAGAAACCTTTGCTGAGGAGCGGAACCAAGAAGGAACTGAGGAGAAGACTATCCCTAAGCTAGAGGGATCTGCCTGCAGTGGTTGCCTGACTGCCAAAGGAAGGAGAAAGGACTTTGTGTGCACTTTTATTCAACTTGTAAAGTATCTCCAAGGGCTTGAGAAAAGAGCTTGCCTCCTGCTGAAGTCTCAGGGACAACAGACTTCAACCACCAGCTCCCCAAGAATCCTTTGGAAGTGCCTGCTGCTGCTTTGGGCCTTCTGAAGGGACTGCGTGTCGCAAGGAGCTGGAAGCGCGACTCAAGAGGAAGAAGCGTGTCGCCGTCGCTGCTGCTGCAACTCCGAAGGAGGGTGTCGCCGCTGTAGCTGTCGTATTGCACCGCATCGAGAGAAGCGTCCCGCAACGAAGAGGAAGCGTGTCGCCGTCGCTGCTGCTGCCGTCGCAACTCCGAAGGAGGGTGTCGCCGCTGTAGCTGTCGCATTGCACCGCATCAAGAGAAGAGTCTCGCATCGAGGAAGAAGCGTGTCGCCGTCGCAGCCGCTGCCGTCGCAACTCCGCAGGAGGGTGTCGCCGCTGTAGCTGTCGCATTGCACCGCATCAAGAGAAGCGCCTCGCATCCACGGAGAAGCGTGCCGCCGTCGGAGCTGCTGCCGTCGCATCACGAAACAAGGGTGTCGCCGCTGCAGTTGTCGCATCGAGCGGAAGCGTCTCGCAACGTCGGAGAAGAGGGTCGCCGCCAAAGCCGCTGTCGTCGCATCGCTGAACAAGGGTGTCGCCGCTGTAGCTGACGCATCGAGTCGAGACTTCTCGCAACCTCGGAGAAGCGTGCCGCCTCGTAAGGTACATTGACTTAAAGTGTCGCATCTTAAGAACTGAACTGAACTAAGCTAAACCTACCATTTTAAGTACAGTATTGTGGATTTTTGTCGTTTATGGTCTTGTGTTAAAACTATATAAAGAATACTTATTTTTGATATAAAACCCTGTGTGGTGTCCATCTGTAGTGTGTCACTAGATTACTGTATGTGTTCACAAATGCTTTACACACTGCCTCTGAGATAAGCCTGTCTGCTCGTGCCAAGCTACCAAGGGGGTGAGCAGGGGTTATTTTAGGAGTGTACCCCTTTACCCTGACTAGAGGCGAGGGTCCCTATTTGTCACAAGTACCTACCTGTGCCAACTAGAGACCCCCAATTCTAACATTGGTGGTCAGCGGTGAGGATTCTGGACTTGCATTTGTGACTCATGTACAGTGATTGGTGAACACTACTAGTGAGTGCAGACCAAACGCGACCACATACTGTTTTTCTGTTTTATGGGGTCCTCCTGGAGGTATTTTTGATACCATGACTCTGGTTAGTTGTTGCAAAATGGAACTCAACTTCTGGCACATGTTTATCTACACAATGAAGGAGCTACGTGTGTTTTGCAAGGAAAGAGGGCTGCCTGTGAAGAGAAGGTCCAGGGAGGATCTAGAGGCATCCCTATTTCAGTATGAGTTACCCCGCTGGAAGGCAACACTACCAGTTGAGTCTGAGGAGGAGGAATTCTCTAAAAGTGAGGGAGAAACAGAAAAAGATAGCTGGCTTCTGGCTCATGAGCAGAAGCTGAAAGAGATTGATGAAGAGCTGAGAGAGATTGATGAGGCTCAGAGGGCCTTAGCCCAAGAAGAAGAAATTTGGGCAGCTCAGGAAGTGAGCTTTGCTGAGTTGGAGGTGGAGTCCAGCTCAGATGGTGGCAGCAAAATTAAGTTATTCAGTGCTGAGAGAGTAGTGCACACACCCAGAGATGTGGCACCTGACTTGGAGGGGGTTAACATACACCAGGAGGTTCAAGGACATGAGGTAGCTCCAGTAGTGCGCAGTGTCCCTGAGAGGAATAGGGAAACTGACGCAGGGATTCATGGTCCTAGTGGTGGGAGGGACACTCTACTGACTCTAGATGAGAGGGGCAGGGAGAGGGGTTCCCCCATGGTTGAAGTCCTGGTATGTGAGTGTGAAGACCGCCCAGAAGAGTGTGGGTTGAATGACAGAGACAGTCAGTTACTGTCTTGCCAATCTCAGGAGAGTGGTGTGGAGTACGTGTGCGAGGCACTGGATGGTGAGGTGAAGGATAGTTTGGTTAACCCCTGTAGGGGCTGTGTGATCCAATTGTGGGAGAGCATATTGTAAGTCCCTGTTTTCCAGAGCTATGCCAACACCTGTTGGAGAGTGAGTTCTCTGACCCCAGGGAGCTCACATTGGAGGCAGACCTTTTGGTGGATTCCAGAGGGTCTGAAGAGGCATTGGGGTGTGACCCTAAGAGGAGTGGCTCAGGTGTCTTCCAACCCAGAGTGGTGGGAGAGGTTCAGTGTAGCCCAGCTAGGTCCCGTGGTAATGGGAGGGGTGTAGGGACTCACATCCTGTCTCAGTGGAGAAGGAGTGAGTGTGGGGCTGCGTGTCCCAAGGTGCCCGAAACCCAGTCTCAGAGCCTGGATGGTTCTTTAAGGGAACACCAGGTAGGGAGCCTAGGCTGTCCTGATGGGCCGCCTGTTGAGGAGGATCTCCTAGTGTCTAGAGAACCTGGAGCGTCTGTAAATGGAGCTCCAGTGTTTCTGGTGTCTGGCAGTGCCGCTCCTGTTGGGAGGGTGCAGAAGTCCAGAGTGAGGGGTGAGAGGGGAGAGAGTCCCCAGTGGAAGAACCAGTGGGTCAGGGACCAGCCAGAAGGGCTGAGTCACCAGTGAATGACCATGGTAACACCACTTCTGTCCTGGGGGATCTTCCCGCGCTGTCAGATGGACAGGGGTCGGGAGATCTGCGCCAGGCGGACTGTCACACAACACATGAGAGATGTGTTACCCTCTGGGGGGGCATGCGTGCTCCCCAGGAAGTCCTGGTGCGCCAGGCAGATTATTACACAACTCTAGAGGAGTGTGTTTCCCTTGGGGGGGGGTTGGTGTACCCTCCCGGAAGTCCTGGGTTGCCAGGCACAGGTCCAGCCTAAGGGTACAGACCCTGGGTTGGAGGACCAGGTTCAGGGTGTCCCCCCTGACCTGGAGGAAGGGCAGCTGCTAACAGTGCCCCTACCAGTTTGTCTTCTGGGGGCACCGCTCCAGGTGGGAGGGTGCAGGACCCCAGTAAGGGGGCGGGGAGAGGACAGCCTCACCCCTGGCCTCTGCCCAGTCTAAGGGTACAGACCCGATGCTGGGATCCCAGTTGCAGGATAGAACCCCTGAACTGGTGGGCGAGTGTGCAGGACCCCTGCCACAGGTGCCCTGACAATTCTGGAAGGGGGTACAGCTCCAGGTGGGAGGGTGCAGAGCCCCAAGGAGGAGGACCGGGTGTGGGAAAGCCCACCCCAGTCTCCAGTCCAGCCGCCGGGTACAGGCCCGGGGCTGGTAGGTCAGTGTCAGGATGTCATACCTGACCTGACAGGAGGGAGAATGGACAAAGGGTGCCAAGCACCTGGGGCTACTGCCCCCCGCTCTCTGACGCCACAGAGGTTTGAGAGCCCTGAGAGGCATAAGGCCTGGGTCTCATCCCTGACCACTGTCAGTGGCCACTGTGGGTTGCTGTCTGTCTGTTGGGACACACCTGTGAGCAAGTTAAGGTTAGGTGCTGCACAGGTGGGGTCCACAGGTGAGGAGAAGGGTTCCCCATGGATTAGCTTGGTGGGCCCTGAGAGTATGGACAGAGGGATTCCAATAGGTTCAGATTGGCGTAGAACTGGAGTATGCCCCTGCTGTTGCGGGCCAGGTCCAGGTTCTATCGCCCAAAGCAGGGAAGCCCATCAAGGTAGTGATTGGTCTACCCTGCGTTTTGGCTGGAAGGGGTTGTGTTGGACTTGGCCCTTTTTGCAGGGTCATCCCTAAACTTTTGCCTTCCTCCTATATTTTTTCTGACCTGTTGTTGGCTGTTTTATGACTCTGGGCACTTTACCACTGCTGATCAGTGCTAAAGTGCATATGCTCTCCCTATGATAAATTGTGTTATGTATTAGTGACTCCATGATTGGATGATTGGTTTACTTGTCAGTCCCTAGTACAGTGCACTGAGTGTGCCCAGGGCTTGTAAATCCAATGCCGCTGGTGGGCTTGCAGCACTGGTTGTGCCACCCACAGGAGCGGCTTGTAAAATGTGTCTCAGGCCTGCCATCGCAGAGCCTGTGTGCAGCCTAGGGCTGCCATGTCGACTTGGTGAGTACACCCACTTACCAGTCCCTAAACCTTCCCTTTACTGCATGTTGGTCACCCCTAAAGTAGGCCCTAGGGCAGGGTGCATTGTAAGTACAAGGTAGGACATGCCCTGGTGTGTGTGGCATGTCCTAATAGTGAATTACAGCCATTTTCGTTTTTCACTATTGCAAGGCTACCTGCTCCCCATAGGCCAGAATGGGCAGACTGACTATTACACCTTATAGTCAGAACTGACCCAGGGAACATGGTAGAAAAACGAATTTAGTATGCCTGAACTCAGAATGATAAAATACATCTTTTAGTGAAGTTGGTTTTAACATTCTGTGTTTGAAAATACCACTTTTAGAAAGTGGGTATTTTCTTGCCTAAACTTCCAAGCCTGCCTCTGCTAGGTTGTGTATTCCTTGTCTGGAGATTGAGTGACAGGGGCTGGGGGTGGCTACAGGAGACAGGGTGAGTCAGCACAGGGCTGAATAGAAAGATCTGCATCCAGAGTGGAGGGAGGAGTTGCACCTGGGTCTGAATAGGGCTGTGCCTGCCTTCCACAATGCTGGCTCCACCTCCTGCCGGGCGGCTGAGCACCCTGCCCCACATTCTGAAAGGAAAGAAGGAGACAGAAAAACAAAGTGCTCCAGGACTGACCAGAACTGGTTTTGGGCTGGGCAGAGGCCTCTCTGCCTTCAGAGAACAAAGGAAAACTGTGTATAAAAGGGGACCCAGACCCCTAGGAAATTAGATCACTTTGGGAAAACAAGAAGAAACCTTTGCTGAGGAGCGGAACCAAGAAGGAACTGAGGAGAAGACTATCCCTAAGCTAGAGGGATCTGCCTGCAGTGGTTGCCTGACTGCCAAAGGAAGGAGAAAGGACTTTGTGTGCACTTTTATTCAACTTGTAAAGTATCTCCAAGGGCTTGAGAAAAGAGCTTGCCTCCTGCTGAAGTCTCAGGGACAACAGACTTCAACCACCAGCTCCCCAAGAATCCTTTGGAAGTGCCTGCTGCTGCTTTGGGCCTTCTGAAGGGACTGCGTGTCGCAAGGAGCTGGAAGCGCGACTCAAGAGGAAGAAGCGTGTCGCCGTCGCTGCTGCTGCCGTCGCAACTCCGAAGGAGGGTGTCGCCGCTGTAGCTGTCGTATTGCACCGCATCGAGAGAAGCGTCCCGCAACGAAGAGGAAGCGTGTCGCCGTCGCTGCTGCTGCCGTCGCAACTCCGAAGGAGGGTGTCGCCGCTGTAGCTGTCGCATTGCACCGCATCAAGAGAAGAGTCTCGCATCGAGGAAGAAGCGTGTCGCCGTCGCAGCCGCTGCCGTCGCAACTCCGCAGGAGGGTGTCGCCGCTGTAGCTGTCGCATTGCACCGCATCAAGAGAAGCGCCTCGCATCCACGGAGAAGCGTGCCGCCGTCGGAGCTGCTGCCGTCGCATCACGAAACAAGGGTGTCGCCGCTGCAGTTGTCGCATCGAGCGGAAGCGTCTCGCAACGTCGGAGAAGAGGGTCGCCGCCAAAGCCGCTGTCGTCGCATCGCTGAACAAGGGTGTCGCCGCTGTAGCTGACGCATCGAGTCGAGACTTCTCGCAACCTCGGAGAAGCGTGCCGCCTCGTAAGGTACATTGACTTAAAGTGTCGCATCTTAAGAACTGAACTGAACTAAGCTAAACCTACCATTTTAAGTACAGTATTGTGGATTTTTGTCGTTTATGGTCTTGTGTTAAAACTATATAAAGAATACTTATTTTTGATATAAAACCCTGTGTGGTGTCCATCTGTAGTGTGTCACTAGATTACTGTATGTGTTCACAAATGCTTTACACACTGCCTCTGAGATAAGCCTGTCTGCTCGTGCCAAGCTACCAAGGGGGTGAGCAGGGGTTATTTTAGGAGTGTACCCCTTTACCCTGACTAGAGGCGAGGGTCCCTATTTGTCACAAGTACCTACCTGTGCCAACTAGAGACCCCCAATTCTAACAGGGTGGATAAAGAGCAGGTAAATAGGTGGTGTAGCACAGATTACTTCCTTCTACATTTTAGGTGAGGCAGTGAGGTGGTAGCCCTGATACCCAGGACGAATCATGAAAAGCAGCTGCCCAAGAAGCGAGGACCAGATACAGAGAAAAGTGGTGGTTCTATGACTGGTGTTCTCAAGTTTAGGAAACCCCTAATACATACAAATGCAGCTTTACATACACAACCTGTATGAAAAATCAAAAAACAAAGAAGCAGATGGACTTAGAACTAAAGGTGGGAGACTTGATTAAAATCTAAAGACAAAATGAGTTAACTCGCAATTCATTTGAAGCTCTCTCCTAGTGGAAAGCCTATTAGTCCAGACAAGTGAGATGGAACTGGTGGTCCGGTTCGATAGTAACACCATACTTTTAACCAATAAATTAGGTCAAGCTTCAAAAGAACTCAACAAACCTAGAGAAAATGGGACACCAGTTGTTAACAAAAGCACAGCCAAGTACCCACACAAACAAGAAAATGCAAACAGACATCTTAGAAGTTCTACAAGGTGGATGCCATTGCTTAGCGCTCCCAGGCCAACAGTCTCAGCTCCTCGTTAGCTGTGAGAACTACATTTGAGCGAAGGAGCGTCGCCCCATTGGTTTAAAATGCCTTTCCATGCCCCAGAATTGAAAAATAAAATGGTAATAAAGTTGGTTTATTACCATTTTATTTTTCAATATAACCCCTTCCTGATGCTCGCGTCAGGATGGGACTGGTACCGCTGCTGAGTGACAGCAGCAGGGAGGAGGGTGGGCGGCCCGGCACTTTTCAAAGTGTGCATGTCTATTTGGCCGGCCGTCTTGCTACAGCCAGCGAGACATGCACACTTTGAGACCTCTAACCTAGCTTTCTAAAGACAGCTGGGTTAGAGCAACTGCAGGGCTCCGGTGTCCTTGGGAGCGGTGAGTGAGTCCGCTCCCTCCAATCAGGGCGCTGCTCTCATAGTATGAGAGCAGTGCAGGGATTGGTTAAGGCACTTCCCAAGGGCTTGCCCTGCAGGAGGAAGTCGTGCAGCGAGGAAGGGGTCGGAGTTGGACGTGTCACTGGTAAGTGTTTTTTATTTTTTATTTTTACCCACCACCCATTTACCTCCACTGGAGAACTAGCTGCCAACAGTGCAGGAAAAATGCAGAGAGTGGCTGTCTAGAAATTGGGTTACTGGATGAGGGGGGAACCTAATTCAAGCAGCAACCACTATTCCTGTCAGGGTGTAGTCACAAACAAACCCCAAAATTAACCTGTGTTCAACCCTCAAGCAGCTTGGCACAAAAGCATTTGAGATCAAACTAACAAAAGTCCAATCAGTAGTACTGGAAATATGTAATTTGAAAGATTCAAGTGAAAATAGTGCCTAAACGCACAAAGCGTCAACTGTAGTTATCTGGTCGTGCGGGACTGGGATAAAGTCTAGGCCAGGGATAAAGTTTAGGCCAACCACAATGGAGCACAGGCCAGATACAGAAACCAAATTAGGCCCGCTGAACAAAGTACCCTAAATCTGGGTTGCAGAGCGTTGCTCGTATCCCGTGTGGAGGTGCATCACGCAGCGGTGATTTTGGGGAGCTGTGGAGTTGTGGTGAGACGTCCTGCATCAAGGATCCATCACGCAGCTTCGGTTCCGAGAAGCTGCAGGGCTGCGATGCCAGGTCCTGCACGAGGAGGCATCACAAAGTGGCGGTTTCGAAGAGCTGCGAGGTCCTGCATCAGGGATGTGTCATGCAACAGAGGTTCCGATGAGGAGCAGCAAAGCGATGCGTCGCACTGTGTCGGTTCTGCTTGGACACAGCTGGGCTGGCAGAGCACCGTCAGACCCACATCTAAGGGTCCAGCACTGGAGTGGCACCACATGGAGGGAAAGACTCACAGCAGACAGAGTCCAGATGTTGGGTTCAAGGTGGTTGGAGCCTTTTCTGTCCCCTAGGCTCTGATCAGGAGGCCAGCCAACTAGCCCTTGGAGTCACTCTAGTGGTCCTGTGTTCAAGATGAAGGTCCAGTCCTTTTCACTCAGGCATCAGGAAAGCAGGGAAGCAGAGTAGCAATGCAGCAAAGTAGCAGTCCTTCTTGCAGCAGAGCAGCACAGCAGTACTTCTGAGTCTTCCACAGGTCCAGAGGTGTACTGAAGAGTTGGGTCTGAGGGTCCAAGATTTATAAAACACCAAAGGCACTGTATGTAGTGCAGAACTGAGATCCATGGCATTTATGCCTGATGGCCAAATATCTTGGCAGAGACCACATATGTATAGGATTGGTCTGGCTTAGCTCTTGGGGGGAACTTCTACCACCACTTCGATCAATGGCTCTGATGAAGGGTGGCCTGTAACCTTTGATCTGGTACCCAGAACAGATAGAATATCCTGCACAGTGCATACTCAATATCACAAACAGCAAATCACAAAACAGGGGCAATCTAAAGCAAAGACAAATGGACAAATATACTAAAGTTCTCATAACAACAATGGAGACACCTGTCAGTCCACTGCCTGACAATTCAGGATCAAAAGAGTTGCAAATGGACTCCTTCGTCTCCACTGGACAAATTCTACAAACTATTCAGTCCTCCCAACATGAAGTGAAGGGCAAAATCAAAGAGGTGAAACTGGATAGAACCCTTGTGCATCGGGGCTACATAATGTAGTTGTCCGAGTAAGCGAGGCTGGAGGATGTGGTGAAATCTCACAAATGCAGTGAGGTAACTGATAGCATCTTTGATCGAACTGGCGGCCTATACTGACAATGCAGATGGGTGGTCTCGAAACAACAATCCCAGGTTCATGGGCTTCTTGGAGGGATCGTAGGGTCCTCATCCTGAACTGTTCTTAGAATGATGGTTCATGAGCTTTATTGCTACAGAAATTATATTTTACTGCTTCTTGCTAGAATGAGCACGCTGTTCCATCAATCCAAAAACACTCCCTGGGGGCCCGCTAGACCCCCTAATCACAAGATGCTTGAACTACAGTGATTGAGACATGTCACTAAGAATGACAGGAGATTAGGGGGAAGTACCTTTGAAGCACATAAGATCCCAGTGTTACCTGACTACACCAAAAGAGTACAGAAGGAGAGGAAATTCTTTGAATACATTAAACAGAGGTTGCAAGAAATTGTACTCAAATACATGCAGATGTATCCTGCCAGATTGAAAGTAATTTCACAAAATAAGTCACAGTTCTTCGATTCCCTGGAACAGGCATGTCATGGATGGGGAAACCCCCTCAGGCAGATGCAGGGCACGGACATTATAGGAAGTAAGACACCTCTATACTGCAAAGAAGTGAAAAATCTAGGGAGCAGAGACACAGACAATGTAATATAGCTGAGGACGCCACATCACTCCCAACACACTAAAAAGATTGCTCGCACAGACTCAGAGAAGGACATGGTGGCCTAAGATGACATAGGCTTTTTTAGGTTTGATAGCAACACACATCAAAAATATTGTCATTTACCTACTGCGCACACAACAGCGACTCAAAGGGTTTCATGACACAGCACAATAACACAACATGGAGATGGACGTAACTTACTAAAATTGTCACTTGGAATGCCAATGGAGTCTTATACAAAATTCAGAAGGGGATCCTAAAGGCAGCCAAATATTACAAGGCATATGTCGTAATGCTGCAGGAGACACATTTACTAAGGTCAAGGTCCCCCTTTTTGGCACATAAGGGCTTCTCAATGGCAGTCCATGCCTGGTTTGTGAGTGGTTCATGAGGAGGTATGATCCTTCTGTGAAACAGTTTCCCTTTAATATGCAGCAGATAGGGAGAGACCCTCAGGGGTGTTGTGTTGCTATCACCGTCGGGCTATTGAGTGGAAAGGCCTTGTACATGAGTGTATATGCTCCAACACCACTGAATTTCCATGGGTGGCCTAATCCTTGGGATGATTTGAATGGGGTCTCAGATCATTCTATGAATAGAATGAGTTTAGCCGTACACACCCCTAGGGGACCGATATGCCTCACGGACTTCCTAGCTGCAATGAGTCCTCTTGATTCATGTTGTCACTTGCACCCTAAAGAAACAGAATGAATATTACACTCGGGGGCATACTGTTCACTTTCCAGACCACCAGAGGGAGAAAGTACACGAAGGGATGGTTCACGGCTTAGTGCTTCTTGTCTGATGGATACGAAACTCAAAGCGTATCTTGTCACTGAAAGTGACAATTATTTTGCCCTAAGTGGTGATGCAGTGAAGTCCCACATGACAGTTTGGGAGGCGTTTCAGTCCTTTAATAGAGGCAAGATCATTAGTTAGGACAGGACAGATGTCAGAGGTGTTCCTGTTCAAATTAGAAGCTCAGTATGTAATTAAGCCGAATCCCATGACTCGTAGAAACTTGAGCTATCACAAGGGCCAACTGTCCTAAGCAGAGTTGGGTGAGGTTAGAGCAGCATCTCTAGCTACACAGACCCACCACATTACCTAATGGGGAAATAAATCCAGCTAATGGCTACACGGATTATGTCAGTGAAGGGGCATGTCTGGACATATAGGCCAAATACAACATGTGGAGGGTCATCTGGGTATGGGCCGTCAACCCATAGCCCAGGACTCTGAAACATTCATCCAGCAGTTGTACTCTAATGAGACTAACTACCGTCCTTCTGCCTTGTGGCCTAATAGCTAGAGGGGCAACCTCGAAGCTGGGGAACCGGGTTTGAGTCTCGGTAGGGACGCTCAACATCCTGTGATTCTGGGCAAATCACTTAATCTAACCGTGCCTAACAAAATGAATGTGTCAGTCTGTAACGCAACTGGTGCTCATGTAAAACGCTCTGATACCTTTGGGTCGAGTTCACGCTATATAAAACTCTAAAAAAAAAGTGTCCGACCTCCCCAAGTGGTGTATTGCTTTGACAAAATATAAGTTCCTTGAGTAAGAGATTGGGGATGACGAGGTGTCCACTGTTCTCCAGCAACTTCATGGAGGTGAGACAACAAGTCACAATGGTTTTCCAGTGAAATTATTTAAATTGTTGTCACAAGAGTTTATACCTCTCTACAAGGCGATGTTGGACAAAATGCTGAAAAAGCGCAACCCACCCTGGCCTGGCCGCCAAGATCCTGGCAAGGCCACAGGTCTATGGCTCTCTTATAGCCCTCTCTTATAACCCAATCTCACTGATTAATATTGAGGCCAAGATGAAAGCCAAAGTGTTAGCTAAACACCTAGCCAAAGGTAATAGGCTCAGTGATATGCCTGATCAGTGTGGGTTTATGCTCCCTGACACCAGCAGACACAACTTTAGCCACCTTCATATTGATCCAGCGGTATACCAACAACAGATACTCCACTACCATATACTCACCTGGGCCCATCAAACAACACACATTGAGTAAACCGCTGGAGTGGGGTCAAAGTTTATGTTTATACTTCACAATGTTCAGGATTTGTTATTTAAATCTTTCCTAACTATTCTTTCACTGATCAATAAGTTCTTTCCTCTGGTCGATGGACCATTAGTTGAACTAGTTGATGGTGATAATTAACATAACCCTTAACTACTCTTTTATTTAAAGAAAATGATCACAGACTCAGGAAGTTTTAAAAATCTTTATCTAAATTAAAGGCATGTGAACCATTTCAAAAATACAGTGTAGTCACCATCATTCATAGGAGAGAAATTCAATTGATTAAACATCAAGCATACAATAATTAATGCTCAGGAAAGGAGAGGACAGAGAGAAAAGAACATTTGCAAATAACGTGAAATTATAGTTACCAAGAATGGTGTGAAAGACCAACCCCCTGGCCAAAGGGCTGGTAAGGGTCTCCCAGGGTAGGTCAGGAGACAAAGACTTCAGGACAGGATTCAGGACAGGATAGTTTACCTCTCTAGAATACCGACGATTGCGCCACACCCCTCTCTGACACTCTCTTCCTCCTCGAGATTCTTCCGCGATCTTCTGATCTAACCCAATTAAGTTAGGATAGAAAGTTCTTCTTCAGCGTCTGCATTCGATTCTTCATCAGCATCTCACAACTTTTCTCCCAGCAACAGCATCCCCGACTTCAGACAGCATCCTGAGCTCTGCAATGCTTCTTCCCTTCTTACTAACTAAAGCTACCTTAATTATACCTTTGTTTCTTCACGTTCCACCCACTAAAGTTTCAATATCGTAAATATACGAAATATGATTGGTCAGGCAAGGGGGGGATGATCATCACAACATGCTTACATGTCACTTTATTCTATTAAACCATTGTTCGCGAACCCATCCCCTTAATTTTTTTTCAAAACTTTATTCCCATCCACTACATGTATCTTTTTGAAACATTAATGTCACTACGAAGAATGGAACATCTCATTGCTGAACTTTTCACCATCCGTTCCCAGGGTATTGGCACTCAGATCTGGCTTCCGTTCAAATGTTCCGTCATTGACCTTCATGGCTTCGTTCACTGAGCATGCGCAGACATTGCGTCACTCCATCCAGTCCGGTTATACAAGAGAGGCCCAAATGCGCACTAATAATAAAGTCAAAAGACAAATGTTATTTTCACAAAATAAATGGTCTCACTGTATACCTCCCACCTCTACTCTATTCCCGTTTACTTATTAATATTTCTCCCGCATTAGCATTAGTAAAATAGCTTGTTTAGTTTCAGCTAAGCAGGTGCCATGCACGCGAGTCTTCAAGACTCCATTTTAGTGTCTTCTGCTCATGCGCTAGAATTTCCCTCCAAGTGTTAGCTCGTCATATTGCGTAGGTGCAGTTGACACATGCGCACAACAGTTTCCCCATTTAAAGCGGTATTAGTCCGTTTTCATTGTTATCCGCATTAGTAAACACATAAGCAAGCTTCGCCAACCCGCGTGTTCATGTGGTGCGTTTTAGTTATTCACAGATTACGTTTAATAACTTGTTAATGAGTTAAATGAGCGGATTGCCTCCGAGCAAGTCTCTTTCTTACGAGACCTTGCTCCATCAATCCCCTCTCTGATGGCATTTTAAGCCATCACAAAATTACCTATCCTTTCCCAGATGCCAACTTTAGCACATCTCAGTTTTCTCCTTTTCTCTCCTCATTTCATCAGTTACTTCTTTCCCTTCTAAGTCTTTCATCTTTTTGTATATTCTTCCTTTCATTTCTTCTAATTGACTTTCTTCATTTTCTCTCTTTCGTTTCTTTCCTCTCCCTTCTCTTTCTAAATATATTCTTCCCTTTCCCTTGCTTCTGCAACATTTACATGTGATCATTACTGTCATTACTAATATTATTATCACAATTACTGGTAAGATTATTTGACCTAGGAAACTTTTCCCAAAATTAGTAAACCAATTCCCTATTGATGTTATACTTTTTGTTAATCTTCCCCATACACTGTCAACCTCCAGTTGGGTCAAATCATTATGCATTCTTGTAATATTTCTAATATACCCTTTAATTTCCTTACTTTTGTCCGGAATATAAGTGCAGCAATGTTGAATTTTCAACATACCACAGACTCCGCCCTCTTTTGCCAATAAAATGTCAAGAGCAAGACGATTTTGTAAAACCATAGACCTTATTGCAACCATTTCTGTATTAATCATTAAGAATCCTCCGGCAGTGTCTGTAGAAAGACGATCAACTATGGTTGATCATTTGCAAATTTTACGTGAATTTAGAATGACTCCAACTGAGGGTATCAATGCACTAAATATATCACCTACTACTTCAGAAAAACTAGCTCTTCTTCTCTGTGTTAGTCCATTAGAATTTTCATTGATTCCATTGATTTTGTCTACATGGTAGATCTTTGGAAAAACTATTCCAAAATAACAGCTTCCATACCATCTTGCAGGTAACTTATAATAAGCATTATTCCCACACACATAATAAACTCCTGGAATCACAGGATCAGTTCCCCCTTTTAGTCCCCACCCTCCTAAAATTAGGAAGTTGTGTTCACATTCACTGGAACCAATGAAATTGTTATTATAATCTGTCTTTAACCTATGGAGGCAGAATTTTCCCTTTTTCACAAAGTCTAGGGACATCGCAGCATGAGCTTCGCCTTTTGCATAAATTCCCTCTTTCTCAGCCCATGGAGGTACATGGGATTTCTGTTCAGCAGCTTTCTTTGTTAAATCCTGTCTCCTTTCTTCTACTAAATTCAAAAACTCTTTTTCTTCTTCACGTAATATACATGTTAGATTATCTTTGTGTGCTTGTGCTATATCTATTGAACTTATTGTTAAGAAAAATTCACCCATAAACTGTGCATTTTTACTACTAATTACTGGATTCATATTCTTTCTAATAGGCAATTCTGAAAACACTACATCTAAATTTGAATAAAAATACTTAAGTTTCCCTGTTACGTAAAATAAACTTGATAAAACACTACATGATACACCATATGTTAAAGGTATATGGTGATAAGTCACCCTTCTGACACTGATGAGGGTAACTTCATACAAACATAACAATTACTAATTTCCATTGTATTAACATATTGAAATAACAATTTAGTAAACACATTTAAAGACGAATCACTTTCTGATTCATTATGATAGTTTAACTCATCTTCTACCCCTATTTCTATTTTAGTTCCCTTTATTCTATTTACTTTTTCATTAGTATTTGTACTATTCTTGTTACTTGTTTCCATTAACAAAGGTACTCCTATTGTTAGAAATAACCATACTAACACTACTAATAAAAAACTGCATAAGCAAAATCTTAAATTATTTCTTTTTAAACTTCGTTTCGGTCTTTCAGTGTCTTCAATTTCTGCCATTTTAATCAGAGAAAAATTCTTCTCTCTTTTCTTTCTTTGTCTAAATTTTCTTAAATTCTAGTCTTTTATTTTAAGGAGGTCTTAATTTGCTTTCATCAATCTGTGCAACATGAACTCTTTCTGATTCTTCACATAAATCTAAGTTTTCAAATTCTTCCAGTATAACATAGGTCCACTCAGGGGCCTTGTATTTTCTGTTGAGAGTTCTCAGTCTTGGGCTTCTTCGTGTAAGTTTCACCAGGTTTGTTTAGGTTGCATCTAACTCGTAACTTCATTTACTTGCTCTGGTTTCTTTTCTGATTTTCTTAAATGATATCTTAGTCTTTTCACTCCTGCAGGCCAATTGTCTCCTTTTCTAACTCTTTTGACCTGGACTGCACTTTCACCTTCTCCGTCTCCTTCTAAAGTTCTTTTATTTTCACTTAATTTGGGCACAATCTGTTCTTGTCTTTCTTCTTTTCCTGATTGTCTTTGTTCTGTATTTCCTGTATTTGGATCTTCTTCCACCTGTACCTGTTCAGGTCTTATTATAGTTTGTTCTTCTTCAGCCTGAACTTGTTCTTCTAGATCTATCTGGTCCTGTTCAGGTCTTATTTAAACTTGTTCTTCTTCTGCCTGAACTTGTTCTTCTTCTTCTATCTTACCCTGCTCAGGTTTCTGAATAGCTTTGTCTATTTTTACCTGAGTGTGTTCTTCTTTCCCTGACTTTTCCTCTCTATCTTTCTGTCTTTTTAATTCAGTTGTTCTTCTTGTTCTGACAACAGCATCGGATACTTCAATCACTAGTATCCACACTTCCTGACTTGTACCTGGCTGTTCGTCATATAGTTGTCTTTCAGAATCTCTTACTCGAGATTCTTCTGCTTCACAACTTTCAACTTCTGACGTCTCAGCTTGTTCAGTCAGTGGCTGTTCTTGTTGTTCAGATGGACTCGGAACTCTTCTGGTATGACTAGCATGAATCCAATTGGGTAAACCTGCACACTTCACTGCTGTGGTAGTGACTAGTATGACTTGACGTGGTTTATCCCACCTGGGTGCTAGACACGACTTCCTTGCGTGTTTCTTCACTAACACCCAGTGTCCAGGATTCAAATCATGCGCTTGGTCTGGTTGTCTTCCAACTGCGTCTTCTCCAACCTGATGAGAGACAAAACGCACCATTTCAGCCAATCCTTTGCAGTAGTCCAATACCAGATCATCAGTTATATTCATTAATTTATGTCCAGGAATAAATGCTTGTCTCATTGCCCTTCCCATGAGTACCTCATGTGGACTCAATCCCGTTTTTCTGTCAGGAATACTTCTGAGACCCATCAGTACAAGAGGCAATGCATCAGGCCATTTCAGCATTGTGGATGCGCACACTTTCCCTAATCTTGATTTGATTGTGCCATTAAGCTGTTCCACTATTCCAGAAGCCTCTGGACGATAAGCACAGTGCAGTTTTTGTTCAATTTTAAATGCAGCACAGATTAATCGAATTATCTCATTATTAAAATGAGGTCCTCTATCTGATTCCAAAGTGACTGGAAAACCGAAACGAGGTATCAACTCCCTCAACAATAATTTAGCAACTGTGAGACTGTCATTTCTTCTAGTAGGGTATGCCTCTACCCATCTTGAGAACAGGCACACTATGACAAGTACATATTTCAGTCCATCGCAAGGAGGCAACTCAATGAAATCTAACTGCAGTCTGGTGAAGGGTCCTGCTGCCTTTCCAATCTTTCCCCAACTAACCACTGTCTTCCTGCCTGGGTTCTGCTGCTGACAGATTAAGCATCTTTGGCAAAGGCTCTCTGCGACTACCCTAAACTTCGGATTGTACCAACTCTGTCTGAATATTCTGATCATCGAATCCCTG
This sequence comes from Calotriton arnoldi, assembly GCA_963921515.1. NCBI lineage: Eukaryota > Metazoa > Chordata > Amphibia > Caudata > Salamandridae > Calotriton > Calotriton arnoldi. The sequence continues at coordinate 3,218,474 of CAWUFW010000831.1, read as the reverse complement.
CCAATGTGTGTTGTCCCATGGTATACTCTTGCCATCTGAGAAAGTAGACAATGTGGCATGACTGGTCTGCCATCTAAGTACACCCACACTTCATCTTCCGTTCATTTTGTACAACTTGATTTTATCCAAATCTCCTTTTCTTTTTCCTCAACTTCTTCCTGTAACTGTCTGACCTCATCCCATGTTTCTGGAACTGAGAAAAACATAAGTTGGCAGCTGGTTTCACCCATTTCAATATTTCTGTTGATTGACATTATATTTCTTGCACAGTGTTGAGCAATTTGGTCGGCATATCTATTACCGGCCGCCACATAGTCATTTCCTGACTGATGTGCAGCGCATTTGACAACTGCTACTTCTTTTGGCAATTGTAAGGCTTCCAACAAATCCTTTACATTTTTACTATTTCTGATAGGAGATCCTGAAGAAGTCAGAAATCCCCTCTGCATCCAGAGTTGGCCAAAATCATGCACAACCCCGAAACCATATTGACTGTCCGTAAATATGGTTATTCTCCAATTTTTCCCCTTTTTGCATGACTTTGTTAAGGCCACCAATTCGGCTACTTGTGCAGACTTGACTCCCGGCAAACAGGATGCTTCAACTACCCCTGTTATTTTACATACAGCATATGCAGCACTTAATCCTCCTCCTTCTGTTCTTAGACATGACCCATCCACGAACAATTCATGATCAGATTCCTTCAATGGTATTTCTTTTATGTCTGGGCGGGGCTTAGTACACAATTCAGTCACATCCAGACAATCATGATCAATCTCATCTTTCACTTCTTCACAATATGGGTCTGGTAGTAATGTGGCAGGATTCATTATTGTACATCTTATCACTGTCACATTTTCTGCTCCTAAAATCACTCTCTCATACTTAGTCAGCCGACTAGGAGTGAGATGTTGTGTTCGCGTTCTTGTCAAAAGAATCTCAACTGAGTGTGGAACATATACTTTTACAGTATGTCCCATCACAATTGACTCACTTTGCTCCAGACTCATACAAGTAACAGCTACTGCTTTTAAGCAGCCAGGTAAGGCTGAGGCCACTGGATCCAAGGTGGCAGAAAAATACGCCACTGGACGTCGGCTCAGTCCATGTCTCTGTGTAAAAACTGAACGTGCACAATTTTCTCTCTCACAACAAAACAACGCAAATTCTTTTGAATAATCAGGCATGTCCAACGCAGGAGCCTCACATAAACAGTTTCGTAATTTTACAAAGGCTTCCAAACATTCATCATTCCAATCAATTGGATCGTTCGCTCTTTTCCGAGTCATTTGTATTAATGGCTTTGCTAGCATGGAAAAGCTATTTATCCACTGCCTACAGTACCCAACCACTCCCAGAAACATCCTCATCTCCTTCTGTGTCTGAGGTAGCTGCATTTCTTTGATTATTTTTATTCTTTCCGGTGTCACTTTTCTAACTCTTCTTTCTATTTTATGCCCTAAATATCTGACTTCTTGCTGACAGAACTGTAATTTTTCTGGAGACACCTTGTGTCCTCCTTCTGCCAAATGGTTCAGTAATGCAATTGTGTCAGTGACACAATCTTCTCGTGTTTTTGATGCCACCAATAGGTCATCAATGTACTGAACCAGAACTGATTTCCCGGGCATAATCAATGACTCCAGGCACTTTTTCAGTATCTGATTGAAAATTGAGGGACTCTCTGTGTACCCTTGAGGAACTCGGCACCATGCCAAAATACGATTCTCAAACCGGAAGGTGAAGAGATACTGGCTGTCTGGGGGCAAAGGAATCGAAAAGAACGCTTGGCACAAATCAATTACTGTAAACCAACCTGCATTCCAGGGTATCTGATAAAGGATCACTGCTGGATTTGGCACTACTGGGCAACAAGGCACTACAATTTTATTTATTTTTCGCAAATCCTGCACTATCCTGTATTTACCACTAGGCTTTTTGAGTCCCATGATTGGCGAATTACAAGGACTACTCATTATTTCTTTTAAAATGCCCTGTTTAATCATTCGGTCAATTTCTGGAGCAATTCCTGCTTTCACTTCTGGACTAATTTTGTATTGTCGTGTGTTCGGATAAGCTGCACCTTCTTTCACCGTCACTTTAACTGGATCTACATTTGACATTAGCCCAATATCCTTTCCTGTAAAATCCCACACTTCTGGATTCACTGTGGTTCTCAACTCTTCCGGTAACTCACTTTCAACTATCAATGAAAACATCTCGTCTACTTCTGTACCTTGCTTAGCTAGCATCATTTTGTATATAACGTCTTCGTCAGGGGTTTGGAAAGCGACACCATCAGGTGTACAATAGATTGTGCAGTTCATCTTGCACAATAAATCTCTTCCCAACAAATTTACTGGACTGGAATCGCAAACCACAAACCGATGCATATCTTTAAAATTTCCGATATGTACCTCCATTGGTTTTGTGATTGGGGTTATAATCTGTTGATTTGACACTCCTACAACTTGGATAGATTCTCCCGAGAGGTGTAGGTTTGGGATGTCTGCTATTCTCACAGTAGACCAGGTAGCACCAGTATCCAACAGAAAAGTGATATCATTACCTTCCACTTTCCCATCAATAAATGGACCTGTCTGATCTACCGGCAAGGTTGCGCCAAGCACACACTCCTCTTCCTCCCCCCTCAGGCACCGTCATTGCACATAGTCCGAATTTTCTTCATCATTCTGCAAAAAATATTGTGTAACCACTCTGTTATTCTTACCACTTTCTCCGTGAAATCCGGTGTTCGCACTGTATTTTTGAGGACTCACAAAGTTTGGCATAGGAGCTGGTGGCACCTGATACTGTGGAGTAACTACCTGCTGCGGCTGATTCATAAGTACTTCATTCTGCATCTGTGGAATTAAATTTTGGTTTGGCCCATTATTATTCTGAATACTCTTACACTCGTTCTTCCAATGTCCAAGCTTTCCACACGAATGACAAGGAAACTTCTTCTTCGCTTCCTCTCTATTCATTCGTCCTCTTAATTTACCACCATTCGCCACTTCATCATTCTGACTCTGCTCTTTAATCTGATTATCAGTCTGAGTATTTACTTTATTCTCCTGCTGTTCTGCCAATTTTACTTGTGCCCACATCATTTTCTCTTTTAACTTCCTACGCCTTGCCTCAATGTCATCTCCGCAATATTTTGCATACTTCAAAATTTCATCGATCGACTTACTCTGCCAGCACAACATGTGCTGTTGAATCATCTGACTAATCTCCGGTTTCAGACCATACACAAACCGATACACAAAATGTCCCATATCCTTATCACCAATGTTCTCAAAACTACTGTACTGCTTAAACACTTGCAGTAACCGTTCATAATATGCATGCACAGACTCATTTGGCTCTTGAGTTGTTTTATCTATTTTTACCCAATCTGTTTCTTTAGGAGGGATTTTCCCTTTCAGATAAGGAATTACTTGGTGATATTTCTTCATCACCTCTTCTGAGGGTTCTCCTGTCTTCGAGTCTCTAGCATATTCCTCACTTGGCCAATCAACTGTGATCTTACACTCTGTCCACAAATCACCAGGTACTACAATATCGAATAACCCATCCAGATCCTTCAACAAAACCTTTGAAACCTTCACAAATCTTTCCACCTGTTTTATACCATTCAACTGGCTTCTCTCTTAATCTGGGAAAATCATTCGTAAATGACAAAATATCCTGTCTACTCCAGGGGACATGAACATATCCACCACCAGGAACTTCTCTCATTGGACACTATTTCTCAACCTTTTCTGATTCTCTCACTGGAAATGCAGATGATGCTTCTCTCGCTTGCACTTCCTCTTTCTTTCTTATCCACCTGATTCTCCATTTGTCAATGTCTCCCCATTTTCGTAAAATATTCATCAATTCTTTTATTTGTAGTCTCTTACCAGTAGCATTTACACTTTCTAAATCTTTGTCAGTAAAATCCACTCGATATGGTTTCTGCAACAGCTTCGATTTCCCTATATCTATTCCAATCTCTGAGGCAACTTCTGTTAATTTCTCATGAAATACTCTTGCTCTTCTAGTTATACTCTTACATAAGAATAATAACTCCACATCATTATAAACATTCAATCTTTCTATGCTCACATTGCCAGTTATCATTTCTTCCAACTCTACTTTTAATTTACTGATATCTAGAATCTTTGGTTGTGGGTTTCGATTGTCTATTTCCTGTGCCCATCTCTCTATATCTTCAGAGGTAACTACTGTTGAACTTCCAGTTCCTACAGGAATCAAAGATCTCTTTTCTCTTAAATTTGCAGGTAAAATTCTCTTCCGAGTTTCAGTTATTGGTTCTACATTCGGGAGATCCATTAATGAAATTACTGATTCACTTTCACTAGTCTGATCATCCGTAATTATTACTTCTCTTCTGGGACTAGTTAACGGAATTGTCACAGTTTGAGGTTTCTGGCAAGTCTTTTTATCTCCATATAATGTGATTACAGGACCAATAGCCACTGGTACTGTCAAAGCTTCAGCATTTAAATTCAATTGGCTTACTTTCTGAACTAATTCTTCTCTAGTTTTATTTAAAGCTTCTCTCTCATTATCCTGCAACACCCTATTAAATGACACATCATGTAAGATTTGTGGGGTTAAAGGCATTCCTATTACTGGCGCACTTGGGGTAACCTTACTAGGTGCTTCTTGGTATGGTGGAGGGTTTTTAATCAAAATATCCTCTAACAGCTCATCATCTGATTCGCCATAACCTGTCGTATTCATGTGTTTCGTTTTTCTTTACACTTTCCTCCTGACTGTTCCTCAGCCATTAATACTGAATAAAAACCCTCGGTCACCACAGCTCTCCTCCAACGCTTCATTTGATCTCCACTTGACTCATACGGATATCTAGGTAGAAATCCTCTAAATCTCCGACCACTTCTGTATTTTTCACGATCAAATGCCTCAATTTCCCATTCTTCCAAAGCTTCATACTGTGTCATTCTAGGACTTGGTTCTAACATATTCATTCTATCTCTCAAATTCTGAAGTACCTTCAAATTGAAAGTACCATGCTCCGAAAAAGCCAAAACACCATCACCTTTAGTATATTCCACCCAATTCTCCAACCAGACACATGTGTGATATCCTTTCTCCATCATCATAAACGAAGCAGGTGTTTTGGGTGGCGGAATAGGAATTCCCTCTCTAGTCATTACAGGCTTGTCTTTTTTAAAGAAATTTTTAATTTTCTTCATTAATGTCATTTTCTTTGGTCTTCCGAACATTTCAGAGGGTCGATATAGGAAAGAGTCTTCCGTATATCTTCTAGCTCTATTACCTACGTTGTGTCCTATGTCAGCACGACTCACACCCGCAGTCAAATCAGGACTCAACATACAATTCTTTTCCTGACCAATCCCAGCGCAGCTTCTATCTATCAACCAATTAGACTCAGGCTCACACTCGTGTTCTGACCAATGCCAGCGCGGCCTTTTGTGACGTCAGTATTACTCCTCACTACTGACCCCTCCTTTACAATCTGCTTCTGTCTCACGCCCGCTGTTTCAACCAATCCCAGCGCGGCTCTCTGTGACGTCAGTATAACTCCGGCAACTGACCCTCCCTTCACAAGGTAATACAATAACTAATTTCTTAATACTTTCCTTAAATTCTTCATTAATAACAACATAAAAACATTCGCTACTGTGTCTGTTCCACTAAACAAGGATAGATTTCAATTTATTTTTGAGTTTCAGAATAACTCTTCTTCTACTGCGAGTAAAACCCCTGTTTACTCTTCATTCAAGCTCAGGAGAACCCGTTACTTCTTCAGTGTCACCCGTATTGGGAAATGAGACCAAAGTTTCACCAGCAAACCCCTTTCGCTATCATTCGCACTCTACTTTTATACGAAATAGTCCCTAGTTTAATACTGTCAGCCCTGCGTAGCTTCTCAGTATTATTCCAACAGACGAGTAACCTCTCTGCAGTGTGGCTTCTATCACCACCCGTTATTCATTTCCCGGGATTCTGGACATCATAAAACAGGACACTAACTCTTTTGTTAAACATAAATCAATAATCAATATTTATCACCAAACTAGTCAATAATAACCATCCTCTGCTACCAGAAAACTGATCCAGCGGTATACCAACAACAGATACTCCGCTACCATATACTCACCTGGGCCCATCAAACAACACACATTGAGTAAACCGCTGGAGTGGGGTCAAAGTTTATGTTTATACTTCACAATGTTCAGGATTTGTAATTTAAATCTTTCCTAACTATTCTTTCACTGATCAATACGTTCTTTCCTCTGGTCGATGGACCATTAGTTGAACTAGTTGATGGTGATAATTAACATAACCCTTAACTACTCTTTTATTTAAAGAAAATGATCACAGACTCAGGAAGTTTTAAAAATCTTTATCTAAATTAAAGGCATGTGAACCATTTCAAAAATACAGTGTAGTCACCATCATTCATAGGAGAGAAATTCAATTGATTAAACATCAAGCATATACTTCGGACTCATACAATAATTAATGCTCAGGAAAGGAGAGGACAGAGAGAAAAGAACATTTGCAAATAACGTGAAATTATACTTACCAAGAATGGTGTGAAAGACCAACCCCCTGGCCAAAGGGCTGGTAAGGGTCTCCCAGGGTAGGTCTGGAGACAAAGACTTCAGGACAGGATTCAGGACAGGATAGTTTACCTCTCTAGAATACTGACGATTGCGCCGCACCCCTCTCTGACACTCTCTTCCTCCTAGAGATTCTTCCGCGATCTTCTGATCTAACCCAATTAAGTTAGGATAGAAAGTTCTTCTTCAGCGTCTGCAATCGATTCTTCATCAGCATCTCACAGCATCTCTCCCAGCAACAGCATCCCCGACTTCAGACAGCATCCCGAGCTCTGCAATGCTTCTTCCCTTCTTACTAACTAAAGCCACCTTAATTATACCTTTGTTTCTTCACGTTCCATCCACTAAAGTTTCAATATCGTAGATATACGAAATATGATTGGTCAGGCAAGGGGGGGATGATCATCACACCATGCTTACATGTCACTTTATTCTATTAAACCATTGTTCGCGAACCCATCCCCTTAATATTTTTTCAAAACTTTATTCCCATCCACTACATGTATCTTTTTGAAACATTAATGTCACTACGAAGAATGGAACATCTCATTGCTGAACTTTTCACCATCCATTCCCAGGGTATTGGCACTCAGATCTGGCTTCCGTTCAAATGTTCCGTCATTGACCTTCATGGCTTCGTTCACTGAGCATGCGCAGACATTGCGTCACTCCATCCAGTCCGGTTATACAAGAGAGGCCCAAATGCGCACTAATAATAAAGTAAAAAAACAAATGTTATTTTCACAAAATAAATGGTCTCACTGTATACGTCCCACCTCTACTCTATTCCCGTTTACTTATTAATATTTCTCCCACATTAGCATTAGTAAAATAGCTTATTTAGTTTCAGCTAAGCAGGTGCCATGCACGCGAGTCTTCAAGACTCCATGTTAGTGTCTTCTGCTCATGCGCTAGAATTTCCCTCCAAGCGTTAGCTCGTCATATTGTGTAGGTGCAGTTGACGCATGCGCACAACAGTTTCCCCGTTTAAAGCGGTATTAGTCAGTTTTCATTGTTATCTGCATTAGTACACACATAAGCAAGCTTCACTAACCCGCATGTTTATGTGGTGCGTATTAGTTATTCACTGCTTATGTTTAATAACTTGTTAATGAGTTAAATGAGCGGATTGCCTCTGAGCAAGTCTCTTTTTACGAGACCTTGCTCCATCAATATACAATGGCATTTTCCCATTGCCTGGAGGGTCCCTTGGCCCTTTTGACGCCTATGATTTGGTTGGGTGGGTATATATGTTTTCACTTTTGGAAGGGATGAAATTTGCCCCAAATTTGATTAAATACACTTGCCTACTTTACACAAATCATATGGCCAGGGTCTTCAGAGAACCCAAGAGAGCTGTCCTCTCCTCACCCACTCTTTGCCACTGCGATTGAACCATTGGCAGAACGGATTAAAATGGATGCCTTAGTGAAAGGGTTTGAATGGTTGCTCACACTCTCAGATAGGGTCTCACTGTATGCAAACGATCTTCTCATGTATCTCTGGGACTCAGCCTGTTTGGGTTCCTGGGTGCTACAGATCCTCTACATTTTTGACAGGTTTTCAGGAGCAACAATTAACTAAAGAAAGATGGTGATTTTTTCACTTAGAGAGAATACAACAAATATGCAATGAGCTTCACAGCTGACAATTGCGAATAAGGGCTTCCTTAAGTTGGGGGTTTACATAGCACCAGATGTAACAATGGCTTGAAACACAACCTGGCCTCACAACTCTTTACACTGCACGCAGACTTGAACTATTGGCCCACCGTCACTGTCTCTTATGGGTTGGTAGCCGTTTTTAAGAAGGTATCTCTACCACGCATTCTGTGCCAACTACATAATTATCCACTTGAAATCCCTAGAGAATACTTCACTCTTCTGAATACTATGGTGCGAACAAGGAATTTTGAGATGCTCTGACCCAGGATTTTAGTGTCCTGTTTAAAGTAAATACATATTTGTTGGACATGACACTTTCTGCAGGGTCATCCCCAAACATTTTGCCTTCCTCTTCCCCTTTTTGCTGAATTTGTTTTTGTTGGCTTTAGAACTTGTAGTAATGAAGCAGGTACACAGTAGACGATTTGGTAAGTTTATTTGTAATATGCTACATGACAGACAGGAGACATCAGGCAATCTCCATCCAGCTCCAACCGCCCTCCAAGCCATTTTGAATAAAGCAAAACCCAACAACAAGGCAGCTAAGCAACAGTGGAACATTCTAATAAGCATTGGAACATTGAACTGCAGCATAAAGCCACAGCATGAGTACAGCTAAGTGAGAGAATACAACATATCCTCCTTTCAAAATAGATGGAAAGATCAATATTAATCACATACGAAATCTACTGGGAATTACCCTCATTCTTGTGCTTCTCCTACAAGAAACTCCAGAAGGAACAGAAACATCATGACCTAAAGAAGAATCAGCATCAACAAAAGATACATTTTTGACCTTAACAATTTTACTCACATTCCACCATTTCCCTCCTTTGACTTGTACAGCATTCCTTCCCACCTTAACAACAGTAATAGGAGGACCAAACTTACTGTGACCCTTTTTAACATGTGTAGGAGACTTTACACGCACCAAATCTCCCTCAGCTACAAGAACAGTTTTAACAGCCCTCTTTTTATCATACCAGGGCTTTTGTTTGGTTTGAGAAATTGAGACATTTTCCCTGGCAATATCCATAAGACCATCCACATCAGAAATATTTTTAACCCATTTGTTCATCCATGCAGGCTTAAAACTAGTGTTAGCTCTTCTTCCTCTTAACAGTTCAAAGGGAGATACTTTGGTCGTAGAACGAGGAATTGTTCTATAAAACCACAACATGCTATTAAGAGACTTAACCACATCATGATTACCAGATATCGCTCATTTAATACAGTCACCGACAACCCTGTTCAATCGCTCCACAAGGCCATTGGACTGAGGGTAATAGAGAGAGCTCTTCACATGTTTAATATTGCACAACTCCAGAAATGATTGGACACTGGCACTAATGAATTGCGTACCATTGTCTGTAACAATGGTTTCTGGAAACCCTTCCCTCATAAAGACTGTTTTAAGAAAAGAAATGACAATAGCAGAGGAAGGATCTCTTACTAGATTAATCTCTGGCCATTTTGACCCATAATCAATAAGTACCAATATGAATCTACACCCACCAGGTAAGTTTTCAAATGGACCCATGATATCTAATCCTAGTTTGTTCCAGGGTGCAGAAGGAAACTCAATGGGAACAAGAGGTGGAATTGACACTTTCAGACCCTTATCAGCAGTACGGCACACAACACACATATCAACGACATCACTTATTTCTACATCCATAGAGGGCCACCAGAAAAATTCTCGTATACGTTGTTTGGTGAAAGTGGATCCCAGATGACCATCATGAGCTTTGGTAATGATCCCTTTTCTAAAACTCTGTGGCGGAATAAGTTTGTCAGATCGCAGCAAAACTCCACCCTCTATAGATAACTGAAATTCAATCTTCCAAAAAGGTTGAAGACGTGGAGAGAGAACACGTTCTCTGGGCCACCCACACTTAACAAACTCACATACCTGCTGCAATACGTCATCATCGTTGAGAGCTTTCAACCAGTTATCTTCAGTGCAAAGATCATGTTCTTGTAAATCAAGAGAGGCCACAAAACAGTCATCAGAATCTTCCTCAACTTGAACATCATGTTCCTCATCAGTATTTTTCACAGGAAATCGAGATAAAAAATCAGCCCTAATGTTCCTACCCCCAGAAACATGGGTGACATCAAATTGGTATTGCATGAGACGAGATACCATCCGGACAATCCTGGGAGAACAACATCTACTGGTACCAGTACCAAGAATGCTAATCAATGGCTTATGGTCAGTCCTCAAATGGAACCGTCTACCCCATACATATGGGCAAAATTTTTCAATAGCCCATAGACAAGATAGAAGTTCCTTCTCAATGACAGAATACTGTAACTCTCCATCCCTTAAAATCCCTGGAGGCAAATGCAATGGTATTCTCGTCATTGTGAGTATTTTGGGTCAACACAGCACCTAACCCAACCTGGCTTGCATCCACAGTTATGCACGTAGGTAGATCAGGATCATAGGGTTTGAGTGCTCCACTATTCTTAAGACCTACTTTAACACATTGAAGAGCAGACTCACACTCATTAGACCAAATGAATTCCACACCTTTTGTGAGAAGAGAGCTGATGGGTCGTACAATTGTTGCATAGTTAGAAATACACTTGGAATAATATTCCAAAAGACCAAGCAACGACTTGACCCCTGTCTTGTCTACAGGTGCAGAAACATGGGTAATAGCATCCAAAAGCCCCTTCCTTGGTCTAATACCTTCTCTAGAAATGAGATGACCAAGATACTCAATCTCCTCACTGAGAAATTTACACTTCTCCGACTTCACCACAACACCATGTTCTTTGAAAATCTCCAACACTTTGATAAGTAAAACATCATGTGATGGGACGTCTTTAGAATGTATAAGAACGTCATCCTGAAAAACCAGAACTCCTTCAATTCCACCAAGTAGTTTCTGCATAACACGTTGGAAAACGGAGGCAGCGGACGCCAGCCCAAAGGGCATCCGCTTGTATTGAAATGTGCCCAGGGGTGATACAAATGCTGTGAGAGGACGTGAGTCAGGATGCAACTCTATTTGATGATAGGCACTGGCCAAATCTAACTTGGAAAAGTACCTAGACCCTCTGACACTTGCAAAAAGATCACACATTTTTGGTAGAGGGTGGGAGTCAATCCAGATCTCTTTATTTAAGGACCTCAAGTCTACACAAACACGCAACTTCCCACACCTTTTGCGAGCAACGACCAAAGGCGAAAGCCATAGAGAAGACTCTGTCGGCTCGATAATGCCTTGTTCACACAACGACTTGAGTTCCTTTTCGAGGTCATCCCTGACGCTAAAAGGAACACCTCTCAACTTATGCTTAACTGGAATTGCTCCATCTTTCACAATGATCTTGTGTTTGAACCCCCGTACCATTCCCAAACCATCACCAAAGTCAGTTGGAAAGTTTTCCTTTCATTTACATTGTTGCTGTTCTTCGGACACTACGACAACTTGTTCTTTTGAACCTGGCTTAAGAATCATACCAAATAATCCTTGATGGTACCAGCCTAGAATGTTCAACCCCTTAATGGCAACATAAACTTTGCCTCTGATCTTTCTTCCCTTAAAAACCAAAACATCCTCAAAATACCCTAAGAGTTCGATTTTTCGTCCCTCATATGAAACAGGAGAACGATCTGGAGGTTCAAGTGGTCGGTCTCCCCATGTTTCACAGAACAGTTTTTGCATTATCATTGTAATTCTGGCACCAGAATCCACTAATAAATTTAAAGACTTATCACCAACTAGAATCTCAACAATAGGATCAACACAATTAGATGGATGAAAACATGGCCGACTGGTCAAAAGCTCTATCCAGGAGCTCCGGGGCTAGGGATAGCAATTCCTTGCACTAATCCCTAATTAGCCTGGGAAAAAGAAGAAAATTCGAAGGAAACAGAACAAGTGCGACAAGCTTACCGGCCTGAGGGATTTTGAAGTCCATGGCGAGCACTGAAGGCGAGCTGTAGCCGACGGGACGCTCGACGGAGGACGGGAGACTGACCATCGGAGTCGAAGGAGGCAGAGAGCAGCTCCGTAGCAGTGGTCCAGTCCCTGAGGCGCTCAGCGGCGACCGTGCACCGCTTCAAACGTCGAGGTAAGGCAAGAAGTGGGAAGGAGGTGAGCGGCGCGGCAAGATCCTCGAGAGAGGCTCCAGTTGGCTCGCTAGACCCCCGCTGCGACCGGGAGGCCGCCAGGCTCCTCTTCATGCAAGCGACGTGAAACGGAGGAGGAGAGGAAGCCGAATAGGTCATGGCGGGAAGAATGGAACGGGAAGCGATCCTGGGTGCGGGGAGTAATCCAGAGGAAACGCATTAAATAGGAGGATTGCACTCCCCCACCCACCCCAACACTCCGGTGACACAAAGAGGCAATGCACTCGGCGGGCTCATAAGGAACAGCAATAATGGAAAGGAAAAATATATATAATATATATATAAAGATATAAGTGTTTGTAGAACCTAATGGGGATTTACAACCAGAAACGAAGGATTTCTGGATTGTCAGAAAGTGAAAATGGACAAACCCTAATCCCCTCTGAAATCGAGCCATCTCATCGGAGTTAACAAACCTCAAAATGGCCGCTAAAATACAGAAAGAGAAAGAAGACCAAACTCAACAATACATAGACACCAAAATAGGACTACCCATAGTAGGATACCCTCAGTAAGCAAATAGGCAGCCATATTGGAACAGGCAAGGGGCCTAGACCAAGACTACAGAATCTATTTAACAGACTTTGACCATTACAGTAAAAGTGAGAGAGGAAGAAACAAAATTAAGAAAAGTAAGAAGGAAGTCTAACAAAAGATACATATAGAAGAGAGAAGAAGAAATCGGACAAGAAGGAAGAAGAAAAAAAAAAATGGCAGGAGACCTAAAAGCAGCAGGAAAGAACTCCTACAACATAATTTACCCTCCCAACATCTCCAAGAATGCAGCTAAGGCTTTTAAGCACAACATATTGAAAATAAACACAGAGACCCTGATCTCTGACCCATACTTCGACATAAAGAAAGGCATGTTGGTCAATGACCTTATATTCTTCACAAGAAAGCCAGCAAAATGGCGCCTGACCATAACTGATCAACTGAACACACAAGATGCGAAAAACATACCATACGGCGTTAAGCTTCTGATCGCTCCCTCGCACAATCTAGGCGCTGCTCTGAATATAACAATCTATAAAAACGGTACTGTACTCATTCAGGCAAAGGACAAAGATCTAAACAAATTTGATGAATACTTCTCCACGCTTAAAGAAAAAGTCTATTACTCCACTCGTACGAGGAACCAACACAGCCACGACGCAAGTTCAATTACACACCACAAAAAAAACAACACCGAGAACGGATCATGCGAAGACAACTATTTCACAGATAGCAAACCCTTGCCCAACAAACGCAACAGAGCAGAACAGGCGCTCGTCAGAATTAATGGGCCGTTCACCGACGGTCACGGTGAATCCTTCAACAACCACCCACAACGAAAGGCAAAGTCCTGCACGATCAAACACGGCAAGGTCCATGCCGGGAGCCAATCACCATACCCACCAAGAAATAGTGGGAAGAAAGTCGAATAAGCCTGCCAGGCCACCAAACATAGGGGATTATTCTACAACATCCACCCAACCACCTTTCATCGATTCGCGTACATCTAACTCGCCAGACAGCAGGAGCCCACCTCATAATCTAGTTAAAAGCCCGCACATCTCCCCTCGAGATCGGAGAAAAAGAAGAAGCATAATCAAAGCGGTACCTAAAATAAAGGTCATTGAGTCATTAGAGAATGAATCACTAAACAATCAATCGTCAAGTCTCCTGAGCTCATCCTTCATCCCCCAGCTCCCACATCGATCCTAGATACTCAGAAGCCAAACTCCAGCAACCTTTTACAAACCATTTACAAAGCTATATGGGATCTGAAGAATATTGCGCACCTCACAGAAAATGCTCTCTCCAAACTCAAAATTATGCAGGAGACAGTAATATCACTAGGTAACAACAGAAAAACAACACCGATGTCTCTATCAAACAGACATCATCGACCTCGAAACTCCCTAGCTGCCTATCGGACGAGGAAACGCAATAACTACTGCAATCCTACGAGCCGTCTCCGACCACAACTAACCGTGGTAACAAGAGCAAGGTAAATATAATCAGTTCAGTCCCAATCAACTCCTTCAGAGAAGTCAGGCCTAGTGACAGAAAATGAAATACGAACAACCTGAAGCAAATAACACTAACCACCTCGAATCAAGACCCCATCCGGGACTCTCAGAAACAGATCACAGGGCTATTAATCAACTGCCGCTCAGCAGTAAAACACGCATCAGACATCGCGGACCTTATCCTGAGTCAGGAGATAGACGTTGCGATCCTAACAGAAACATGGCTCACTGAATCTTCCTCGCCATGTTTAGATCTACTGGTGCCCCAGAACTATTTCATTGTGAGGCAGGACAGGCCCCAAAAAAAAGGAGGGGGTATTGCAGTTATTCATCGCTCGGAGCTCTTGGTTACTCCATTGCCGGCCGACCCCCTCAACTCATGCGAATACCTCGCACTCTCCATAATTAACGCCGAGAAACAGCTATGCAAGGTTCATGCTTTCTAACACCCACCAGGTAAGAATGAACCTTTTATCGAACACTTAATGGAGATCATCACAGCAAACGCCTCCCCACACTCCAATGACATATTCCTAGGAGACTTCAATCTACACTGGAACAATCCCAATGACAGCCAGGTCAACGTCGTCAAAGACTTCCTAGCAGATCAAAACCTAGTGCAAGCCTGCACGCTTCCAACGCATGTGAAAAACTCCACGCTGGACTGGAACATATCCAAAGAAAAAGCTGTGATCTTAACCTCAATCACACCTTGTGACTGGTCAGATCATCACATAATAACCTTCCAAATTCCCAAAGTTCTAAAGAAAAACACCACTCAACCTATCAAACCCAAACAATGGGTAAGGACCACAAAGAACGTGGACATTGAGAAGCTTGCGTCGTTGTGCAGGAGGGATCTTCCCCCTCCCAGAAATATGACAAACGCCAGCGAACTCACGGAGCACTACAATGCGAAGATGTCAGAGATAATGGACACCATTGCACCGTTTAAACTAAAACGAACGTCGGACAAAGATAAAAATCCCTGGTTCAGCGGAACACTAAATGAAGAAAGACGTAAACTGAGACTAGCAGAACGGAAATGGAGGCAGCTACCATCATCCCCTCATCTAAAACTGCTAAGAAAAACCAGAAGCGCCTACAATAAAAACATTCTGAAGTCGAAAAAAGAATTCTTCAGAAAGGAATTGGAGAATGCGAAAAACAGACCTCGGAAACTCTTTGAATTGGTTAAACAGCAATCAAACAAAACACACAAGTCAGCACTAGAATCAGCAAAATCTCAAATAAGTTGTGAGGAATTCGCTAGTTTCTTTACATCCAAGGCCACGTCCTTGGAATGCGAGCTTAAGATAGCAGCAGCATCACAGGAGGCCGCACAACCAAGTAAGTCATCAATACCCAAGGACCCAATACCCAAAAACGAAGCTCAGTGGTCCTCTTTTGAACTATATGAACAGAACAACATCCAGAAAACCTTATCGGCCATTAAGCCCAACAATCACTTCAGCGATCCACTCCCTACAAAATTTGTACCATACATAGACCAGGAGATCATCCCCAGCTGGACAGCGATAGTCAATGCTTCCCTGTCTCAGGGATCTCTCCCCGACTGTCTGAAAATGGGACAGGTCATTCCCATCATAAAAAAACCGATGGAGAACCCCGCGGAACCTAGCAACTTTCGGCCAGTTTCCAACATTCCCCTACTAGCTAAAGTGATAGAAAAATGTGTTCAGCAACAACTAAGTCAGCACATATCTAAATTCCAACTACTAGACGATTGCCAATCAGGATTTAGACCAAACCACAGCACGGAAACGGCAATTCTGCACGTAGTAGACGATGCTTTACTTGCTCTGGACCAAAACAAAGCATGTCTGTTAATCCTTCTGGATTTATCATCCGCGTTCGACACAGTTAACCACGAAATGTTGCTAGAACGACTGGAGAACAGGATGGGCTTTTCCGGGAACGTTCTAGAATGGTTCAAGTCATACTTGAGGAACAGATCACAAAGGTTTCTGGTGAATAAGAACCTGTCAACATCCTCCCCCTTTCAGATAGGAGTTCCACAAGGATCAACCCTCTCACCGTCACTATTCAACTTATATGTGGAACCACTAATGGATATACTCCATCGTGCCAACATCCTTTTCCACATGTACGCTGATGACACGCAGATCTACATTAATATTTCCTCCTTGGAAGAGATCAGAACAATGAACATGGCTCTGAGGGCGACGATGCAATGGCTAACAAGCAATCAGCTCAAACTAAACGAAAAAAAAACAGAATTCCTCCTAATTTCCCCCTCCAAAAGCACGCCCAATATGAAAGAATGGACCAATATGATTACCGCACTCAATTGCAGCCCGAGCATCGTAGATTCAACCAAATCTCTAGGAATCATTCTAGACCAAAGCCTAAACATGCAAGCTCACATCAACACGCTAGCCAAAAGTGCAAGATTTCACCTGAGCTACATTAAGAAATTGAAACCTTTCATCGAAACGGCAGACCTCAAAATGGCAGTTCAGGCACTAGTAATCTCGAGGATCGAATACGGATGCACAACTCTTTCTGGGCTCCCCAAAATTGCAACAGCACCTCTAAAAACCTGCCTCAACGCAGCAACAAGGCTCATAACAGGATCAAGAAAATTCGACCACATCTCTCCTCACCTGAAAGCCCTGAACTGGCTACCTTATGAAGCCAGAATTCAGCTCAAACTGGCATGTATAACACACAAGGCTCTACACTTCAAGTCTCCAAGATATCTAGCGCAGAAATTGGTGATTTCGGGGGGAAGCAGGCACTCAAGGAGTGCCAAAGACCTAGTGTTGAAGCCGCCGATTTTCCGCAAAAAAAAAAACATACAACTGAGCGTTCTCAGGTGCTTCACCGAGAATATGGAACTCGCTACCCCCAGACATCAGAAGGATACCCAACCAAGCAAGATTCAAGAAAGAAACCAAGATTTTCCTAATGAGCAAATTCCTACTGTAATCATTACAGAGCACCCACACATGTCTCGCCTAAATACTCTCGCTTAAAGGCACAAGCGATTTTTGCTAAAGAGTGATGTCTTTGTTATTTATAGGTTCTTGCTTCCCAGGAAAACTGAGTTCCTCTAGTCTTACATTTGGCGAATGTGCTAAAGTAGTTTTCAAAAGAAGTAACATTGTACTGGACTTTATTATATCAAATACTATACAGAACGTTGTACTGTAAACGTAAAAGGTAACATATCATGATCTGTAAAGCGCTCTGATACCCTACGGGGTCAAGTTCGCGCTATATAAAACACTGAATAAATAAATACATCCCCTTCAACTGGGTTGGCATCATGTACATCTGTAACCACTGAAATCACGTCAGAATCTGATTCGTGATCAGATTCTAATACACATGCCACTGTTTTCTTCCGATTCTTCATTTTTAAACATACTTTAGCAAAGTGCCCAATTTTTTACAATAATTGCAAACAACAATGGCACCTGGACACTTCCCACCCTTCTGATGAGGAGGATTGCCACAACGATAACACATTTGTTTAGTGTTTGAAAAATCTGACACATTCTTTCCTACAGATGGGTTTTTTGCTGTAGTGTTTTTGGGAGAAGAATAACGAAAATCAATTTGTTTACCCTTAGAATTAGCAATTACAACATTTACAGAATCAAGAGTTTGTCTTCTAATTCTTTCAATGAAATTTGAGAAGTTTCAATACTTTTAGCCATTTTGATGGTTTCATCAAGAGTGGGATTACTAAGAGACAACAACTTTTGACGAATGTGTTTGTCCTTGCACTGACATACAAACTGGTCTCTGATTAATTGGTCTGTAAATGCTTCAAATTGACAGACAGATGCAAGTCTGCGGAGCACAGAAATATAGGCGTCTACATCTTCCCCTTCACCTTGATGTCTCTTAAAAAATTGTGACGTAAAACCATGAGACTCGGTTGCTTATCAAATCTTAATTTAAGTTTTGAAATGGTGTCTTGATAATCGTCAACGTCATCTTCTGGAAGGTGAGAAATTTCAGGAAGATGCTTAAAAATAGACCTCCCTTCAAAACCTAGAGAGTGAAGAAGTAGACACTTTTTACGCTCATTACTGAATCTGGAAGCACCAATCCCTCCAAGATAGGTTTTAAAAGCATCAAACCAAATCTCCCATCGAACAGGAGGTTCTCCTGGAGATTCCAGAAATTAAGGAGGAGGAGCAACAGATTGCATACTCAAAGCTCGTAAAAACGATATGTAAAACGCACTTCACTTGTGCAAAACAGTGTGTACAAATCACAAAATGATAAGAATAACGTGTTTGAAAATGAAGAATATGCTAAAAATTGTGGCAGATAAATTGTGAGACACTGGTGAGTGTAAAGTACAACAAAGGTGTGCCAATCACCGTGAATGGGTGGGCAAAATCGAAGTCAAAGGTGTGCCAATCGCCGTGTGTATAGTACAACAAAGGTGTGCCAATCACCGTGAATGGGTTAGCAAAAATAGAAGATGTAATTATATTGGTGTGTGGATCACCGTGAAATGATCTACAGTAAAACGTAATAATAAAACTTGACTCTTCTCTGCAAAAAACTGAGGTTTCAATCGCCGTAGAATTGGTGTGTGGATCACCGTAAACTGATCCACAACAATAGTCAAAGGTAAAATATGGCACTTCACTGCACGAGAATAGACGTGCCAATCGTCGTAAATGGCTTGACTAAAGAAATGATGCTCGCCAAACAACAGCACTGTATACAGTGTATCGATGGTGAAGTAAATAGAACTCCCATAAAACGAAAAATTACGTGGTTGGCAAAAACGAACAGAACGTGGTTGGCAAATGCGAAATCCACAAAACTGCAGTCTCAAAACGGCGGCACATAAGAGACGTCATGCCGTGTGGTTGGAGGCACGCCTATGCACTAAGGCGTGTAACGGCAGCTCCAGCTCCAAGAAACAACAAGACGTCACAAAGGTCTCTTGAAGTGCTCTGCGCGGCACAGTGAAGAAGCGCGAGACACACAGACTGTTGCGAAAGAGGCCAGGCAAAGTCAGGCAGATTTGGGCCTACAGTTGTGCGCGCGCACGTAAGGCCCAAACAGCGCACAGGACAGAGGCGAAACTTTAAACAAATGAAGAATGCGCTGCACGGGAGCCGCAATATCAGGAATACATGAGGAAGACTGAGGCAGACTGTAGACACGCAATGCTGCCAAGACAGGAGCTTAGAGGCACAGAAGAGAGGAACAAAAAAATCCAATGGTGCGCCAAAACAACGGAAAAGACAGTCTTACCGCTGATGAAGGTAGGAGCACTCACGATTTTTCAATTTTCTTCAGCAAAGTTGTGGTGATTTCATTCTACTTCATAAATCTTGTATTTTGAAGAACGCACACGCAGGTCCAGCGTGTTGTCGTGTAGCCAGCTCGTCGCCACAATTTGTAGTAATGAAGCAGGTACACAGTAGACGATTTGGTAAGTTTATTTGTAATATGCTACACGACAGACAGGAGACATCAGGCAATCTCCATCCAGCTCCAACCGCCCTCCAAGCCTTTTTGAATAAAGCAAAACCCAACAACAAGGCAGCTAAGCAACAGTGGAACATTCTAATAAGCATTGAAACATTGAACTGCAGCATAAGGCCACAGCATGAGTACAGCTAAGTGAGAGAATACAACAGAACTCTGGCACTTTACCACTGCTAACCAGTGCCTAACTGCTTGGGCTCTCTTCCTAAAACATGGCATAATTGTTTTACACCTGTTTGGCATAATTAATTTACCTATAAGTCCCTAGTAAAGTGCACTACATGTGCCCAGGGCCTGTAAATCAAATGCTACCAGTGGGCCTGCAGCACTGATTGTGCCACCCACTTAAGTAGCCCTTTAAACGTATCTCCTACCTGCCACTGCAGAGCCTGTGTGTGCAGTTTATACTGCCATGTCGACTTGGCATTTAAAACCCCTTGCCAAGCCTTAAACCCCCCTTTTATTATATATGCCAACCCTTTTAAGTTTTACATGTCCTGGTAGTGAAAAACACCCAAATCGTTTTTCACTACTGTGAGGCCTACCCCTCTCATAGGATAACATTGGGGATTCCTTATTACATTTAATACGCTTTAATTCCTAATTGAGAAGGAGCAGATATGTCATATTTAATACCTATGGAATTGTAATGATAAATCCTCTTTAATGGTAAAGTCGAATTTATCATTACAGTTTTGAAAATGTCACTTTTAGAAAGTTAGTATCTTTCTGCTCTTAACCCGGTGTGCCTGCAGCCTGTCTCTGATCAGTCTGGGGTGGGTGACAGCTGGACATAGTGCATTTCCTCTAGACAACCACACACAAAGGAACCTAGGTGTGACTTGATGGGTTTTCCTTTGAGGATGGGATGGAGAAGCTGGGCACAGCCTCACACATCCACCTGAATAGGCTGTGTCCTGTCCACACACAAAGGGCTGCATATCCCCCTGTAGTGAGTCTGGAGCCAGGGTAGGATTGCCTCCCCCACCTCAAAGGCATCACATGTTATAAGAGCTGGACTACTGACCGTACCACTTCAGTGCACTTCTAGACTTGAGGATACCCTGACAAGAAGAAGGACTGCTGTGCTGCTGAAGGACTGCCATTCTGCTGGACTGCTGCTCTGGAAGAACTGCTTTCTTGCTGTACTGACCTGCTGCTAGCTGCCTCCTGTGCCTGGGTGAGATGGAATGGACCTGCCTGTCTTGTCCCCAGAATCTAGAGTGACTTCAAGAGCTTGCTGGCTTCCATCCGGAACTCCAGTCCCAGGAGCATAGAAGCCTTTCAACCGCCTTGCTCTTATACCTGGATCATTAGAGGTGGGCCTAAGGTGTTTGCTTCATTGGAACTGAGGCATCCTCTACTGCGAGAGCAGAATCAACACATTGCTGCTGTTGTGTGAGCAGAACCAGTGCATTGCCTTCGGTACTAGGAAATTGCCCTTGGAACTGATGCATGCTCTGCCGGAGCAGAGTTGATGGATCCCCTCCAGAACCAGTGCATCACATAATGACCCACCACAACTCCATTGTTGCGTGGAGAAACCAGATGCATTGCATCCCAGAACCAGTGCAATGCCCTCAGAACCAACACATCTTCTACTGTCAAAGCAAAGTCGATGCATTCCCTTCAGAACCAATGCATCGTCCTCGGAACCGTAACATCTCCGCTGTTGCTTGGAGAAAATTGACGCATCGCCGTCGCAGTGTGGACCGTTGTTGACGCATTGCCTTGTCTGCACCCTTCAATCATTGCCGTCGTTGACGCATCAAGGTACTTTTGTAGAAGGCCAAAATATTGACCACAAAATACTAAGTACAAAAATTACGTGAAGACAAGTATACATAGGTATATATAGTCTTACTAGACTTATATCCACATTTATGTACCATGAATATAATGATCTTTTCAAGGTCTGTGGTAATAAGTATAGTAAATCTATATTTATCTACATATACTTGATGATATTAGATTTTTCGATATTTAGTCCATGGTGTTTTGTATCACAATATTTCTGCCCTTGATCCTGTGGCATGGATCCATTAAACAGAACCTCAAAAACATTGTCACACCATGGTCGTCTTCAATTAACCAAGGTCACATAATTGGCAGCAACTTACGAACAAGTATACAAATTTCAAGCCCTGTTCATTAGTAAATAGCTGAAGATTTTAGGCAACACACCACTTAACAGGCAACCCGGTCTGCACACTTGTTGATCCATTGTCAGCTTTGTGTAGTGCGTATTTTTGTTATTCGGTTCACAACCACGCTATGGTTGTTGACGTTAACTAGGATTTGCAAAAGGTGAGAATTTGTTTTTAACTAGGTGCAGTGAAATGAGCATCTCTCACTGGAAAAAACTCGATGAGCCTTTGAAGTAGGTGCTGGAAAAGCTCATACATGGTTCTGATAAACCACTCTCGTTTACTGTGCAATAACTACTCAGTGTTGCAGGTGGCCTGCGCGTGAGAAGGGCAGGATAGGTCTGTCAGACAAGCCCCAAAATCCTGTCAGGTGAGCGAATAAGGCCCAGCGCTTCTACAGTCTATTGACGTCGTCAGAGCGCTCCATGTCATTATGTAGAAAGCCAAGAGAACAACAGAAGCATCTGGAAGGATTACTGTGAGAAATAATGAAAGGCCTGGGGGATCCTTTAGACTTTACAAAGACTAAGGCAATCATCCGAACAGCTGCAGTGCAGTGCCTTTTCCAGTCAGTGAACAGACCAGCGTGGAAAACAGGAGACAACTGTTAAAAAGTATTTACTATTTCAATATGGGGTGCACGACAAAGCCAAGCAGGTGCTCTTGGGGACCTTCTGTGGTCTTGTTGAAAGATGAACGTGACATAAAGTATGTAGCATATACTTTGTCCTAATAGCATTAATTCAATGTTGCTCGATTTAGCTGTTTAAGTATTACAAAAACGTCTTCGTTTTTTTTTCATACTATATAATGGTATAATAGTATAATGTAAATGGCACATTATCAGTCATATTTCACATACCCAAATATCTGCATGCCTGCGAAATAATAAAACTGTGACACATTGTGAGAAAATTCATTCATCTTTTGCACCAGCATAAATCACATTTGCAGCAAGCCATACATTTCGAATATTTAACGCCTTTCTAAGTTCCTGCTCTAGGTTGAACCAGAGCTTAATTTCAGCCAGTGGTTTCCAGTGCTTAGCACCGGCACTTAATCATAAACACCAGAACTTTTCATGAGCGCCATTTAATGACAAATGTATTTATAGTAGGCAGGGGAAGAGTAAGTGATTTGCCCAAAATCACAGGATGTTGAGCTGAAGACGAGACTTGAACTTGGTTCCAAAAGCTCTGAGGTCAGCAGCTCTGGCCATTACACCACATCCTCTCCCCACTTTCATGGTTAGTAGTTGGTTCTGTTTTAGGCGGCGCTAACAAGAGAAATGGGTTGGTGCAAGCTGCCTCCTGACAAGAGCCCCAGCACTTATTTTTTTACAAATTAACCACTGGGTTGAACCAAACTGTTTAAAGCACTGCTAGCTCATGGCAAGTCTCAGGCCTGCTTCGACTCATTCTCTTTACACTTTGAGTATGCCAGGAGAGGCGAATATCACATAAGAAGGAGCATACGTCTTGATATTAAAGAAAGTTGGTCCATTGTGCGTAGTGCCCTTGCACGACTTTTTCATGGCCTGCTCTGTGTTATCTGTTTGTGAATTTGACAGTGTGTAGTCTTCTGAAGGATATCCAAGTTTGTTGCCCATCTAGCAGAAAAGAATGATTGCTGTGCATGCCATGGGGCAAACTCTGGGTGACTACTGACCTCTGATAATCTTATGGAGAGATCGAGGGTTGGTAGTGAATGAGTCAATTAGTGCAATTGACAGAGGGTCTTCTGATCCTCTTGTGGAAAATCTATTCAATCTTTAATGACTTGATGCCTTCAGTTTCCCAGCATATCTGTGTAGTTCATTTGGATATAGAACAAGAGTATGGTATGTGTTAAGTGCTTGGGTGTTCATGTGATGTGTCAGTGGTGTCCTGCGACAACACGTGGGGACAGATGGAGTAAAGGGAATTGGGACCAGACGTAGTAAAGGGCAGCAAAATGTGTCATGCTTTTTGGCAAATGTATAAAGTTGTATTGCTGGCGATGTAAATATATTGCCTACTGGCGGTTGCCAGTAGGTAGTTATAGTTAGGACCTAGCTTCCATAGGAAAAGCATTTTTTGACTTGCCTATAACTTTGGCGTGGTTTGACCAATTGTCATGAAATTTTCCCAAAAAAGTGTCAAAGTAGGTTCTGTGTGTCATGGAAAGTTTGGGGGTGATCTGTACAGTGGGGCCCGAGAAATAGGGGGTGTGAAATAAGGGTGCGTTTGTAATGTTAATTCCCATAAGAACGCGTTGTCGACAGTGGCGGCTCCTCCGCTATGGTAGAGAAGCGTCACCCCACTGCTTTCAAGCAGGGAGAGAAAAAGAAACATAAAATGATAATAACTTTCAGTTATTATTATTTTATTTTTGTACTGCTTTGCGGGCGGGAGGGTGGGCGGGCAGTTCTGCTCTGGGAGCAGGGCAGGGGTGGAGTGGTTTGCCCACTCCTAAGTGCGCAATGACTGTTTGGTCCGCCCTCTCAGGCCGCCTGAACCAGTCATGCGCACTTTCCCCGTTCTCCATGCAGGCTGCATTACAGCCTGCGTGGAGAACATGCCCAGGCCCCCATTCCCTGGTTGAGCATCAAACCAGGATGGTCAAAACCAATCACAATGCTGCATTGCAGCATTGTGATTGGTCAGGGGAGCCTGGGTGCCTACCAAACACAACGCTGCATTGCAGCATTGTGATTGGTCAGTGGGGCCTGACTGTGCTTCTTGTTCCTCGAGGAGAGCAGGAGCAGAGACGCGGGACCCGGAGGCAAGGTAAGTAAAAAAAAAATGTATGCGCAGTCCCGCCTCCCTGCGTCATCCCCCCCACGACAACCCCCGCGCCCGCTCCCCCACCCGTGATCCATGCCCGCCGCCACTGGTTGTCAAACCTACAGCCTGAACCGCTGGATGGAATGACATCAAATTTAGCAGAAAGGTGGATGTTATTATGCAGATTGTGCTTTTTGTTATTTGGTGCAAATCCGTTCAGTAGTTTTTGTGAAATTAAATTCGAACAATATAGTGATATCTCTGGCCACAGATATTTTGCGACGGTTTCGCTGTGATGGCAGTTAAATCGCGACGTGTTCGAGGTAAATCACAAAAGCGTACGAAAGTGCACGCCAGCGGGAATGCTCTGATTGGCTAAACGCAACCTGAATAGAAAGTTGCGGCGGTTTTGCGTTGTTTGTGGTTAAATCGCGACGTGTTCGAGGTAAATTGCAAAAGTGCATGCCAACGGGAATGCTGTGATTGGCCAGATGCAACCTGAACAGAAAGTTGCGGCTGCCATTTTATCAATTGGGAACGGTTCCCGGGGCTGAAAATTTGTGTCAAAGCTAATATGAGGGGTCAGGATGGAGATACACTGACCCCATGTTTGAGAAATGGGGGTAATAGTGACCCAAGTTATGTGTCCAAAATAGATTTTTTTAAATCACGAGCGATATTCGCGACGATGCCGCAACCACCAGCACATGCCCCCATGTACCATCGCGGGGACATAGCGAATGTCGCGATGTCATCACGAATATTAGTGGAAATATAAAACAAAAAGTATCTATATCTATATACACACCCACGCTTGTCACAGCCACAGACTCATGTATGTGCTCACAAACTCACTCAGACACTTATACACCCATTCACATACCCACTCACACACTGATACATTCAGTCACATACCCACTCAGATACTCATGCACCCACTCACATACTCATTGATGTACTCATGCACCCACTTATGGACTTGCTCAGAGAGTGACGCACTCATGTACAGACCCACTCAGAGACTCACGCAACTACTTAGAGACCCACTCATAGACTTATGCGCACAGTCTCAGACCCACTTAGAGACTCTTACACCCACTCACAGACCCACCTGGGCACTCATGCACCCACTCACAGAACTACTCAGATACTCGTACACCCACTTACAGACTCACTTGGAGAGTCACGTACCCATGTACAGACCCAGTCAGAGATTTACGCACCCACTTACAGAACCACTCACACACTCACGTATGTACTCACAGACCCACAAGACATTCACACACCCACTGCAGACCCAGTGAAACATTCATACACCCACTCACAGATCCACTCAGATACTCATGCACCCACTCACATACCCATGCAGTCACTCACAAACTCAGTAACAGATCCTGTCAGAGAGTTATGCACTCAGTCTCTCACTTATACACTCAGAGACACACACCCACTTACAGGCTCACTCAGATGTGCACACACCCACTCATTCACCCATTCAAAGACTCACATATCCACTCACAGACCCACCCAGACACTCATGCATGTACCTATTCACTCACCCACTCAGAGACTTATTCTTTCACTCACAGACCCATTGAGACACTCGTACACTGACTCACAGATCCTCTCAGACATTCATACACCCACTCACAGAACCACTCAGACACTCACAAACCCATACAGTCACTCACATACCCACTCACAGACCCACAGTCACTCATATACTCAGAGACTCATGCACCCACTCACAGTTGCACTCAGAGACCCACGCACCCACTCACAGAACCCCTCAGACACTCACGTTCCCCGTCATAGACCCACTGAGAGACTCATGCACTCAGTCACAGACCCACTCAGACACTCATGCACCCACTCACTCACCCACTGAGGCATGCACTTAGACACTCAGGTATCCACTCACAGTTCCAGTCAGACAATTATATACTTACTTACAAATGCACAAAGGCACTCATTCACCTACTCACAGATTGACTGAGAGACTCATGCAATGAATCACAGACCCATTGAGACACTGATGCACCCACTCATAGATGCACTGAGACAGTCACGCAGTTCATTACAGAACTATTGATAGACTGATGCACCATCTCACAGGCCCACTGAAAAACTTATATAGTGAATGAGAGACTTACTGATACAGTGATGTATGCACTCACAGATTCCACTGAAAGAGTTATACACTGTGTTAGAGAGATATTGAGGGAGTTATACATGCTATTATAGAGTCATTTAGATAGTAATGTGTTTAGTGTGTTGGTTATAATCCGTTTTGCAATATAAGTTTTGAATGTGGTGGCGGCTGAAATTTACTTAAAAAGCCAAAGGTTACAGGGGCGTTATAGTTCGGAATTAGCATTTAAAAAAACATAGAAATTCACTGAAAAAACCAAAGGTAACAGGGGCGCTATAGTTAGGTTGAGATTTCACTCGTACAAAACCAGGGAAATTCAGCAGGTATAGTTTCCTGAGCTAACTATAACTCACGCCCCCGCAATGCACTGCTTAGGACCTCACATATTACATCACTCATGACATGGTCAGTGACATCACTTATGACATCTCAAATGACATCACTGATGATATCTGAAATTACATCACTGATGACATCATCCAGGGATTGTGAGTGTTTTCTGCAGAGAAGGGTATTTGGCAGTGCCTAAAACAACAAGTGAACTTACTGGGTGTCAAAGAAGTGGTTTGATGTAAAAAGATGTGCTGGAGATGAGTTTGCAGAAAATAGCCAATCTGTTTACTACAAGTGGTAGATCCACACCCCTGATACAGTGTTAGACCTATGTGGTGAGTACATTGTACCTAATGTTGTAGTAGGGTTACCTGGTCTAGACACATCTGCACATATAGTAAACCACATAGAAACTCACAATCACAAATCAGCAGTGTATACATCAAATAACTGCCCCAGTCCCAGTTAAAATCAGAGACAATGAAGAGGATCATCAGTTTGTTGTGTGCAATTCAAGCCCTGTAAACCTACTGGGAAATGACCTGCCTTATAAACTCAATTGCATTATATATTGAACACCAGACAGAGTGGGATTGGAAATCCAAATGGCAGGCGCTGAGGTTAAATTGCAGGCACTGGAATCTGTAGTAAGATTGTACTCGGTCATTACCAAATAAGACTTACATGTCGACTTAAGGGAAACGGTTAGAGAAGATGTGTGGGATTTCACAGGAAAAGAGATTGAGTTGATCAAATAAGCCAAACTTTAAAGATAACCCTTCCATTCGATGCAGTATTTCCTCAGATACATCCATATAAAATGACCCCGGAAGCAGTTGTTGGAATAACATCTGTTGTTGAGAGTATGATAGAAATGGGCATCCTAAAGGAGGTTATTGGGAGTCCATGCAACTTCCCCTTTATGGCTTTGCAAAAAGAAAACAAGTAGTGGAGGACAGTTGAGGATCTGAGGAAAATTAACCAAATAGCCATTCCATGCTTTCTCGTGACACCAAACCTTACCATAATCCTATTCCAAATTCCCCCAGAAGCGGAATGGTTCATGGTCATTGACCCTTGTCAGGCCTTTTTCTCGGTTTCCCTCCGAAAAGAGAGCTAGTTTCTCTTTGTGTTTCATTTCCAAGAGAAAACGCTCATGTGGTGTCTTGCTCCTCAAGTGTATACAGTGAGCCGATCCTATTTCAATCAAATACTTTAAAGGAATATAGAGATCTTACAGTTGCAGTGCAGTTTGACTTTAATTCAGTACATTGATGATTTAATAGCTGCATCAATGACAAAAGAAGCTTGCAGACAAGACTCAATTGCTCTGATATCCATTTAGCTGAGAACGGACACAAGGCTTTCCCTGAGAAGTTGCATTACAGTCAAAATGAAGTCAAATATTTTGGACATCAAATTGAGAAGGGAGTCAGAAGACTGTCCCATGAGCATTTTGAAACAGTCCTTAAGGTTAAATTCATGACCACACAGAGAGAATGTTTTTGGGCATGGTTGGCTATTGCCGTCAATGGATCCCAAACTTTTCCTATGTGGCGAAGCCTGTACTGAGGTTGACGCACACCGATGTCAATGACCCAGTACCAAGGGATGAAAAAAGCATAGAAGCCTTCCAGGAGCACAAAAACGTACTTTGTAGTGCACCCGTTCATCGAATGCCAGACTACACCGAAGAGTTCATACTCTTTTGCCATGAGCGTGCTGTGTGTACTCTGTATGTGTTGACACAGATGCATGGAGAGGTCAAACGTCCGATGGGTTAATTTTCAGTAACTCTCGATCCTGTAGCCACAGCATTACCTGATTGTCTCAAAGTGGTTGCAGTGGTTAGTCTAAGTATTCAGCAAACCTAGGGGATAGTGATGAGTCATCCATTTATTGTGATTATACCACATTTGATTGAAATTCTCATGACTCATACCTGCACACAGCATTTGACCAACAACCGCTTATCCCGCTATGAGAGAACCATTCTGGCAGCAGAAAAGCATATCTTTACAAAGGTGTAACACCTTGAACCCAGCTTCCCTATTTCCCACCCCAGACAGAGAAGAAAAGGGAGAGTTTGAAAATGAGTGCGTGAGTGTTACCGAGTTATGCACAAAGCTAAGTTTAGACATACTGGATGTTCTCCTTCCTGAATCTGACCATACCATTTTTGTTGACGACTTTTTTTGAGAGACCAGCATGGCATATTGAGAGTTGCATATGCTGTATGCACCCTAAGCTGTGTCATGGAATCATCCTACTTGCCTGTGCCAAGTAACCTCGGTAGAAGCCACAAAATTAGTTCCCCTTAGCCGAGCCTATTCTACATCAGAGGTTTCACGAGTTACCATTTACTCTGGCAGCCTGTATGGATTCAGCGTTGTGCATGACCTTGGTTAGCTGTGGTCACAGAGAGGATTTATGACCTCTTCTGGCTCTACCATTAAAAATGGTCTGCATGTCTCTAAACTGTTGGAAGCCCTTCCAAGGCCAAAGGAGATTGATGTAGTAAAACGTCCTGCATAAAAGAGCGGAAATGATTTTTTTACCAGAGGCAATCGCTATGCGGATACATTTTGCTCAATATTGCGTTCTAGAGTGTAGCATCTTCTACATGGATGACCCATGCAGTGCGGAGGGAGAAATTGTACCAAATATGCTGTTGAACACTGTACAGGCCTTCAGTGAGCTGAGGGAATTGGAACACATCGCCCAAGGGATTGAAAAAGCAAAGTGGGAAAAGATGGGTATGTGAAGGATGCTAGTGGCATTTAGCTGTCCTGTGATGGGAAGCCTGGTTAGACACATGCATGGGCCAATAAAGGTGGGACAAGATGGGATGGTTTTGCTATTTAGACAGTTCTGGTTTAATATACACTTTCATGCGATGGCAGAAAACCTGTGCCAGCGCTGTGCCATTTGTCAAAATTTAAATGTGGGCTAAAAGATTACAGTGACCATGAGTCACATAGGTAAGTCTGATGGCCCCTACCACCATCTTCAGATTGATTTCGTGGAGATGCCCTGATGTAACCAGCTCAGATATATCCTTGTAATTGTATGCTTGTTTTCGCGCTGGGTGGAGGCATATCCCACCAGGAGGTGTGACAGTCTAACAGTTGCCAAATTACTAACCCTGGGCGGAGTTCGCATAGCCACGCTACGCGGAATACCGTGAAGTTGCAGAAAAAACTCTGCGAGCTCCACCCGTTCGGGATGCGTTTTTGATATTCGGAAATGCGTATTGCGTGTTTCGGGGATGCTTATTGCGTGCTCTGGAGGAAATATCACACAAACTTCACCATGCGGTCGCCAATGAATGAGGCCATCTTGTTTTTCACTTTTTGCTATGGTTCTGGGCCTGCTTTTCTATCCTCCCTATATCTTTTCAATCCTTTGTTTCTAGAAACTTTTTTCTGATCTTTTTTATTTATTGTCTATCCCTCTCTATTCCTGGTTGTATATTTTGCATTTTTTTCAAATTTTTGTGTTTTTTAGTGCGCTTTTTATTCTTTTTCTATTACTTGCTTTTTAATTTTTTTTTACTTGCTTTCTTACTTCCTACATTTTCTTTTCCGCCCCCAGCCTACCCAGAACCATGGTGAAGAGTCTTAAAAAGACTAAGGGCCAGGGGAAGAGGTCCAGGTCCAGGAGCGAGAACCGCGACCGCCTTCCTTGTGGAAGGCGGCGCCCAGAAGGGGTGCAGCCACGGGCCTAATTCTTTGAGGTGGAGAGGGCCGCACTGTTTTTTTTTTGTCCAGCGCCAACTCCCCTTAACCCTGGCAGCAGGCGGCAGGCCTGGGTCCGGGTATGGGCTCCGGGAGCATCACCGGCAGTGGGAGAGTGTGCGCCGGGTAGTGTTTCGCTGCTCTGGGGTCCGGCGCACCCATAACCAATTGACGCACTGGTGGTCTGACATCCTGGACTGGGAGCAGGACCTGCTGGACCTGCTAGGTGTTGAGGTCCCAGGGCTTGGTGAGCAGCTAATTATATTACTATTGTGTTCTTCTGTTCTGTGTTATTGTGAATATTATTTTTTTCGCAAATAGCTAACATGCTGCTGCTATATTATGTGATTGTTACTTCCAGACAGGTGCTCAGCGCTACTAACTCATCGTACTTGTTTGCAATTTTGCGCTCTCTTGGGCTGGTTATGTAAGAGAGGTTAGAGAATTTAAGTTAGGTAATGCAGATAGGAAAGACTCCAGTCCTTCCTTTGTCCTGTCAGGCTGTCCTGTCACTAAGATAGTGGTAGTAGTTAGTTAATTAGTATTATTTAATCTAATTTAGTGGCCTGCGTGACTCGTCCTCTCATATGACTTCAGTCCTAATAGAACCTTTTGTAGTTCGCATAGTGAGTGAATAGCAACCAACCAATTTGGTGTATGCAAATGCAATATGCATGCGTCCATCTATGCATTAAGAAGAATAAATGCAGACTTAGGGGTCGATTCCGATCTCGGCCGGTAGGGCTCCGAATCGGATTCGGCTTAACCGGATCCGATTCGGAGCCCTATTTCCCGACCGATTCGTACGCGCGTCCGGGCGAGCGAGTACGATGCGAAATTGCCGACCGACTCGTCCGGGCGTCCCGACCGCTCCGACCGACTCGTTCCCGGGTCTAACCGCACCGACCGACTCGTTCGGACTCGACTCGCACCGCGCAATGGAGACGTTCCCCGGCCGGGTAAGTACGATGCGCGCCGCGAGCAGTCCGACCGAGCCGCGCACTCCGGCTCGAAAGAGCAGTCGGAGCCGTACTTTGGGGGTCCGTGTCGGACCCCCCTGTACGCGTAGCCGCGCGAGTCGCACACAGGGGGGACACATGGGTCCCCCCTACACGTGCATGTACGGCGCGACCCGCATCGACGCGCACACGCTGTAGGGGGCGCCCTTGTTCGCGTCATGCCCATTGAGTCAATGGGAGCCCGTGTACGCGTCGTACGACTGGCTCCCATTGACTTCAATGGGAGTCCGACCGAATCGAGTCCGATAGCATACGTGCGCATCGTACTCGTTCGGTCGGACTGCTAGAGTCCGATTCGGTCGGAAATCTCTCCGGGTCCGGCTCGGTCGGAGAGATTTCCGGCCCGAATCGGAATCGGCCCCTTAATAATTGACCCGTCAAAGGGGGTTGGAGTTGAGACTGAGAGATGATTGGGAATGAGATCGGAACTGTGGAATAATAAAGATAGGATGGTGCGAGACTGCGAAACTAGTCTACTACTAGTCGATCTGATTTAGGATAGGTCAATGTTATTGCAATTGCCGTTTCCTGTCTAAAAATATTTTTAGAGCGATTATATTTATTTATTTAACACAAATCATTTTATGTCTCTTTAATTATGTCTTTCATGATCAGCATCCAGGGGCAAGAAGAAGACTGGGTCTGCTGGCAGTGCTGAGGCAGGTGCGGGAGCCGGAGGGGCCTCCCAGGAGCAGCAGGAAGCAGCCTCAGGCGCTTATGGCTCTGCTGCCGGCCCCAGTAAGTCCTCCTGGTGTTGTTATATTAATATTTCCCTAACTTTTACCGCTCTATTATTTCCATTTCCTAATTTTAATTTTTCCAAACTCCTCTTAAATCTATCTGTTTCTAAATTCTTGTTTTTGCCCATTAACTACTACTACTACTAACATTGTTTCTAGTGTTTTACATCAAATCAAACTGCCTCTGACTAACCTCTGACTCTGTATTAGTCTGTCTGTAGCTTGCTTTCTTCTGGGTTTCCACTCAGCTTTCCCTCTCCCCTTATATGTGGATTGCCTAGTAGTGGTACTGTAAGACTAAGAGAACTAACCGTGGGCGGAGAGCTCCGCTCCGCCCGTGGAGTGTGCGGAGATTTGCCTACTCCATGTTCCACGGAGAACGCGGAGTAGGCAAATCCCCGCACACTCCGCAGCAGAGCGGAGTTGACCAGCCCCTGCTTCCACCCCCCCTATTAAGAATTAATTAAAACTACATTAAAGGTAAAAGAATAATGACTTACCTTGACTGCGGCGTCCCCGGGCTGCTGTCCTCCTCTTCATGGCCGTCTCAGGGCGATCTGCGCATGCGCGCACGCCCGCGTGTGCACGTTCCTTGCAAGAAATGCGCATGCGCGGGCTCGCGCGCATGCGCAGATCACCCTGAGACGGCGATGAAGAGGAGGACGGCAGCCTGGGGACGCCGCAGTCAGGGTAAGTCTTTATTCTTTTACCTTTAATGTAGTTTTAATTAATTCTTAATAGGGGGGTGGCGGAGAGGCGTTCCACTGAGTTTGTCCCCAACTCCGTGGACCTCCGCGTAGTCCCGCTCCACCAGCTCCGCCCAGGGTTACAGAGAACCCATTGGTCCTAGGCTACTAATAGTACTAGTAGTAGTAAGGACTCCTTACTACTACTAGTTCTAGTAGCACTAATCTGCAGTGCAGATTACATGCCCAAGTAAGGAATTCTACGCAGTTTTGTGAGATGAGAAGGCTTTCTTTTACTGTCTCATGCTCAATCAGTAAATGGTGGTCATTCACGTTGGACACCCCAAAGTGGTGTATTTTACTTTTTCTAATCCAGGCCTAGTACTTTTCTTATTAGCAGCAGTTGATGGTGAACACTGAACAACTGATTACTGTGCACCATGGCAGGAAGTAAATATGAGGAGGAGGAGGATGGCACCATTATTTTCCAGTTAAGAGAGACCTCATGTCCGCCCAGTTGGCCACTATTTCTTCTTTTCAAAAAATGTGATGCACCAATAGCTCTAGCCACTGAGTCCAGTCCTTTGGGCTGTCCTCTTCTTGAGAGGCTTTTCAAAAATTGCCACCAACAAAATGCCCAACCGGATATTATTTTGTTATTTTTGATAAGACATACTATCTACTCTACTCTAGTATCCGAATTGTAGATAGTGAAGTGTGGTGTATGTATTATTCATTATGTATTTTCAATCTTGCTAATGAAAAAAATAAATAGGGGAGGCGTATATGGCATCTAAAAAATGTGAAATGTTTTTTCCAGGCATACCGACCACCAGTGCTGGGGCCAGCGGTGAGGGCCATGCCACTCCGAAGTGAGTGGATGCAGCAGCTGCAGGGGGTGAGCCAGCAGCAGTGGCAGGTGGTGATAAGTCATATTCCTTACTTATTGAGAATGATGAATACACTCGCTGCAAGGGTGTACACTCAGTACACTGTACCTCTGCTGAGACTAAGTTGTTGTGAACACTGAACAGTTGAAGAAGACACCCTTTACTTAACATTAGCATTAGCGATGGGGGTTGAGTAAATAATGGCCTATTCTATCTTCAACTCAGCAGAGAAAGTTTTATGATGAAGACAAAGAGTCAGACGACATGTAATATATGACTGGCAGAGAAGGATGCGTTGGTGAAGGAAGGGGCCCCGGGATGCATATAGGTGGCTGATGATAGGATGCATGGGTAGTTGAAGGATGGGTGAAAGGTGAAAGAAAGCAGAAAGGATGCCTGCCTGGGTGGGTGAAACTGTATGGGTGAAAGGAATCCTCAGGGGGTTAGAGGGGTCAAACTGAAAGGCAAGCAAGGACGCATGGGTAGTGGTTGGTTATATCTATGACAAATGTATGCTGTCAATGAAAGGTTTATGATAGCCATTGATGGAGCAAGGACTCACAAATGAGACTTGCTCGGATGCAATCTTCTCAAAAGTATTAATGTATTAAACTTGTATTGTTTATACTTATAACTGCACACACAAATATAAGTAGCAAGGAAGCTTGCTTATGTGTTTAAACTAACAAGTAACGCTTGTCTATTCTAAAATGGCTGCTAAAACACGGGAACTTTACTGCGCATGTCTGAACCATATCACGTGGTGTGACGTCTTTCTTTGCTTGGTGGGAAACTCTTGCTTCTGCGCAGTGTGCATTAAAATGGCTGCTTTATGTTTTCACGTGCTACAGCTTGCTCTTGTGTTATAATTGAACTGTGGTATTCTAACGCTATTAATGCGGGATAGAGTTTATAAATAAATGGGAATAGAGTAGAAAGAGTGGGTATACAGTGAAACAATTTATTTGTGATTTTAATATTTTCTTCTTTGACTTTGATTAGTTCGTAAATTGGGCCTGGGGTTGGTGAACTGAAAACTCGTGTGACAATGGTTCTGCGCATGCTCCCTGAATGGCTGCCCAGAGAAAGAAAAGGATGAAGTCAACCTGGACGTCGTCCAAGGCCGTGACCTGATGGCCAATATTGCTGTACCCATGAACGTCCCTACTAATATGCAACAATGTACATGAAGAATGTATAAACTTTGTCGTGAGACGTTGGGAAATAAAGCAAATGTATTAAAATTGATGGGCGGTATTTTAAAACAATGGACTTTAAGAAAAATGAATTAAATCAATATGGTGTGAGGATCAACCCCCTGTCCCTGTCCAATCAGAAGTAGTGGCCCCATAGTTTTTGCAACATTAAGGGGAGGTACATTCGCGTAGAAGGGTATAACAGATATAGAATTAGCTAATTAGTTAGCACAAGCAGAGGCGCAAGCACAAAGCTCCAGCATCCATGACGAGCTGATCGATTGCAGACTGAACCGCTGTCCAGAGAGGTCCTGAGGTGGGGGCGGCGGAGTACCTTAGAAGGAAGACACCGGAGAAATCGAGGAGAAGCGAAGTACCAGAGAGGGGAACGACGCAGGCGTCGTAGATAGAGAGGTCACCGGTCCTGTCCTGATCCGGGAGGAGGTCTTTGCTCTTCATCCTTCCAGGGTCCTATCTTATCCAACTCCTTGGCCAAGGGGTTTGGTTCTCGCACTTTAGGTAAATATAAATGCAAACCTTAGTTGCGCTGCTGTCTCTATCTTCTCCTTTCCTAAGGGACCGTCATTGATCGATAATTGATTATTATGCTTCATCCTTGATATGCGATTAAGTATCATTTGGTTCTGTATTTTACTCTGCTAAATCTTTAGATAAACATTTTAAAACTTCCTTACTCAGTGATTATTTCAGGATTATGAATTGTAATGAACGTCACTCATTTTAAACTTCCCAATTAGCAAAGGATTCATTGGTAAGTCATTACTCTTCAATCGGAAAAGTAATTGGTAGCAGGGATTTTGATAAAGAGTACCAACTGACCCACCAGCGGAAATTGCTAGCGTAGTATGAATGTATGGGCCCAAGTGAGTATTTTGTGTATGAATGCTCGTTGGTAGTAACCCGCTGGATCAGTTTACTGGTTATCAGAGGATGGTTGTGCTTTGTTAATTGGGTAATGAGAATGGTACTTCTATGAACTAACATCTGTTATTGTTTAAAGTATGTTTTATGTTGTCCAGAAATCCCCGGGGAAAATTGAATAGCGGATGGTAAGTGGAAGCCATACTGCAGTGAGGTTATCTGTCAGGCAGAAATAGTACTGAAAAGTTAAGTAGGGCTATCAGTACTTGTTAGGGACTCTATGCGTGTGAGTGACAGCAAAGGAATATGCTAGTGAAAATTTGATTTTATATCACCTAGAAAGGGTAACATTGAAGAAGTAGCAGGTATTTCTGAAGCTTGTGTGAAGAGTAAACGAAAGGGTTTTACTCGTAGTATATGTTTAATAAACGGAAAGGTTTTACTAAGTGTGAGAGAAACTATCCTTTTCAATTTTAGAGAAACTGGCACGATAGCGAATGTTTTATGTTGTTACTGAATTTTAATAAAAGGCGTAGAGAAAATAAAGTTTTGCGTATGATTTTGTAAAGGGAGGGTCAGCAACCAGAGAGGGAGCTGACGTCAGAAAACGCCGCGCTGGGATTGGTTGAAATCGCGGGCGTAGAAAGACTCTTGTAAAGGAGGGGTCAGTAGTCAGGAGTAGTGCTGACGTCACAGGTACCGCGCTGGGATTGGTTGAAACAGCGAGGGACAGAGAAACGCAGATTGTAAAGGAGGGGTTGGCAGAAAAGACGTCACTAAAAGGCCGCGCTAGGATTGGTTTAGAGACAAAAGTTAGCTGGAATCTGATTGGTTGTTACCATAGAAACTGAAATCCTAGTGGATAGTGGAGATTGTATGTTAAAACGTGATCCGACTTTAATAGGAGTTCGACCGGATAGGAGATTCCTAGGCTTTGTAGAATATAATTTTGTACACCGGAATTTGACAAAAATGTACGGAGAGAAGAGGAAAATGTCAGTTCTACAAAAGATTAAGAATTATTTTAAAAAGGATAAACCAATCAAAACTAGGGAAGGAATTATCATTCCACCGGCTAAAACGCCTGCTTCATTCATGATGATGGAGAGAGGTTATCATACTTGTGTATGGATATAAAATTGGATGGAATATACCAAAAATGATGGAATATTAGCTTTTCCCGAGAATGGTACTTTCAATGGGAGAATTCTTCAAAATTTAAGATTGAGGATGAATGACCTAGAACCCAGACCAAGGTTAACTCAATACGAAGCCTTAGAAGAGTGGGAAACCGAGGCATTTGAGCGTGACCGATCCAGGAGTAATAGGGGTTATCGGGGATTTTTTCCCAGATACCAAAATGAGTCAAGGGACTGTCAGATGAAACAGTGGTGAAGAGCAATGCTTACAGAGGGTCTGTATCCGATATTAATGGCAGAAGAATCATTAGGGAGTAAATGTACAGAAAAGACAAAGCACTTAACTAGATTTGGAGATTTCGAAGATGAATTTATGGAAGATATATTAAAGAATCCACCACCATATCAGGAAGGGACAAGTGGATGCACCCCAAGTGCACCCTTGTTAAGGACACCCTTGGTACCACAAGTATTGC
This sequence comes from Calotriton arnoldi, assembly GCA_963921515.1. Taxonomy (NCBI): domain Eukaryota; kingdom Metazoa; phylum Chordata; class Amphibia; order Caudata; family Salamandridae; genus Calotriton; species Calotriton arnoldi. The sequence goes on along the minus strand of CAWUFW010000831.1, from coordinate 3,180,349 downwards.
ATGATTCACCAGTTAGTAGAGTACTTCACGATAAAGAAAAGGAAGCAATAGATAAAAACAGAGCAGAATTAATTCAGAAAGTAACACAATTGAGAATTCATCCTGATTCATTGACCATACCTGTAACAATTGGTCCAGTGGTTCCCTTGTATGGTGACAAAGTAACTTATCCCAAGCCTCTAGTTATGCCTACACCTGTGAATGTTCCTAAACCTGAAGCGGTAGTAATGGTTGAGGATCACTTTAGTGATTGTGAGTCTATGATTTCATTAATGGACTTGCCCATTCGAGATTCTGTAAATAGTACCCCTAGTAAACATAGTAACCTCATCAGGAACGAAAAGTGCCACAGTAGTTACACCCGAAGACTTAGAAAGGTGGGCACAAGGATCAGACAAACAGAGTTCACCCCCAAAGATCATGGACATTTATAAATTAAAAGTTGAATTAGAAGAAATGATAGCAGGAAATGTAGGGGTAGATCGCCTAAATACTTACGATGAAGAAGAATTATTGTTCGTATGCAGAAGCATCACAAGAAATGTAAAAATATTTCATGAGAAATTATCAGATTTAGCTCAACAGATGGGAATTGAAATAGGGAAGTCAAAGGTATTACAAAAACCCTATAGAGCAGATTTTTCAGATAAAGATTTGGAAAACATGAATGCCTCAGGAAGAAAATTACAAGTAAAAGAATTAATGACAGTCTTGCAGAAATGGGGAGAACTAGATAAATGGAAGGTTAGATGGACAAAGAAAAAGGAAGAGGCCCGATACAGTAGAACAACTTCTGAATATTTAATGAAGGAAACAGGGAAAGGAGATCAAATGTACCCGATGCGAGAAGTTCCAGGAGGGGGATATGTACATACAGGATATTTTGTCATTTACGAATGATTTTCCAAAGTTGAGGGAAAAGCCAATTGAATGGTACAAGCAGGTTGAGAGGTTTGTGAAGGTGTCAAAGGTATTGTTGAAAGATTTGGATGGTTTGTTCGACATAGTGGTACCTGCCGATTTGTGGACAGATTGCAAAATCACAGTTGATTGGCCCAGTGAAGAGTTTCCTCGAGATCCAAAGACAGGTGCCCCGTCAAGCGATGTCATGAAAAAGTATCAACAGGTGATAACTTACCTGAAAGGGAAAATACCACCAAAAGAAACAGACTGGGTGAAAATAGACAGAACTACCCAAGAAGCCAGTGAATCGGTACATGCCTATTATGAACGATTATTGCAGGTATTTAAGCAGTATAGTGGATTTGAGGACATTGGAGATAAAAACATGAGTCAGTTTGTCTATCGATTTGTCTACGGTCTGAAGCCAGAGATTTGTCAGATGATTAAGCAGCATATGTTATGTTGGCAAGGGAAGCCAATAGACGAGATCTTGAAATATGCAAAATATTGTGGAGATGACATTGAGGATAGGCACAAGAAACTGCAAGAGAAAGTGATGTGGGCTCAGGTGAAAATGGCTGAGAAACAGGGAATTAATTTGGATAATCCAAGTGATAATCAGGGAAAAGATTCTGGAACGAATGGTGACACTGGGAATGGAGGAAAAATGAGAGGACGAATGAGCAGAGAAGAGGCTAAAAAGAAGTTTCCTTGTCACGGGTGTGGAAAATTGGGGCATTGGAAGGATGAATGTAAAAAGATTCGGAATAATAATGGCCCAATTCAAAATTTAAATCCACAGACGCAGAATGACTCACACCAGGGTGTAAATCCTCAGAGTCAGTTGCCACCTGCACCTATACAGGGTAATGTAAGCAGAACAAAGCACGGTACAGACGTCGGATATCAAGGAGGAAGTGGTAAGAATGATTATGTAACCTCACAATTTCTTTTACAGGACGACTTTTGTTCCTACAGTCAATGACGGTGCCTGGGAGAGGGGGAGAAGGAGTGCGTACTTGGCGCATCCTTACCGGTAGATCAGTCAGGTCCATATGTTGAAGGAAATGTGAAAGGTAATGATATTACTTTCCTTTTGGACACTGGTGCTACTAGGTCTACTGTGAGAACAGCAGACATCCCAGACCTTCCTCTCTCTGGAGAAGCTATTCAAGTTGTGGGGGTGGCTAATCGAAAGATTAGAACACCTCTTACCGAACCAATGGAAGTAAAAATCAGAAACTTTAGAGAAATGCATCAATTTGTAGTATGTGATTCCAGTCCAGTAAATTTATTGGGCCGGGATTTGTTATGCAAAATGAATTGCACAATTTTCTGCACGCCGGATGGTGTGGCAGTTCAGACCCCAGATGTAGACCATGTGTATAAATTTATGATTGCAAAGCAAGGTACAGAAGTAGATGAGATGTTTTCTTTGATAACAAAAGACGAGTTACCAGAAGAACTGAAAACTACAGTGAATTCCATGGTATGGGATTTCACGGGGAAGGAAGTAGGACTTATGGCCAAAATAGACCCAGTTAAAATTACTGTAAAAGAAGGTGCAATTTTCCCAAACACCAGACAGTACAAAATGAGTGCAGAAGTAAAAGCAGGAGTCATTGAAGAAATAAACAGAATGGTAAAACAGGGAATATTAAAAGAGGTAATGAGTAGCCCTTGTAACTCACCAATCATGGGTTTGAAGAAACCTAGTGGAAAGTATAGGATTGTTCAAGACCTGCGCAAAATAAATAAGATCGTGGAACCCTGTTGTCCTATAGTGCCAAATCCTGCAGTGATTCTATACCAGATTCCTTGGAGTGCAGGATGGTTTACTGTGATTGATTTGTGCCAAGCATTCTTTTCGATACCCTTGCATCCAGATAGCCAATATCTATTTTCATTTAAATTTGAGAACAAGGTCTATGTATGGAATCGTGTTCCTCAGGGGTACACGGAAAGTCCTTCCATCTTCAATCAGATATTGAAAAAGTGCCTAGAGAAACTAGTGATGCTAGGAAGCTCAGTTTTAGTGCAGTTTATAGACGACTTACTGGTGGCATCTAACACCAGAGAGGACTGTGTTGTTGACACCATTGCATTATTAAATCATTTAGCTGAAGAAGGGCATAAAGTTTCACCTGAAAAATTGCAGTTCTGTACAACAACAGTTAAGTATCTAGGACACCAGATTGAGAGGGGCAAAAGGAGAATAACAGCTGAAAGAATAAAATTAATAAAGAAAATGCAAATGCCTGTCTCTCAACGAGAAGTGAGAATGTTCCTTGGAATAGTAGGTTATTGTCGACAATGGATACTAGGATTTTCACTGTTAGCAAAGCCCTTAATTCAAATGACGAAAAAGAAGGCAAAGGACCCAGTTGAGTGGGATGATGAAAGCGTAGGAGCTTTTGTAAAATTAAGAAATGCTTTGTGTGCAGCACCTGCCCTAGGCATGCCTGATTATAAAAGAAAATTTGCATTATTCTGCCATGAAAGAGAGAATTGTGCACTTCCAGTCTTAACCCAGAGACATGGTTTAGACAGACGTCCTATAGCATATTTTTCTGCTACATTGGACCCAGTGGCAGCCGCATTGCCAGGCTGCTTAAAAGCAGTAGCGGCTACCTGTTTGAGTATTGAACAAAGTGAGTCAATTGTAATGGGACACCCCGTAAAAGTGTTTGTTCCCCATGCGGTTGTGATTCTGTTGACAAGAACCCGAACTCAACACCTTACTCCTAGTCGGCTGACTAAATATGAAAGAATAATATTGGGTGCTGAAAATGTGACCATTGTAAGATGCACAATAGTAAATCCTGCTACCTTACTACCAGACCCATATCATGAGGAAGTTAAAGATGATGAAGAGGAACATGATTGTTTACAAGTCACAGAGTTGTGCACGAAACCACGTCCTGATATTCAGGAACTGCCCCTCAGGAAGCCAGACAGGGAGCTGTTTGTTGATGGTTCATGACAAAGACATGAAGATGGAAAACTAACTGCAGCATATGCAGTGTGTGAACTAACTGGAATAGGCGAAGCATCCTATTTACCGGGAGTCAAATCTGCACAAATAGCTGAATTGATCGCATTGATAAAGGCTTGCAAAATTGGGAGGAATCAAAAAGTAACTATATTTACAGATAGCCAATATGGTTACGGGGTTGTGCATGATTTTGGCCAACTATGGATGCAGAGGGATTTCATGACTTCTTCAGGATCCCCATTAAAAATGGACAGTTCGTAAAAGAACTACTGGAGGCAATACAATCACCAAAAGAATTGGCTGTGGTGAAATGTGCCGCACACCAGTCAGGAGATGACTGGGTGGTAGTCGGCAACAGATACGCAGATCTTGTGGCTCAACATTGTGCCAAAAGCAGATTGTCAGTAAATAAAAGTGTGGAAAGAATGGGAATCAGCTGCCAACTTATGCCTTATGCACCTCCTGAAACATGGAATGATGTGAAACGATTGCAAGATGATGCTGATGAGAGTGAAAGAAGTACATGGATCAAAATGGGATGTTCTCAAAGAGCAGACGATGATGTATGGATTTGTGCCGATGGCAGACCAGTCATGCCTGACTGTCTGCTTTCACAAATGGCCCGGATGTATCATGGAGACACACATGTAGGGAGAGATGCAGTGATTAGGCTCTTCAGACAAAACTGGTACAATCCAAGGTTTAGGGCGGTAGCAGAGAGTCTTTGTCAGAGATGTTTAACATGCCAAATGCATAATCCAAGAAGAAAAACAATAATTGGGTTTGGAAAAATTGGAAAGGCGGAGGGTCCATTTATGAGACTGCAACTTGATTTCATTCAGTTACCACCATGTAGAGGGTTGAAATATGTACTTGTCATAGTGTGTCTGTTTTCAAAGTGGGTGGAGGCTTACCCTACCAGGAGGAATGACAGTATTACAGTTGCAAAGTTGTTATTACGAGAACTCATTCCGAGATTTGGTTTTCCAGTAACTTTGAATCAGATAGAGGAAAGCATTTTAACAGTAAAGTGATTAAGATAATCTGTGAAGCATTCCAAATTGAGCAAAAATTGCACTGTGCATATCGTCCAGAGGCTTCTGGAGTGGTTGAACAAATGAATGGTACGATAAAATCCAGACTGGGAAAAATGTGTGCATCAACATCATTAGATTGGCCAGATGCATTGCCTCTTGTTTTAATGGGACTCAGAAGCATTCCTGATAGAAATACCGGATTGAGTCTGCACGAGATAATGATGGGAAGAGCAATGAGACAAGCACATGTTCCCACAAATAAACTGCTGAATATATCTGATGATATGGTTCTGGATTATTGCAAAGGATTGGCAGACCTAGTGCGTTCTGTCTCTCACCAGGTTGGAGAAGACGCAGTTTCCAGGCAGCCTGAACAAGAACATGATCTGAGTCCCGGAGACTGGGTGGTAGTGAAGAATCACACCAGAGAAACGTGTCTATCACCTAGGTGGGGCGAACCTTGTCAGGTCATACTGGTTACAAACACAGCAGTGAAGTGTGCAGGGTTTCCTAATTGTATTCATGTAAGCCACACCAAAAGAGTACCAGACCCTGAAGAAGAAAATCCGCAGACAGCATCGATAACTGAGGAAGCTGAAGGTTGCCCAGCTGAAGAATCTCAGGTCCGAGATTCAAGGGAGGCTGAAGAAGAACAACCGAGCACAAGTCAGGACTGGATACCGGTGGTGGAAATTCCTGAAGTTTACCACAGAACAAGAAGTCAAGCAAATTTAGAAGAAATTGAAGAAGATCAGATAGGGGAAGAAGAAGCAGCTCAGGAAGAAGAAGAAGACACAATAAGAGAACCTGAGCAGGACCAGATAGGGAGAGGAAACTGGGCTCAAAATAACGAAGAACAAACAAATTTTGAGCAGGGACAGACAGGTCTAGAAGAACGCGGTCAGGCTGCAGAAGTACAAAGTGCAATAAGCCCTGATCAGAATCACTTAGATCTAGGAAAATACATTCAAACAGAAGATCTCGAAAATCTCGAACATGAAAATGTAAATAAAGAACAAGATCAGTTACTAGAGACTCACAGTGGAGCAGCTGAAGATAAACAAATCAGACCTGAAAAAGAACAAATAATAGAAGAAACAGGAATTTCTGAAGAAGAAAATAAAGGGAAAGTGCAAACAGAGAAAACAAGAAAAGGTGATCATTGGCCTAGTGTTATTAAAAGAGTAAAATACCACATAACAACCAGAAGGGAAGATCCAGAACAAGTAAACGAAGTAACAAGCCAAACGGGACAGAAAAGTAAAACCAAAACACGAAGAAGTAAAAGACTGAAGCTTGTGAACAATAAATTTAAAGGTCCTGATTGGACTTATATTATTCTCAAAGATTCCGAAAGCTCAGAATCAAGTGAAAGTGGTGACGAAGGAACCAGTGCAGAACTGACTTATGAAAAAGAAATAGAACCACCTTGAGAACGTAAAGAGACTTGAAGAAAACGATAAGAAGAGCAATCTTCCTTGTCAAAAATGCCTGACGATAGAGTTACTGGGAGACCAAAGCAGAAAGGTTGTAAAAGATGCTGTGCTATATGCATATGCAATCTGGTAGTGATGCTTATAGTATGGTTAGTTGTGATCGTAGCAATTCCTTACCTTATGATAATAGATAAAAAGATTAACAACGAAACAAAGGAAAAGACAGATAATTTGAAAGGTAATAGAGTAGAACTAAAGACACAAGATTAACCAGAATTTCATCATGAAGTAACAGATAATGACACTAGTCTGAATGTTTTCACAAAGTTATTATTTCAGTATGTAGATACCATGGAAGTTAGTAATTGTTATGTCTGTATGAAACTACCTGAATCAGTAGCAGAAGGGTTAACATATCATCACTTGCCATTAACCTATGGTATATCATGTAGTGTACTGACTAGTTTATTTTATAGAACAGGGCGACTTCAGTATTATTATTCAAATCTAGATGTGATATTTTCTGAGGTTCCGATTCGAAAGAATATGAATCCAGTGCTTAGTAGTAAAGATGCACAGTTTATGGGAGAATTTTTCTTAACAATGAAATCAATAGACATAACACATGCACATAGAAGAAATCTAACATGTTCATTACATGAAGAAGAAAAGATATTTTTGAATTTAGTGGAGAATAGAAGACAAGATTTTCAAAAGAAAGCTTCTGAGCATAAGGCTCATTTGCCACCTTGGGCTGAGAAAGAAGGTAGTTACACACCTGGCAAGGCTCAAGCTGCTATGGCTCTGGATTTTGTAAAGACAGGGAAAATTTGTCTACATAGGTTAAAGACTGAGTATAACAATGTTTTCATCGGTACCAGTGAATGTGAACACAATTTCTTAATTCTTGGAGGTTGGGGACTCAAAGGAGGAACAGATTCAGTTTTTCCTGGAATCTATTATGTGTGTGGGAATAAGGCTTACTTTAGGCTTCCTGCACGGTGGTATGGAAGTTGTTATTTTGGAATAGTGTTTCCAAAGATATACCACGTAAAAAGAAACACTGGCAGCAATGAAAATACTAGTGAATTAACACGTAGAAAAAGAGCTAGTTTTTCAGAAATTGTAGGTGATATATTTGGCGCATTGATACCTTCAGTGGGAATAATTCTGAACTCAAGGAAAATATGTAAATTATCTACAGTGGTTGATCGTTTATCAACTGACACTGCTGGAGGATTTCTAATGATTAATGCGGAAATGGTTGCGATTAGATCTATGGTTATGCAAAATAGACTTGCTCTTGATATTATATTGGCAAAAGAGGGCGGAGTCTGTAAATTATTGAAGACGAAACACTGTTGCACTTACATACCTGATAAAAGTGCAGAAATTGGAACGTATATACAGAATATAACTAAACTTGAGAAGGAACTAAAACCACTGGAAGTTGATAGTGTATGGGAAAGATTGACCAATAGTATTAGGTCAATTGGTACCTGGTTTGCTAATGTAGGGAAAGGACTTTTAGGTCAAATATTAGTACCCTTAGCAGGGATAGCAATAATAGTACTGTCAATAACAATATGGTGCAAATGTTGTAGAAAGAATGAATCGTATAATGTAACAGGAAAAGGAAAGAAGAGAAAGTAACTTGAAGATTTAAGAAGTGAATTATACAAGAAACTGAAAGGAGATGTGAAAAATAGAAAGTGTAAAAATGAAAGTGAAACTATATTATGCTAAAAGTTGGCATCTGGTTGTGGGTAGTAATTGATGGCTCAGAAACGCCATCAGAGAGGGATTGATGGAGCAAGGACTCACAAATGAGACTTGCTCGGATGCAATCTTCTCAAAAGTATTAATGTATTAAACTTGTATTGTTTATACTAATAACTGCACACACAAATATAAGTAGCAAGGATGCTTGCTTATGTGTTTAAACTAACAAGTAACGCTTGTCTATTCTAAAATGGCCGCTAAAACGCGGGAACTTTACTGCGCATGTCTGAACCATATCACGTGGTGTGACGTCTTTCTTTGCTTGGTGGGAAACTCTTGCTTCTGCGCAGTGTGCATTAAAATGGCTGCTTTATGTTTTCACATGCTACAGCTTGCTCTTGTGTTATAATTGAACTGTGGTATTCTAACGCTATTAATGCGGGATAGAGTTTATAAATAAATGGGAATAGAGTAGAAAGAGTGGGTATACAGTGAAACAATTTATTTGTGATTTTAATATTTTCTTCTTAGACTTTTATTAGTTCGTAAATTGGGCCTGGGGTTGGTGAACTGAAAACTCGTGTGACAATGGTTCTGCGCATGCTCCCTGAATGACTGCCCAGAGAAAGAAAAGGATGAAGTCAACCTGGACGTCGTCCAAGGCCGTGACCTGATGGCCAATATTGCTGTACCCATGAATGTCCCTACTAATATGCAACAATGTACATGAAGAATGTATAAACTTTTTCGTGAGACGGGTGGGAAATAAAGCAAATGTATTAAAATTGATGGGCGGTATTTTAAAACAATGGGCTTTAAGAAAAATGAATTAAATCAATATGGTGTGAGGATCAACCCCCTGTCCCTGTCCAATCAGAAGTAGTGGCCCCATAGTTTTTGCAACATTAAGGGGAGGTACATGGGCGTAGAAGGGTATAACAGATATAGAATTAGCTAATTAGTTAGCACAAGCAGAGGCGCAAGCACAAAGCTCCAGCATCCATGACGAGCTGATCGATTGCAGACTGAACCGCTGTCCAGAGAGGTCCTGAGGTGGGGGCGGCGGAGTACCTTAGAAGGAAGACACCGGAGAAATCGAGGAGAAGCGAAGTACCAGAGACGGGAACGATGCAGGCATCGTAGATAGAGAGGTCACCGGTCCTGTCCTGATCCGGGAGGAGGTCTTTGCTCTTCATCCTTCCAGGGTCCTATCTTATCCAACTCCTTGGCCAAGGGGTTTGGTTCTCGCTCTTTAGGTAAATATAAATGCAAACCTTAGTTGCGCTGCTGTCTCTATCTTCTCCTTTCCTAAGGGACCGTCATTGATCGATAATTGATTATTATGCTTCATCCTTGATATGCGATTAAGTATCATGTGGTTCTGTATTTTACTCTGCTAAATCTTTAGATAAACATTTTAAAACTTCCTGACTCAGTGATTATTTCAGGATTATGAATTGTAATGAACGTCACTCATTTTAAACTTCCCAATTAGCAAAGGATTCATTGGTAAGTCATTACTCTTCAATCGGAAAAGTAATTGGTAGCAGGGATTTTGATAAAGAGTACCAACTGACCCACTACCGGAAAATGCTAGCGTAGTATGAATGTATGGGCCCAAGTGAGTATTTTGTGTATGAATGCTCGTTGCTAGTAACCCGCTGGATCACCATGTTTGGATGGATGGATGCCTGGATGGTATCATAGTAGGTGGGAAGAGTCAGACTGGATGAAGAGAATGTAAAAGAAAATTGAACCATGCCAGAGTACCAACGTCAAGGGTGAAGAATAAAATAATGCTAGAAGAGCAATGCAATGATAAATGAAAAAAGCCCTGGGAAGAACAAGGACTGTTTTTTTGCAAGGTTTTTTAATCTGACTCAAAGGTTTGAGGTTGTATTTCAGAATGGAATACTCCCTTGACTCACAGTAGTTTGCAAGCACAACATATATATTGTGCATGACTATTATGTACCCTACCCACCCATCATCAATCGCCTCCCTCCGACTCCGAGGTCCACTTCCGCTCCAGTCCCTACCCATGTCATTTTGACCATGTCAGCCATGGGTGGCCTATCGGCTGCATGGTAACTACTTACAAATCAGTATGTCATCATCATCATCACGTGAGTGACGCGATGTTGTGCCGTACATAACCATCATTCATAAGCATGTCATGTGCCTATTGCAGTAGTCAGGGTGAAAGTGAAATTGAGCATTTGCCATTGATTTAACAGAGTATGGCCGTAATGGAAAAATAGATAATTGTGTAGTACAGCTGCCCCACCTGCAGACAGTAGTAAAGTAACGTGAGTCTGCGACACAAGTATGTCTGTCTAGGGCACAAGCTGACTGAGCTGGCATGCCTACAAGATTAATTGTGCTAAACAAGAGAGAGAAGAAGAATACTTGTCTACTCCATAGTGCCTAGTGCCTGAAAGTCTAATCATCACATCCAAATCTTAGGGGCAGAGAAAGTGAGGAGGATACCACAACTGCTAGTGCTGCTGTGCCACTATAATTTTTATGTGTGTAATTTTGTGTTACTGTCTTGCTAAAAGTATTGGTTACAATTGTCTTTTTTCTTTCTTGATATAGCTACTACTTCCCAACCCAACAGGCAGGATTTAGCAGCCTTGGCCCGGCAACGGAAGCTGGAGGCCATCCGGCAAGAATATCGCCAGCTGGTTGTTCTGGCGGAGGAGGCAGAGGAGGTGGAGGAGGTGGCAGCTGCAGCTTCCTCCAATGCCCCGGGCCCCAGCCAGGCCCCCCATGTGCCTCCGGTGGTACGGCGCCATGCTCTGGAAGCCGCCCGCCGCCCATCATCATCACATTCATCATCATCCACTGCTGCCCACCCCTGTTGTTCCTGCAGGAACCTTCGGTGCTGCATGCTCCTCTGGATGGCGCGCCTAGAGGCCAGGCTGGAGGAGGTCCTGGAGCACACTAGCCGGCAACTTCTTGACTTGGACAATCATGGACATTTATTTAATTTACTGGACATTGGTTGGAGTTAGGGAGAGGGGTGGGTCAGGTGTTGTGGGTTTCTTCTTCTAGTTTATATTTATTAGGGTAATACATTATTTATAGTTTTACAATACATATGATGTAAATTTTTTCTGGCTGGGGGTTTACTCTTTTACGTCGCCTTGTTTGTTTCCTCCTTTTGCTGTAGGGCCGCCGCCAGTTTTTTAAATCTGTCAATAGTGTAACACACCAACAGATAGATGCAGTACCCTCACTTGTCCTACTACTATCAGTCTTCCCTCCTAGTCTATACATTCTGCAACTAAAACCCATTTGTAGTATGTACTCGGAAGGATGTGGGTGTGTGAATTAATTAATTTCCATAGTATATACATTATTGCCTCCCCCACACTTCTTCTTTTACCTGTGTTTGATGTTTAGGCAAAGCGATGGCTGCATGGCGATGGTTTGGTTTCCTAAGGTGCCATGGTGGGTGGTGGTAGCAGTAGTAGACAGTTACATCTGCAAAAAAGAAAATGAGACAGGAAGTCACCTGAGGGAAACTAGGGAACGAGTAGTAGAAGTACAGTACAGAAGAAGAAGACTGCCAAACAAGAAACCAAGATGATGAATGATAAGCAATGCTAAAGTAAAATAAAACATAATGGTGGCAGGGAGCCTAGTACAAGTTACAAACTGAAGTTGACTCGACCTATGAAGTGGACAAGCGTAACCTTTAGTGCTGGAAGGACGAAAAATAGTTGCAGGCAATTAATAATTATGATGGGTTCATTATGTTCCTATGGGAAAAAATTGAATAGCGAATACTGAGCATGGGTGAGCAATCTAAGCTATATGTTGCCAGTGTGGCTGATATATATATATAACTTAGAGCAGAAGAAGATCCTCGCCTTGCCTTGAGTTAGTGTTTCTTTCACCACATCTGCCCCAGCAAGTGTGTGATCAATTATTGGTGTAAATTTAATTTAGTCACACCTCAATATAATAAATCACACAGCCCGGAGTAAGAGGGTTAGGGTTTCATGAATGGTTCGGAAAGGGGTATTTGAGGGAAAGGTTTGACAAAGACAAACACTACACATGGACAACACACACTCTTGGCAGACGACCATCTTAAATCTGTTAAGGGAGAAAAAGGAAATGCATACATGATGATGACTTGATGATGATGAGTAGTACAAGACTAGTAGTACAGGGCAGCAGTATATTATTAATTATTATTAATATGCAATTGCCTTGCCTGTCTGCCCCCAGAGAGACTCGAGAGACCCAAATTACATACATTTTATGTTCTGTTGTACCAGGCTTCCTTTTAAAGCTAGCAAAGAAAATTAAAAAATAGCTGTAGGGATCAAACATAATAAACAACAACACACACAGTCGTAATGATTGAAGAGAAAAAATGAATCAAATGAAAAATAAAAGATGATACTATATGTTGTGGTCAAATTGGGAGTTACATCTCGGCATTCCTCTTGGTCCTTCCTTCCATGGACGCTCCGTCCGTCAATCTTGGGTGCCACTGCCTGCCTGGCGGATGCAGCTTGGTAAGGTAAGTGTGAGTTGTTCTTCCCAGTATAGCACAGGGTAAAGGCCGGCCTGTAAGTGTAGATGGAAAAACAAAAGGGATATTGAAAAATCAAGGAGAAAAGTAAAAATGCATAAATTAAGGAGGAGTGCAACAAGAACACTTTCAGAGGGGGCATGGCTAACTCATGTTTACTCTGTTTCCAGCATTAACCTACAACAACAACAGGACAGAGCAGGCCTGCGGTGCCCACCCAACCTCCACTGAGCTTAGATTTTGAGCCAGACAGCATTGACCACACATACACAGCAACATAGCATTTTCCAAATTCAGTAACTAAATCAATGCACCGCTGTCAGTCATACCACTACACTCACCTCCACCACTACACAGACATGTAGGTCTGGTGTGGTTGTTGTTGACTTGTTTACCTTATAGGCCATTTCATGAAAAGCCCCGAGTTATTCCATCAATCATCTCCGATCCTACTGACTGACTACAAGTATGGTATGGTCATCATGGTGTCCAACTCTGTAGTGTATAGAGTGAGTCCAGAACCAAAAATGCAATGGATCGGCCTGCAGTAGTACAATTTTGCTATTAAATAAGAAGAAGGCAAACATTGACTTGAGTCACTTTTTGAGGTGTGTAGATTGAATACTAGTAGACATCATGCACAACAACAACACAAACACCAATCACTCAGAGTCAGCGTCTAATGCATGCCATCATTTACCTGTTCTTACAGGGCAGTCCATCTCAGCTCGGAAAGGAGGATAGCTATAGTCAGGTTCTTTGGAGGGACTCGACGAGGCAGGCACACATTTCTTGTACTAGTATTCTCCATCCAATGTCTGGCTTGAGGGAAATGGATTTAGGGCGAGTCAGGAGTGGACTGGAGCAGGACTCGGAGGAGTGGACTTACTTCTTCACTGACTGCACTTAGTTGCAACTCCAATCCAGCAATAAAAGAGTACGACGGTGGTGATGGATTTGTTGTGATTCGAACCAGAAAGATAGAGACACACACAAATAATAAAAGTAAATAAGAAACAAAGAAAGTAACAAGTTGAAAGCCTAGTTGTTGTCAGGGAAGTAGAGCTCGTCCTCAAACTCTGGTGGCTCACCCAGAAGTAGGTCATCTAACACACTACTTCCATGACCTAAGTCGCCGTCATCATCTTACTGCTGTGCTACTTCAGGTATGGTGTAATCCGGTGGTATAAAGTAGTGATTCATTTTGATCATGGTTAACCTCTCCACGTTTTGGTGCAAGAGACTGGTCCTTCTCACTGTCAGAACGGCACCAGCAGCACTGAAAACAGGCTCAGAAGAGACAGTTGCGACAGGGCGAGCCAGATAGTTTATCGCCAGCCTTCTGAGCACTGGCTATTGGTGCCTTTTCCCATACCAATACAGCAATGGGTTTTGATCAATGAAGACCTCTGTTGGGTCATCCAGATGGGCCTGGGCCATCCGCTCAATGCTCAGGGGTGCTCCCCTTTGCTCGGCCTTTTTTGCCTTTGCCTCAACACTGGACCTAACAAGCCCTTGCTGTAGAAACCATTCCTGTGCCGATTTTGGTGGGGCTGATGCTCCTGTTCTTGTTGTTGTTGATGTTGTACTTGGTGTTGTTGGTCGTTTTGACTGCTGTGAGCCAACCGCACTGCCCTCAGGCTCTGGAGTTGAATTTGCCGCCAGTTGCCCTGCAGTACTTGTTGTGGCCTTGAGTAGCAGGCCTCTAATTCCCAGTGGTTCCTTTTCTAAGCGACTGGCTTCCGCGGCTATCCAGGTTTTGTACTTTGCAACATCCCCTTTTAAAAAAGGAATCAATGTGTTCAGTACTTGTTTGTACCGTGGATCCAGAATTGTGGCACAAATGTAATGGTTGGATGACACAATGCCTCTTTGCACCCTTGTATTTTCAGATAAGCATAGGGTTAAACTCTCCACCAACTCATATTTTTTCCTCCACACCTGCGTACATTGCAGACACCGCCTTCAGCTGTTCCTGTAGCATGTGCAACAATGGGATAGCTTGGCCCATAGTACAGTCCTCCTTGCTGACTTCACGTGTGAAGAGCTCGAAAGGAAGTAGCATCTGTGTCAGGCATTTAACTAGGCCCCATTGGTCCATCTCAATGATCATGCCCTTCACAGTAGCATGACATATTCATTGATTGGTCTGTACTGCTCAAACAGACGTTCAAGCATGTAATAAGTTGAGTTCCAACGTGTTAGCACCTCCTGGATGAGTGCTTTAACTGGCATTCTATGCTTACGTTGAATGATCCTCAGCTGCTTTAAAAGAAAGGCTGAAATGTGTGCAGATTCTTCTGCAGGTGGTCAGTAAGTCGCTGACTCAGTCTTCTTTTTTCTGAAAGTCTTGAACAATGATGTTAATGCAGTGCGCCAAACTCAGGGCCCTGAAATACCCACCATCGAGCTTAGCCTTAACTATATTACTGCCATTGTCCGTGGCAACAAAACCAATGTTAAGCCCTCTTGGGCGCAGCCATTCAAAGACCTTGCTGTCAAAGTCTTCCAAAATGTTTGCAGCAGTATGAGATTTCTCCATGGCGAACATGGCTACAGTTGCATGTTTCTGAGTGACATTAAAAATCTCAGCAGTGTCAACAACACCTGCTGCAGATATCTTTTCTCTAACCCCCACAAAAGAGATCCAGTGTGCAGTGATGCACATGTAATCAGTGGCTTGGCAACTGGTCTACATGTCTGTTGTCAGTTGGATAGTGTGAACAGCACTCTGCTGCAAAGCTTGTCCAAGCAATTCCAGCACGTCGTGATGTAGTGCTAATACAGTAACTCTGGTGAAATAGGACCTGCTGGGAACCTTCCATTTTGGGCAAATGGCTGCCACAAATTCAAGAAAACCCACCCCTTCCACAAAAGGAAAAGGGAGGAGGCCCAGCGCTAACATTTTAGCCAGCTTCGCATTGTACAAACGTGCCGTTGGGTGGTTGCGTTCGTACTGCCCCTCCTACCTAAACATGCTGAGAGTGGTAGGCTGGATTTTTTTCTTTTCTGGTGCCTCGTTGCGGTACTCTCTTGCCTGGGACAACTTGGTGTCTCAGCCTGACTCTTACTCTTGTGCCACTGCGATGTTGCTGATGAGAATGTGGGTGGTACCACTGCACTGCTGGGGACAGGGCTACTTTGTGTACCAGAGAAAATGTCTCCCTCTTGTTCACCTTCCACCGCTATTGTATCTTCTACTACTTCATCCCCACCAACAGCAATGGGTGCTGTTTTTTGGCCGCTAAGGTGCGCCTCCCACTGGATCAAGTGGTGTTTTTTCAGATGGGTTGTTTGGCCTCCGGTACCATGGTTTGTACCAAGCTTACCCAGACTATTACCTTGTCCACAAAAATGGGCCATATAGCAATGTTCACCTCCTTCGTGCTAACCGAAAAGAAGTCCCAAACTGGGGAGGTCAACTTTCTGGCACTGCTGCTGGTGCCACTTGCAATGCCAGATGAACTGGAAGGTGGGAGTGAAGTTTGACTCTCTGCAGTACCTACCTCTACTGAGGTGGTACTTGTGGTGGATGTACTTGGCTGCCGGCTAAATATGGAAGCTGGTGGCGGTGTTGGTGGTATGATCTGTGTTGGTGGTATCCGTGCCACATCCCTCACAGCAATTTGGGATGGGGTAATGTCGGTCTCCACTGGGGCGGGACTAATGTCCATGATGATGACTGGCTCGTCATCATCCTCCTCTCCTACATCTACCTCCATAACTCTAAGGCTTTCTGGAACCTTCCTCTTCCCTAGCCTTGTCTGGTGGCGTGTCTCACTCTCAGACTGAGGTGGTGGGATCCAAGTGGCATCTAGATCATCAGAAGGGGGGCTTGCAGAAGAAGTTGATGGACTAACCCTCCTTTTCCTTGCTGGGGATCTGGAAGACAATGGATCTTCTGAAAGAGTGGCTTGCTCTTCTTCCTCTGCAGGAAGCTCTATCTCCTGAACTGCCCCTACTTCGGGAGGAACAACTACTATTGGGGGCAGTTGTGGCTGTTGTTGCCCACTTATCTCAGTTCCCTGCATTGATTGGGTACTAGTTTGCGATAACGATAAGTCAATTTCAACATCACTGCTCGTCAGCGTTGTCATGATTAGACTGGCTGCCTCTGTGACAGACATGGGCTTGGGCCTAGGTTTGTGGGGTGGGTCCACTGATGTGGGGGTGCTGCTCCCAGCTTGCTCCCCGGACAACGCTGCTGTAGGCACAATTTTTATTTTGCAAAAAAAGATCTTGGGCGGCACACCAGTCTTGGTAAGTGGCAGTTCCTTCTTCTCACTGGCAACTTTCTTGGTACTGGAGGACCTGGTACCTTTCTTTGGGGCCATCTTCTTCAGATGTCAGTAGCACGCAGTGGCACAAGTTGAAGAGATGTCTGTGGTCACACTTCACGTGACGTCGTGCGCAGCAGGACTTCTGTCTGGCAGTACAATGGCTGATGACGCCTCCTCCTCTTTTATGCACCTAAAAGCAAAGAAGCAAGAAGAACATCAGTGAAACGTCAACGTGGTATTCATTGTTGTGGTTCAATTACTACTAGTACAAACAAACAAATATAATATATAACTTTGTGTGTGGTCACACTTATTAATATTATTATTAAATGTATTACCTCAGTTATTAAAAAAAGCATAACAATACAGTGTAGACAATTGTGAGACTGACAAAAACAAGGGCTTTCATGGTTGGTGTACTAGTGTACTGTACAGTACACTGAGGAAGGATAGGAAAGAAGAAGAACAACAACAAAAATACAAATGTAACGGACCCTGTTTGGCATTGTGCATCAGTTTGGATTCAGCATTCAGGGAGCTGCAGATGACATTGGATAGAAGCAATAAGCCAAGAGGAAGAAAAGAAAGAGAAAGACATGTAGGCCTAATGCAGAACCACACTGGCTGCCTTCACAAAATGGCCACCAGCCACATATCCAGGCCACAACAACAAGAAAGGGAAGACAGACAATTCAGGCCTATGGCAAAAGCACGCTGGCTGCCTTCACAAAATGGCCGCCAGCCATATGGCCAGGCAGGCCACAACACGAAGCAATAAGCCAAGAGGAACAAAGGAAAGAAGACATGCAGGTCTATGGCAAAAGCACTACTACCACCACCACAAAATGGCCACCAGCCACATGGTCACTCACAACAACAACAACAAGCAGGAGGCCTGGAAAACAATGAACTCAAGCAGACCTATTATGGACACAGACTTTACAAAATGGCCTCTGGCCACACAGAGAGGCTCAGCCAAGGCAAATGCTGGCCCACTATTACAAACAAACACACTCACACTCACACACTGGCCAGACAAAGGAGGCATGCTAAACAACACAGCTTGACAACAATGCCAAAAATGAAAATCCACAGGGCTAAAAAAGGTTGCAAGTTACACAACAACCACACACATCCAACAAAGGCATTTATTTAACACACATGAAAAAAGTGATAACCCCCAAAAAAATACATTTTGCATTTCAATCCAATGCCATCCATGCCTTAAATGATATTTAAATTCAACAGACGCCACAGAAACAGTTGTTTCATGCACCCATGAGTAGCTCTGGCCTGGGCCTATTGGTTGAAAAATCCATTGGCAGACTCAGCCACATAGTGAATCAAATCAAATCAATAATATTGCAAATTTATTAGAAAATGTAGTGAACTGTGCTACATTTTTTGCTGGATAAAACATAATAGAAGAAAAAATTGCATGCACATTTTGCAAAACAACAACCAGCAAGAAGGCATGGCCAACACAAAGAAGGCTTGCAGGCCTAATGCAGAAACACACCGGCTGCCCCTTCACAAAATGGCCACCAACCACATGGCCAGGCCACAACAACAAGAAAGGGAAGACAGACAATGCAGGCCCATGGCAAAAGCACACTGGCTGCCTTAACAAAATGGCCGCCAGCCACATGGCCAGGCAGGCCACAACAACAAGAAAGTGAATACAGACAATGCAGTCCTATGGCAAAAGCACACTGGTTGCCTTCACAAAATGGCCGCCAGCCACATGGCCAGGCAGGCCACAACAAGAAGCAATAAGCCAAGAGGAACAAAGGAAAGAAGACATGCCGTTCTATGGCAAAAGCACTACTACCACCACTACAAAATGGCTACCAGCCACATGGTCACTCACAACAACAACAAGCAGGAGGCCTGGAAAACAATGAACTCAAGCAGGCCTAATATGGACACAGACTTTACAAAATGGCCTCTGGCCACACGGAGAGGCTCAGCCAAGGCAAATGCTGGCCCACTATTACAAACAAACACACTCACACACTGCCAGACAAAGGAGGCGTGCTGAACAACACAGCTTGACAACAGTGCCAAAAACAAAAATCCACAGGGCTCAAAAAGGTTTGCAAATTGCAATGCAAGTTACACAACAACCACACACATCCAACAAAGGTATTTATTTAACACACATGAAAAAAAGTGAAACCCCCCCAAAAAGCACATTTTGCATTTCAATCCAATGCCATCCATGCCCTAAATGATGTTTAAATTCAACAGACACCACAGAAACGTTGTTTCATGCACCCATGAGTAGCTCTATGCTTACTGGCTGAAAGGCCTATTGGCAGACTACTGGGCTAGTGAATTAAATAAATATTGCAAATTGATTTCAAAAGTTTTAGAAAATGTAGTGAACTTTGCAACATGTTCCTTTATAAAAGAAAACTAGAAGAAAAATTACATACAAAGAAACAACTAGGCCCCTACTGAAACTACAGGCTACCCCCACAATACATTTAAAAAACGATGAAAAGTACAAAAAATGTAGGTGCAATGCCCCAATCAAACAAACAACACCAATTTTCCAACTTACTTGTGAATTCTCAAATCCAAAAGTCCTCAAATCCAATGATATATGATGCAGCAGACAAAAAGGGATCCTTCCAGCTCCAAAATCAAATGAAAAGTGAACAGGAGATGGACAAAGCACTGGGAGGAGCCTGCTGGACAGGAACAGGAAGTTGGAGACACTGGAGCACTTCCTTCCTCTCCCAAAAAAAATTAAAAAAAGAAAAAGGACTCCTTGAACAAAAAAGTACAGCCGAATGTCAATCTATGGAATTTTTTTTAATCCAAATCAACATTTCGAGAAGGTTTTGATGCTGCTCAAGGGAGATTCTTCTCCAGATTGCAAATAATGCCTGTTCGGGATCGCGATCTTCACAAACTTCCGCCGGAAGTCTGATGGCGCGTCCGAATGATGTGTTCGCGATTGCACACTCTCCCGGGACCGTGCGGCCGGCTACCAAATCTCATGGCGCTCGCGAACAGATGGGAAATCTTGTTGGCGATCGCAGGCATCCCGTAAAGTCGCTCCGGCGCGTGCAAAAACGCATTTTGAGTGCGCTAACACAAAAAAAAGTCAGCTCCGGTGCGGAGAGCGGAGTTTTCAGTAACTCTGCGTTCTACGCGGAATGCAGAGTTACCAAAAATCCGCAAACTCCACGAGCAGAGCAGAGTTTTATGCCCAGCCTTACAAATTACTGTTGCAGGAGTTGATTCCGCATTTTGGGTGCCAGTTCATCTTGAATAAGATCAAGGAATTCACTTCAAGAATGAGGTGATGAAGCTGTTATGCATGACCTTAGGGATAGAACAAAGATTCCCTTGTAGTTACAGACCAAAAGCCTTAGGCATTGTCAAAAGACTAAACAGGACTATCAAAACAAGATTGCCCAAAAGCTTGTGCATTCACATCTCTCAAATGGCCCGAAGTGAAAAACCCCCAAAAAACACATTTTGCATTTCAATCCAATGCCATCCATGCCTTAAATGATATTTAAATTCAACAGACGCCACAGAAACAGTTGTTTCATGCACCCATGAGTAGCTCTGGCCTGGGCCTATTGGTTGAAAAATCCATTGGCAGACTCAGCCACATAGTGAATCAAATCAAATCAAATCAATCATATTGCAAATTTATTAGAAAATGTAGTGAACTGTGCTACATTGTTTGCTGGATAAAACATAATAGAAGAAAAAATTGCATGCACATTTTGCAAAACAACAACCAGCAAGAAGGCATGGCCACCACAAAGAAGGCTTGCAGGCCTAATGCACAAACACACTGGCTGTCCCTTCACAAAATGGCCACCAGCCACATGGCCAGGCCACAACAAGAAAGGGAAGACAGACAATGCAGGCCCATGGCAAAAGCACACTGGCTGCCTTAACAAAATGGCCGCCAGCCACATGGCCAGGCAGGTCACAACAACAAGAAAGTGAAGACAGACAATGCAGTCCTATGGCAAAAGCACACTGGTTGCCTTCACAAAATGGCCGCCAGCCACATGGCCAGGCAGGCCACAACAACAAGAAAGGGAAGACAGACAATGCAGGCCTATGGTAAAAGCAGTGCACACTGGCTGCCTTCACAAAATGGCCGCCAGCCACATGGCCAGGCAGGCCACAACAAGAAGCAATAAGCCAAGATGAACAAAGGAAAGAAGACATGCAGGTCTATGGCAAAAGCACTACTACCACCACCACAAAATGGCTACCAGCCACATGGTCACTCACAACAACAACAAGCAGGATGCCTGGAAAACAATGAACTCAAGCAGGCCTAATATGGACACAGACTTTACAAAATGGCCTCTGGCCACACGGAGAGGCTCAGCCAAGGCAAATGCTGGCCCACTATTACAAACAAACACACTCACACACTGGCCAGACAAAGGAGGCATGCTGAACAACACAGCTTGACAACAGTGCCAAAAACAAAAATCCACAGGGCTCAAAAAGGTTTGCAAATTGCAATGCAAGTTACACAACATCCACACACATCCAACAAAGGCATTTATTTAACACACATGAAAAAAAGTGAAACCCCCCCAAAAAGCACATTTTGCATTTCAATCCAATGCCATCCATGCCCTAAATGATGTTTAAATTCAACAGACACCACAGAAACAGTTGTTTCATGCACCCATGAGTAGCTCTATGCCTACTGGCTGAAAGGCCTATTGGCAGACTACTGGGCTAGTGAATTAAATAAATATTGCAAATTGATTTCAAAAGTTTTAGAAAATGTAGTGAACTTTGCAACATGTTTCCTTTATAAAAGAAAACTAGAAGAAAAATTACATACAAAGAAACAACTAGGCCCCTACTGAAACTACAGGCTACCCCCCACAATACATTTAAAAAAACGATGAAAAGTACAAAAAAATGTAGGTGCAATGCCCCAATCAAACAAACAACACCAATTTTCCAACTTACTTGTGAATTCTCAAATCCAAAAGTCCTCAAATCCAATGATATATGATGCAGCAGACAAAAAAGGGATCCTTCCAGCTCCAAAATCAAATGAAAAGTGAACAGGAGATGGACAAAGCACTGGGAGGAGCCTGCTGGACAGGAACAGGAAGTTGGAGACACTGGAGCACTTCCTTCCTCTCCCAAAAAAAATAAAAAAAGAGAAAAAGGACTCCTTGAACAAAAAAGTACAGCCAAATGTCAATCTATGGAGTTTTTTTTAATCCAAATCATGATTTCGAGAAGGTTTTGATGCTGTTCGAGAGAGATTCTTTTCCAGATTGCAAATAATGCCTGTTCGGGATTGCGATCTTCACAAACTTCCACCGGAAGTCTGATGGCGCGCCCGAATGATGTGTTCGCGATCGCACACTCTCCCGGGACCGTGCGGCAGGCTACCAAATCTCGTGGCGCTCGCGAACGGATGGGAAATCTTGTCAGCGATCGCAGGCATCCCGGTAAGTCGCTCCGGCGCGTGCAAAAATGCATTTTGAGTGCGCTAACACACAAAAAAGTCTGCTCCGGTGCGGAGAGCGGAGTTTTCGGTAACTCTGCATTCTACGCGGAATGCAGAGTTACCAAAAATCCGCAAACTCCACGAGCAGAGCAGAGTTTTATGCCCAGGCTTACAAATTACTGTTGCAGGAGTTGATTCCGCATTTTGGGTGCCAGTTCATCTTGAATAAGATGAAGGAATTCACTTCAAGAATGAGGTGATGAAGCTATTATGCATGACCTTAGGGATAGAACAAAGATTCCATTGTAGTTACAGACCAGAAGCCTTAGGCATTGTCAAAAGACTAAACAGGACTATCAAAGCAAAATTGCCCAAAAGCTTGTGCATTCACATCTCTCAAATGGCCCGATGTGCTTTCTCTGGTATTTATGAGCATTCAAACTACACCGTGCAAATGAACAGGATTGTCACCTAATGAGGTGTTGAGGGGGAGAGCCATGAGAATTCCTTCTGTTCCAGCTGCTGCTCTTATGAATATCACAGATGATCTGGTTTGCAAATACTTCAAAGAATTGGCTGATGTGGTGAGTTCTGTCTCTCATCAGCTCGATGCTGCTACTCCTGCTGGGCAAGAGTCTTCATGCCATGACCTGAACGCCGGCGACTGAGTTAACATGCAGAAGCACGTTTGCAAGCTGTGCCTGGAAGAATATTGGAGAGGCCCTTACCAGGTGATCCTGGTTAACAACACTGCTGTGAAGTGCGCTGTACTGCCAAACTGGTTACATGCCTTACACACCAAGAGGGTGGGGCCGGAAGAAGAAGAAATGGAGCCAACATTCACTAACTTCTCAAGTCCACCTAGGTTTGAGATTTCTGAGGCATCTGAAGAGGGAGAAGAAGACCAGTCCGAACCATGCATCCCCTACAGCAGAACTACAACAGTGGAGAGAGCGGAATACTAGTACCACTATTTCAGGTATAGCTGAGATACCAGACTCTTGACTAAACATTGGCTTACGCAGAGACAACAAGAACTCATGGTGCTCTGAGTCAAATCCATCGGCACCCATTGCACATGAACTAGAGAGTGACGCAGGAAGAGGAAGTTCCGCCTTTGAGAGTGAATCGGCTTCATCTAAACCTGAAATCACAAGTACATCCCAGAATCGGGCTGTGAGAAAGTCATCCTTTTTACCCTGATCACCGCCATTTTTTGACTAATACTGGTGGTTACTGACTCTGATTGTGCCCTGGGCTCTGCTGACCAGACCCAGGGCCTGTGCTCTGTTTAAAAGGTATATGGTAATTAGTTGTAATTACAATTGGTATGATAACCTATCTGTAAGCCCCTAGTGTATAGTAGGGAATTTAGGTTTAGAGGCACAGCAGATTTAATGCACTTAAATGTACACTGCTGTGTGGCCTGCTGTCATTTTAAAACTCAGCCCTGCCTTGCAGACTGCTTTTAAATTGAAATCATATGCAAATTCTACTTTGGAATTAAAGGTACTTCCAAAGTCTTAAACTACCTTATTTTTACATATACGTCAACCCCTAAGGTTTCCCCTGGGTGCTCCTGAGGTAGGTGCCTTGCAACTATAAGCAGGACATCATAAAATATGTTTTATATTCCATGGTGAGGGAAAAACTGTCAATTTCGTTTGTCCCCATTGTTGTACATTAGCTCCATAGGCTAACATGATAAGGCTTTATTAAATTTTAATAAAGCCTAATTATTGACAGGAGTGAGCTAAAATGATACTTCACGGAGTCTAAATAATAGTTAGGATAAATTCAACAACTTGCCAAGGTTAGAATTATTATAACTATGACAGAGAAGAAGTTATAGAACTTGCTTTTCTGATATGTCTAAATCCAGCTCTAGAGTAGCCTCTCCTGATTGGCCAGCCTTTGACAGACTGAGCCAAGCTGTTCTGATCTGGTGTGAAGTGGCCTGAAACGAAACAAAGAGACATCTGGTGGGAGGAGATCTGCAAGCTGCAGAGCAAAAGGCAGGAAGGGGGCTGTGTAGCCAAACTGGTCTTCAAAGAGGGAAACACATTTAGGAAAGGACACAGGCCCACCCCTACTTCCCAAATCCCCAGCCATATGTAATTGTAATTGAATTAGCAGAGGGCTGGAAGGGGAGTGTGAGGGAAAGTTAGCCTGCAGCTGTAGCTTGGGTTAGCCGGACCTTAAGCTCTGGGAGAGATTTTCTCCACTTTGGATTTTGACAAGCAGTGCTTTCTGGGACAAGCGTATGCCACACTTTAGAAGAAGTTGTCATATCTGAGGGTGGCACCCTGTACCCTATTTGTCGGGGGTGCTCCCCTGCTTATCACCCCAGGAGCATGGATAAATATTGGAGAGCTGCCCAGCAACTGAGATCCCTGCCTGAAGAAACAAGAAGGAGAAGCACGGTCCTGCTGGAACCCCTGGCCTGCATCAAGAGGACTGCACTCTGAATGACTGCACCTGCTGCACACTTTGGAGCTACAGCAAAAGAAGGATTTTGCGGTGCACTATAAGTTTTAGGAGTGGACTTTCTGGAAGCAACAGGTTAAAAGAGCTCCACCTGCATCATCTCCACCAAGAAGCAACCAGCTGAGCACCTTCAGATGGACTTTAAAGGATTTGGCCAAGTGCATTGTGGGAGCTGTAGTCCCAACTCTCCAAGGGCAACCCAGAGCTTTTGGAACCTTGGCTGGTGTTGTGGACCCATTAATAACCCAAATGGCCCTTCTGGAGTCATCTCCAGACATTTGGGATCATTTGGAGCATTTTGACCAAAAAGCTCCATAAGTTGACCGACCAGTCGTCAAGAGTCAAGCTGGTGGTGTCGAACCGCGACCAGGTCTGAAATTCAGCTTTGCCCCACTGAAGCTCCGGAGCTCTTTGTCGTCAACGAGACTTGCAGGAATCGACTGAGGCATCCCCCTGAAGCAAGCTGCCATCATCGAAACCCAAACCCGGCCTGCCGAGGATACCTGCTCGATGTCGAGAGAAAAAGCTCCAAAAAAGTGACTAAGTCAGAAGGTAAAAACTTGACCGGGCCCTTCCACTCATTGTATCCGACCCGCACACCATTGTGGTCGGCCTGAAACTTTGACTTTGTCCCGGTCTAGCGCGACCAGATGTCTCAAGTTGGCACTTTTGGCTTTTAAGCACTAGAAAATATTTGATTAATAAAAATACATATCTCTGGTTCCCTACATTGGATGTTTGTTTTTTTGGTGCCATTTTAATCATAACAATATTTCCTATTTTCATAATTTGCTGTTGGATTTCTATTGGGTGCTATGTCTTACTTATTTAATGTATTTGTGTTTTTAAATGCTTTACACACCTGTCACCTAAGTTAAGCCTGCCTGCTCGCAGCCAGCTACCAAGGGTTGAGCACAGTAGTAATTTATTGAGTTCTTGACTGGGCCTTATATTGTGATTGTGGTCTTATTACTAGTGGTAGGTACCTACCTACCCCTACTAATAAGCCACCTTCCAACATGGGCATTGATAGAAGAGGCTTGGCCAAAGACAAGGACTAAATAAAGGAGACTTTTGACAGATACTAAAAGACGGGAAATGATTAGGGAAGTTAGTGAGTTAGAGGAACAAGAAATTCCAGAATCACAAGATGCTGGCGACAAGAGCCTAGACTTGATGGTCTCCAAATGATTCAGAAGAGAGAAAAAAAGTAAATCTCAAATATTAAGGTCCTGATTAGACATACTTTGCAGAACTGAGATTGAATTTGAGGAATGTCTGACTGACATTGACCTTGAGTCTAAGATGAAAGAAAAAGTGCTCAATTTGTGTAAACTATTGACAAAGTCAAAGGACGAGCAGCCAGCTAGGGCAACGGTTAGAGTTCTTTAGGGCCATTAGGACTCCAGTTGATGCAGTATAAAAATCACTATTGATTTCGAGATAGGGTAGTGACGATAGGGTAATTGTAGCAGGACTATTCTCATCAATCAACAATAAGATTTTTCTTCGATATGATTTAAGCTAACATTGTGCAGAAACACTGCAATATTTTGCTTGTAGGTTTGGTAGTTGTCATTTCTATGTCTCTAGCTGGGTTGATGTTAGATGTCTATTTGCTGGAGGGAGATGTTACCCACCTGTAAACAAACCTACCTGTTAAACCTATTTTTAACAAGCATGTATACGAAGGTAGAATTTCCCATGCAACTCATTCTGAAAGTGTCTATATCTATAACATACTTTCATATGTTAGATGAATATGCCAGGGTTCATGCAGGTAAAGAACTGCTTCATGTAGTCCTATCTTCCTGCCTCTGCAGCTGAGGGGTCAGCAAATTTTCACTTACCTCTGTCCTATTCCTTTTCCTGCAGCATCTTTCTGAATCTATTCTATCGGCAATACTGTATTAAACTGTTTTAAACTGACTATGAAACACTTTTAGAAAATATGTCAATTGTGATAGATGGAAATATGTACTTGTGCTCTACTAAACATGCTTATCATTTCTCTAAGGAGTTTAAACGAAGGGACCAGCATGGGTATATGATGACATTCTTTACTCTTGTGACTAACTCAAGCTTACTAGCCAGAGCATGCATGAATCAACCTGCAAGATTGGTAAGTATGAGAGAATTTTCATAGATGATTAAAACAAAAGACCAAGTCAAGAAGGAGAGAAGGAAAGTAAGAGAATTAAACCAGAACCTGATCAGGGGAAGGGAAGGGGAAATTTTGAAGATCTACCACCAAGATTAAGTGTTGATGTTGTCAAGAAAGATGACAGGAAGGGGACAAAACTGTTGAGGTAGTGGAATTGAGCGGATGTGAGCATAGTTATTTAGCTAAAGAGAGAATTTTTGCTGAATTGGAGGTAAGTATTAAGGCCATATATAATATCTGTGACAAATCAGCTTATTTTTAACTGCCACATAATTGGGTAGGTAGTTGCTATGCAGCATTAGTTTCACCCTGGATCTACCATTCTAATGAGACAGATGTACAGCTTGATCAATATATAAAATTAAGCAGGCTCAGCTTTAAGCAGATATTTAGCAACATCTTTGGAGCTCTAATGCTATCCGTACGATTGGCATTAAATGATGTGAAGATTAGGAAATTATCACCCTTAGTGGACAGGATTGCCTCTGACACCGCAGGTGCTCTAACTATAATCAACAAAGACTTGCTTGCCATGAGAGCTATGATTATTCGAAAAAGGCTTGCATCAGACATGCTTGTTGCAAAAGAAGGCGCAGTTTGCAAGGTAATTTACAACAGAGAATGCTGTGTTTACATCTCTGAGACAAATAACCTGCTTATCCGCTATGTTTCAAATATTACCAGCATTACTCATGAATTAACTGAATTGGAAAAGACAGGTGCCTGGGAAGGATTAAGCCCTGTATTTGGGTCTATAGTAAAGGGATTTACTAAGGTAGGTGAATGGCTAGGAAGTGTAGGTGGGGGAATACTAAAATTACTTTTGACTCCTCTTTTGATTATACTGATTGTTATTGCAAGTGTGCTTCTTTTCTTAACATTCAGCAAAGGAATTGCATCAAATGGTGGATTAAATTGTGGGATCAAGAAGCTATCCTCAACGAGACAAAGGAAGAGAAAGTGACTTGATGTTAAGGTTAAAGAAATGCAAAGCGAACTCTATAATACCATGAAGGATTAGGAAGAATCCAAAGAAAAGAATCCAAAGCTGGTGAAAGCCTTATTGTAATATGGTATAGATGTGATGATCTAGAAATCATCAGGGGGGGTTGTGGAATTTGTTTTACTGTAATATAGTGTTTAATGTATTAGAAATCAAGCCTACGCTATCATAGGCCAGTGTTATGCTTTCCTCCATCTTGAAATTACATTGTAATTCATGTGATCACTGCTGCTGTTTTCTGTACTGCAATAAAGAATTGTGAGATTTGCACTGAATGACTGAGACTTTACCAGTCTAATTGAACACAATGTTCCTATATAAGGACCTGCATTTACACTGTTGAGAGCTCCATTTATTCTCCACTTTAGAAGGTGAATCTATCCTGAACTTTACTGAGTTCTTGTAGTTATGATTTATATGCTTAGATGCTAACCTGACTGATGGCCCAGTTTCTGTATTCCGGTTTTACATTCTTAAAGTAAAGCTTTAAAACTTTAGCCCATGTCTACCATTTTAATTGAGAATGCCACAGCTTCAATCTAATGTGTAAGATCTACAAGTGAGAGACTAGTCCAATCTGGGAGCATCAAAGTCATTGAAAGGACTAAACCCGTCCCGGTAATTGATGCACTTTGGGTAAGCAAATGAAAGACGGATTTGCGTTCTCACTCTAGTTTATACAATGAATAACATAGTCTGGCCATCCTTTTGACCTCGCTATTCACCATCTGGAAACACACATTTTATACATGTGCACAATGGTAAATCAATAGGAATATTCATAATGTATAAGCCACCATGAAAAATAAATCACAGAACTTTAAATCCAAAAAGACAGATAAATTGTTAGAAAATGTGTCATTAGTTGTGTGGCCTGCACAAGTAATGGGTCTACATCTGTCCTCCACCCGGAACCAATCCCCCCATTGTAGCGCTTGACTCTCATAGGGTGGAGTTGCAGAGCCGTCCAAGGCCTACTCAAGAGGGATGGTGTGGGCTAGTAATCACCATTCACAGATACACAATAACACTCAATAAATTATTGTCCAGTCTGTGCTTTTTCTTTTGAAAAAGGAAAAGTATATTTATTACATACACCATACTCAGTACTATGCAGCAATTTACAAATATACACAAGCTGATGGAAATACTTCTTGATGACATTGCATAATCATTCTTACCCTTCCCAAAAGGGGGTCTAGAACCACAACTCACATGTCTAAACATTATCTTATCCCGAACTGCAAGGATTGAACATAACTTGGTTTAAGAGAACGTAATACTGGCACCAAAATAAGTGGCTGGCAACCTCATTATCTCAAAAAGCATTTAATCATAGGAATAAATGCAAAAATTGCATATAAACATGACCTAGGGCACTTAATGCTGGCAATAAAGCATGCAAATTGTGATCACGAGTGGCTGTCAGTCTCATTAGTTAAACAAAACATTTGCAAGACGAAATGGCTTCTTGACTGGGCTGTGTACTCATCATAAGAATAATGCAATTTAACCACAGACCCTAAAGGGCCTTACCTTCATAATTACATCACTATGCAATTATAGATTTTCACCCGTAGAGGGTGTTTGTAGTATACACTTTTAATCACATTCAGCCTAAAATACTGTATTTTTAACATAGTCCTTAAAAAACATCATTTTGATAACTACACACGTGTAATTATCACCTTTCAGAGGGTGTTTCCCAGCACAAAAACTTACATTGTTATTCTTCAGGCCACAAGAACTAATCTTTGCTCCTAGAGAGTGTAACATTGCTAGCTAAAGAACAAGAACTCTTGCCTGGGGAATGCTTAAAAACTCATCAAAACCCTTGATGGGTTATCTGTTTTTAGTCCCACAACACTTAGGGCGGGGGGACTTTTGAATTCTTGTAGGGGGAGAAGCTGCACTGCTCCTGCAGCTTCCCCCACACTTGTAGATCCTTTTGGTGGTGACCCTATTCTTCTGGGGCCACCATAAAGCCAAAAAGAGTAATGTTTCCTAAAAAATTGCAGCCAAGCCCCGCAGGCTATTATGGGGCGCTCCTCTCACCTTCTCCATGCCTACTTGAACATCAGCTCTCCCGCTGTGACAGGGAGAGCCTTTCCTCCTGTGAGCCTCGGAATGCTCAGTCCCATCCAGGAACCCGCGTGCAGCAACTGGTTGGAGAACCAGCTCAGTGAGCTCCTGCCCTGCTTTCTTTGCTGGCTCCCCATGTGGGCCGCACTCCAGCGTGCAGCCTCGGGAGCCGGCAGAAATCATCTGGCCTGCCAGCTCCTGTGGGCAGCCATTATAAAAATGGGGTTACCCAATCCTGGTCAAGGATCTGGGTTCAATGTGATACAAAAAACAATGGTCCTAGACCTATATTTCAAAAACGATATATCAAATTCACAGTACAGTATTCGAAAAACAATTTTTGAGCATGAACAATAATTAGCTCGCAGTAATCAATACAATGATTTGAACTAAAGAAGTGCAACAACCAAGGTATACTTCACAGAGAATTTATTTTTATATCATAAGGTGAACAGTTAATTATTTACTGTATCAATTGAGGAAAGATATGGAAAATAGGTTGCTCCAAATGGAACGTGCAGAAAAAGAGGTGCTATAGTGTTTGAGAGTAGTGAAATAGAGAAAAATTAAAAACATTCATAAACTAGACTGGTTATGCATCTCAGTCTTCTCTGGCTTATCTGGCCTGGCCACGTAAAAATAGTCAAAACTTCTTTTGGTACAATTCATAAATACACAAATATGTATCTTTTGGTGGCACGTAAGAATTGAGCTCGTGATCCAGGTTACTTATGGGGGCGTCGACGTTTCGACCCGACTTAGGGCTGCGAGGGTGATTCAGGGCCTCGGCCTTGCGGGTCTTCTTCAGGACTGTGTAGGGGCAACCTAAGTAGGTATGATGGCCGTGTCACACACCCGCAGGGTCTTGCGGGGCATGGATACCTCACATATGGTTAAGTCATAATGGGCGTGTCCTTCCGTAAGTGAAGGTAGTTAAATTCCAAAGCAAAGAATGCAAAAGACTTGATGTGGCAGGGCCGGCGTCCGTGGTGTGGATACCTCACATATGGTTAAGTCGTAATGGGCGGCTCCTTCCTTTAGTGAAGGTAGTTAAATTCCAAAGCAAAGAATGCAAAAGGCTTGATTCGACAGAGCAGGCATCCGAGTTCCGCACAAGTTGGCTGAAAACTAGTTTTCAGGCCCTGAATCACCCTCGCAGCTCTAAGTCGGGTCGAAACGTCGACGCCCCCATAAGTAGCCTGGATCACGAGCTCAATTCTTACGTGCCACCACGTACGTGGGCAGGCGTGTTGGTGATGGCTGGCCTTCCCTAGGTGGAGCGGCCATGCGGGGGAGCATGGTCGTGCTCTTCCTCCTCTCCTCTTGCCGCCGGGGTCCTGGGCCCCATCTCAGGATCGCAGGAGAGCGCAACAGCTCTCCCCGACATTAATATTTTCAGCTGGGCCCAGGGATGGGGTTCTGGACCCCCTCCCACCTTCATGGGAGAGCGGAAATGTGCTCCCTCATCACTTGTTACTCCTTGGTGCCCAGGGGTGGGGTCCTGGACCCCCTCCTTGGAACCGAGCGAGTGCAACAGTGCTTCCCTGTGATTTCTTCTCATGGACGTAACCCCCCATCCACCCGGGGGCAAAAATTGATGGACAGTAGATCCCACATGCTCTGAATTTGAAGTAAAGGTCGCCCAAATTGAAACGGCCATAACTCGGGCCCGTGGGGCCCATTTAGAATTTCAGTTTTGTATTGCTCCTGGTGGCGAGCCCTAGCCACCTGGAGCACTTTCTTCAGGTCTCTGGCATCAGAGGGGATGAACTTCGCAGGGAGCTGGTTTCGCTGACTCCCTCTGCCAGCCTGTCACTTTATTTCTTCTCTGGGCTTCTCTCCCTCTTTGCTCAGAATCTCAGTCTTTCCTCCAACTGGTCTCTAGGGGGTCTAAGGGGACCAGTGTCCCTGGTTCTGGGGGAGTGCTCCACTGGTCCTGGGATCTTCCAGAGGAAGAGTCCTTAGGCTAGATGGCAGTTAGGGATTTTTCCTTCCAATTGTCCATGGTGTCAGCCTCGAGTCCCAGTTTTCAGCAGAAAGCACACCCAATTGAGACTCTTCCCCCTACTCAAGACCTTTTAAGTGGGGCGGGAGTGTCTAGCAGGGATGGAACCTCTGGCCTATTCTGAGGTGCCACATCACCTCTACACCCCTGCTTCAACCGTCCTGCACAGACTTCTGGGATACTTCAAGATGGTGTCACCCAGGAGGGTCTCAGCTCAACCCCTCACTGACATCACTGCCAGGGCCGGCCACAGCAAAACTTCAAAGAAGCACCCCTCCTGGGTTGGCTGTAGGGTCTGTGCTCCCTCCCTTTGTCTGGGTTTGGACTTGCCCTCTTCCTGGTGCAGGATGACAGCAGGCTGATTGATGCAGAGCAATCCACACCATCCCTTCCTTCTGAGGAGCTGACCTAATCAAGATTATTTACTCCCTTCGCCAGGGGAGGCTTTTGTTTCTTCTGCTGGAGAGAAAAGTAATTAACCAAGCCCAGCAGGGTGACAACAGGCCTGGGCTCTAATCCTGAGCTGAGCCAGAGAAACATGACATTTCTGGATTACCCAAAAGCTGTACAGCTATGACTTTGTACTTTACAGAATTGTTGTTTTCAGACAGGTTACTCTGTGGATTGGTATGACCCTGGTGTCTTTATGCCAAATGGAAGTGAAGCTGCACTCTAAGGCAGTCTTCCCCATAGTGTATAATGGAGTGTCACTGCAGATCAAACAGTAAAGCACACTGACTTTCCCTATCTGTGTACACCATCATTATCAGGCCTATCCCAGGTCAATACCCAACCCTGCAGAGTCCCTTCTGCACCAGGCTAGCTGTGCGCAGTTCCTGGGCTGCATACAACAGGAGTCTCCCACATGCACCCCTCACACCTATGCACACATGGGTGCACACATGTTCACGTGTAACCACCAAAGTGCCTCTTACCATTGGTGCGTCACAGCAGCCTTAACTTAAAAGGCGGACACTGGTGGTAAACATGCGCAGTCCGTTTTATCATGAGTTTACAGCGGGTAAGTCACAGGTGATCCAGCGTTTCAGGGCTAGAAATTTCTTAAGACAAGGCCCAATTACCATTACCCAACAAGTTCCTTCATGCTGGGTTAGTGTAATTCCAAATGAATCCAAAACTTACCAATCTCACTTGTATATACTTTCATCTCTAGAATACCAAAATTGGCGATGCAATCTTTATAGAGTTGATTACATTTGGCAAATCAAACCTCAGGAATAAATCACTCCTAATAAAGACAGACTCATTTGTAAATTTATAATGTTTATCTAAATAATGTGAAATAATGCTCTTTGGTACAAACACACAGTATAAACCATTGATCGTTACAAAGCAAACAAAATCAGAAGAGAAAATGACAAATTCATATCAATGACAATGCATAAAGGAGTGGATAGGCGAAGAGACAAAAGAATCAGAGACAAAATACATTTGCAAATGCTTATGCAAATTCAGATTTCAGTCTATTCATACCCAATAGGAATAGGAAATCTACTCTCTGGCCATGAGAGCAGCAAGGCCCCTCAAGAAGATTTGAAGAGGCAAAGGCTAAGTCAGTAATCAGCAGACAGGAAACAGAAACAGCAAACCGACGACAACGACGATCTCCCAACAGTTTCACAAGTCAGTCTCCTAAACCCCTCCCGCCAGGCACCTCAATTATACCCTAAAACCCAAATGTCCAACCCTCACAAGTATCAAACTAAAGGTTTTCGTCACATTTGATTGGTTAAGGAAGGGGGTGTATGGTCACACCATTCTCAGCATGTTCGCACACTAAATGTCCCATTGTTTTTATTTAATCAATGACATAAACGTTCTGTTATGATTTGCCTCGCGCTGTCACCGCGCGCATGTTTAGAATGTTCACTTCTTAGGGTTCTATGGTGACGGACGTTCCTCGCGACCTCGGCAGTTGGCGAGTTGTATCAGCTGGCTGAGGCGTGAGGGACGCTGCGGTGTTCGTGCTGTGAAATAAACCTTTAAGTTATTATAACGATCCCGTTCCTTTGTGATGATTACAACATTTTATTGGCGACGAGGTGATCTTCAGCCAGCACAGCACGTAGCCAGCAGCAAGGAATCTACGCGTGTGGTGAAGAAACACAGCGGTAAAGGAACAGCTGAGGAGAGGAAGCCGGTAATTGACGAGCGTTTCCTTCAGCCAAGACAGCGGTAAAGGAACAGCTGAGGAGAGGAAGCCGGTAATTGACGAGCGTTTCCTTCAGCTTCGTCAGCGGCAAAGGAACAGCTGAGGAGAGGAAGCCGGTAATTGACGAGCGTTTCCTTCAGCTTAGAGGGTGTTCCAGGACCAGCACAAGGAAGTTGTCTGGGGTAAGCTTGAGTGTGCATTAACCCCCAACGCGCGAAGAACTAAGTCACTGCTTGAAAACAAGTAACGCTATGTCCGCTTTCGTGAAAAACAGTGTCTTGGAAGTTAAGAGCAGCGAGGTGTGGGAATGATGATTGGCCCCCCTACGCGACGCAGCTGTGTATGAATGCGCCTCTGTGAAGGGGTTAATGACAGTATTCTTTAGCGCACAGTGCAAAATGGTGTGGCGTCAATTAGAGGAGTGCGTTCTGACAGCGGATGATTAATCGTCTCATCGCACGTCTTTTGGGAATGCGCACGGTGAGACATTGTAAATGTTTAAAACCACACAGGAGATGACAGCAATGAGCCAGCGTGAGCAGTGTGCTTGCTGTTGAGGTTGGAGGTGCACTTTGAACTGCAGAGAGTCATTTTGGCTCATTTCAAGCTGTCAGTCTTGCCCCTGCGTCAGTGGATCTCACTCTCATTTTAAGCTACAGCTATTCTTTAAAATTGGCTGTTTTACATCATTTTTGACAAACCTTCTTCACTTTTGGATTATTCCTTTGCAGTATTGTCACAAGAAGAAGGTTATCACAATATCATCATTACTGACAACGGCACACAGCTGACATCTGGTGAAATGAGTGATTTCTTACACCATTGTGGGATTAAACATTCCCTCACTGCACTTTATAATCCCCAGTCAAATGGTATTGTAGAGAGAGCTAACCGCATGATTAAGGGTGCCATAGGTCTGGCTCTTGCTAATGACCTTAACATTGATGAGACATTGAACGAACTGGTGTGGGCTTACCGCACCACAGAGAATTCCACGACCGGGGTTGTTCCTTTTGTTGCTGTGCGTGGAAGGAAACCCTCTACCAAACTTGTACCCTCGTGGGTCAGAGAGTTATTGGAAGGGAAGAGTATGTGCGTGAGAGATGCTCCCCAATCTACTTCTGCACCCTCTATTGTTCGCACCCAGTCTATTTCTCACACCAATCTCCAGGGAGGAGATTGGGTGAAAATCAGATCTGGTCGTTGGGTTAAGGGTGTGCGTAAATTCCGTGCCCCTTTCCAGGTTAAAGAAGTTCACCAGTGGCATGTTGTATTGATGAATGGAGAAAAGTGGAATCTACGCAGAGTAGCCAATCCACCTAGCACTAAGGAGGGTAGAGATACTTGTTCTGGATATATGTTGGTGCATGATGATCAATTAGTTAACGATACTCGCTCTCCTACTGTTATGCGATCACCTGGCCCCAGTGGTGACAATCTAGGTGAGCGCCTGAGTCAAAGTACTGAAGACCAGTATGCACATCCTTCACAGACTACTCAACGCAGTCTAAGACCCTTACGGGTCAAGGGCCCCCCCCATCATTTACAGGATTTCCTAGTGGGTTAGCCGCTTTTCCCCTTGCTAGTTATCTGTCACCGTCAGTCATCTGCACTCACCCCTTGCCCCCTGGTTCCATTTATCTTCATCCCTCTTGTATTCCTTTCTCTGTCTGTTGCTTTACAGTGTTATTTCTACCTGCGTGTAGAACAAAGGGGGGTATGTTATGATTTGCCTCGCGCTGTCACCGCGCACATGTTTAGAATGTTCACTTCTTAGGGTTCTATGGTGACGGACGTTCCTCGCGACCTCGGCAGTTGGCGAGTTGTATCAGCTGGCTGAGGCGTGAGGGACGCTGCGGTGTTCGTGCTGTGAAATAAATCTTTAAGTTATTATAACGATCCCGTTCCTTTGTGATGATTACAACACGTTCACCCCAGGAAACATTAATCTGAGCCACCGTTATTTTCTTCCTCTTCTCCGGCAAATGTTGCAAACTTTGTACATCTTTCTCGCTTAGCGCCTCTCTGCAGAGGAAGCTTCCCTCTATTTGTCGCATTGTTCTTTCATACTGATTTTTGGCAGGCACTCAGGACTTGAAGGACAGAATAGCATTCCATCTCCTTATTCACTCTTGGATTTCATTTAAACGTTTCTAATTTCCAGTGGCTTCTTAACCCATTATTT
Source organism: Calotriton arnoldi (assembly GCA_963921515.1). Lineage (NCBI taxonomy): Eukaryota > Metazoa > Chordata > Amphibia > Caudata > Salamandridae > Calotriton > Calotriton arnoldi. Next base: position 3,143,858 of record CAWUFW010000831.1, on the reverse strand, counting down.
GACATGCAGAATTTGCGAACCGTTTCTTCTAAACGGAGCAAACACAAACATTATTATTCACTTGTAATGCTTTTTTTCTACGCATCAACCCAATGCTGCATTAATTTCTGCGTAATCCATAATAGTTATTATTACCTTTTCTTAATAGACGTTAATAACGTGCACAAAAGCAGCCTCAGTAAGCATTAGTCCTTTTTGTTTTCATTAGTCAAAAGCATTTGCGGCCTCCTATTATTACTTTAATACGCGTTTGCGCATTAGCATTTTTCCACATGTTACGCTTTTTCCGCATAAATTTTCACTGCACACAGTTAGTATATATTACTGAGGGTTCAATCTGAGCAGGTTTTATTTTCGCAAAAACCCCACTCCATCAATCCCCCCTTTGATGGCGTTTTAAGCCATCACCAAAATATCCACCAATACAAATTGTCACTTATCAAAAAGTGGATGTTCTCCCACGTTTTATCATTATTCCATCTAAATCCTTCATGACTTCATAATAATTTCCTTTCATATCTTCTAATTCTATTTCCTCTCTCTTTCTCTTTCTTGCTTTTCGTTTATTATCTGGTGATTCTCTTTTACATCTACAACACTTATAGATCAGAAAAATCATTAGTATTGCTGTAGTCACTGCAATAATAGGTGTTAGTATTCTCCCTAATACACTATTTCCAAAGGTAGAAAACCAATTACCCACAGTGGAAAAACTCTTACCAAGTTTCTCCCAAGCACCATCAACCTTCAATTCAGACAAATCTTGATGAAGATTTGTATTATTCTTAATATACCCCTCAAGACTCTTACTCTTATCAGGGATATAAGTGCAAAATTGTATTTTCAACATATTGCAGACTCCACCCTCTTTGGCCAATAATACATCAAGGGCAAGTCGATTTTGTAGAACCATAGTCCTAATTGCAACCATTTCAGTATCAACCATTAAGAACTCAGTGTCTGTTGATAAGCGATCAACCACTGTAGACAATTTTCTAATTTTGTGTGAATTTAGAATAACTCCAACTGAAGGTATCAATGCTCCAAAAACATCCGCAATTATTTCTGAAAAACGTGCTCTTTTATTACGTATTAGTCCATTCTTTATTTCATTGATTCTATTATTCTTGTCCATGTGATATATCTTCGGAAATACTATTGCTAAATAACAACACCCATACCAATGTTCAGGTAATCTGTAGTTGGCATTCTTACCACACACATAATAAATTCCTGGAAAGACAGGATCAGTTCCTCCTTTTATTCCCCATCCTCCCGTAATTAGGAAAGTATGATCACATTCACTAGAACCAATGAAATAATTATTATAATCAGTCTTTTGTCTAAGCAAACAAAGTTTCCCTCTATGATACCAGTCTAGTGTCATGGCAGCGTAAGTCTTGCCCTTCTTATAATTTCCTTCTCTGAAAGCCCATGGAGGTACATGAGACTTTTGCTCAGCAGCTTTCCTCTGAAACTCTTGTCTTCTATCTTCAACCATATTAATGAATTCTATTTCTTCAAATCGTAATCTACAAGTTAAATTGTGTCTATGTGCATATACTGGATCTACTGTTTGTGTAGAATGAAAAAATTCTCCCATATAATCTGCATTTTTAGCCCTATATATTCTATTCATGTTTTTTCTAATAGGAATTTCTGAAAATACTAAATCCATGTTAAAATAATAATACTGCAAATTTCCCTTCCCATAAAACAGACTTGTTAATACACTACAAGACACATCATATGTTAAAGGTAGGTGATGGTAAGTCACCCCCTCTGAGACAGACGACGGTAATTGCATGCACACATAACAATTCCTCGCATCCATTACATCCACATATTCATAAAGTAGTTTCATGAAAACATTTAACAAAAAATCATTAATTGATTTATCATGATGATAGATGCTATCATCTTTCATCTTTTCTAATTTAGTATGTGTCTTCTTCGAAATCTTTAGTATCTATTTTATTACTCATCACACCATTAGTATTAGTATTATTTTTGTGATTAGTTACCATTAAGACAGGTACAATAACAATTAATGTTAACCACACCAACATTAGTAGAAAAATACTAAATAAGCAAGCATTAATACATCTACGTTTAAAACTACGATTTTGATGTCCAGTCTCTGCTGTATTTGCCATTTCTAATAATATTTGTATCAATTCTAAAAAAATAAAATAATAAGAAAAAACTCAAAAATCTAACTCAAAAATCTATCAAAAAATCCAATCTATAAAATTTTTGTAAAATCTATCCAAAGTAGTGTATCCTCACACTTTATATCTTTCTTCTTTACCCCCTCTTTTTTTTATTTTTTATTTCTTCCTCATCAGATCTTTTGCTTCAATTTTCTGTAATTCTTTCAATGAATTTTCAATTTTCTGGATTCTACACCTTATTTTACACAGTTCTTTAAGGTGGTTTAAAACCGTTTCCTTCACTTTGCTCTGTACCAACGTCTTCTTTGATCTGATCTGAATTTTCAATTTCTTCCAACACTACATATGTCCATTCTGGAGCTGTGTATTTCTTGTTTGGAACTCTTACTCTTTTCGTTTTATGAACTGATTCTTCTTCAGACTCACTTTGCTCAGTCTGATCTTGAACTTCAATTATTGTCTCAGGTGATCTTTGTTTCAGAGTGTATTTCAGTCTTTTCACTCCTTCTGCCCACACATCATCTTTTCTTGCTTTCTTTATTTGAACTGTTTCATTAGCATCAGTGTCAAATTCACAAGTTCTTTTATTTAATCCTTTTCTCCATTTCACTTGCTCTTGATTTTCACTCAACACTTCTCCATTGTCACACTCAACAGCAGTCTTATTAGACCCAGTAGCTGGTGCCCTCTTTATTCGACTTCTTTCTTGATCAAGCATGTGTTCAACACTTTTAAAGTCTGTAACTTCAGACTCTGCAGCTTCACGTTCTTCAGCTTCTGGTTCTCCTTGTCTCTCCACCAGTTGCTGCTCTTCTTCTTGTCTTTCAAGTGGACTTGGGACTCTTCTTGTATGACTTGTGTGTATCCAATTCGGCAAGCCACCACACTTCACTGCTGTCATTGTTACCAATATTATTTGGTAAGGGTCATGCCATCTAGGTTCCAAACACGACTTTCTCACATGTTTCTTCACCAGGATCCACTCACCTGGACTTAAATCATGTGCTTGCTCCTGCTGTGTTGTGGTTGCAATTTCTCCAACCTGATAGGACACAGAACGCACCACATCAGCCAATCCTTTGCAATAATCAAGCAGTAGATCATCAGTAATATTCATCAGTTGATTTGCTGGTACAATCGGTTGTCTCATTGCTCTTCCCATTATAATTTCATGAGGAGATAATCCAGTCTTTTTATCAGGAATACTTCTCAAACTCATTAACACCAAGGGTAAATCATCTGGCCATTTCAATGTTGTCGATGCACATACTTTGGACAATCTGGACTTAATAGTGCCATTAATTTGCTCGACCACACTGAGGCTTCTGGTCGATAGGCACAATGCAGTTTTTGTTCGATTTGTAATGCTGCGCAAATCACCTGAATTATTTCATTATTAAAATGAGTACCTCTATCTGTTTCTAAAGAGACTGGAAATCCAAATCCATTCTAGGAATGATCTCTCTCAAAAGCAATTTAGCAACTGTTAGACTATCACTTCTTCTTGTTGGATATGCTTCTACCCAACGAGAAAACAGACAAACAACAACCAACACATATTTTAGTCCATTACAAGGAGGGAGTACAATAAAGTCAGCCTGCAACCTAGTAAAAGGTCCGGCTGCTTTCCCAATTCTGCCCCAACTAACAACTGTTTTTCTGCCTGGATTCTGCTGCTGGCACACTACACATCTTTGACATAGACTCTCTGCAATAACCCTAAACTTAGGATTATACCATGACTGATTGAAGAGTCTAATCATGGCATCTCTTCCCACATGTGTAATTCCGTGGTACATCCTGGCCATTTGGGAAAGTAAACAGTCTGGCATTACTACTCTGTCATCTGTATACACCCATATTTCATCATCAGGTTTCCTTACACATCCTGACTTGATCCAAAGTTCTTTTTCTTCTTCGCTGGCTTCCTCCTGCAACTGTCTAATTTCGTCCAACGTTTCAATAGTAGAGAACATCAAGTGACAATATGTATTCTTTTTCGTTGATCCTTTGTTAATTGAAACTGAATTGTGTGCACAGAAACGAGCCACTTGGTCAGCGTATCTGTTTCCACTGGTCACATAATCATTTCCTGATCTATGTGCCAGACATTTAACCACTGAAATCTCCTTCGGCAATTGTAGTGCATTGAATAATTCTTTTACATCTTTACTGTTCCGAATCGGTGATCCTGAAGAAGTCAGAAATCCACGTTGCATCCACAATTGACCAAAGTCATGCACCACCCCAAAACCATATTGACTATCCGTAAATATGGTTATTCTCAGATTTTTGCCAATTATGCATGCCCTGGTCAAAGCGACCAACTCAGAAATTTGGGCTGAATTTATCCCTTTTAGACAAGATGCTTCAAGAATCATGGCCACTGTACATACAGCATATGAAGCACGCAGAACACCCTTTTCATCCCTCAGACATAAACCATCCACGAACATCACACAATCTGACTCTGACAATTGTACATCTTTTATGTCAGGCCTCGGCTTCGTACACAATTCAGTCACATCCAAACAATCATGATCAGCTTCATTTTTCACTTCTTCACAACTTGAACTCGGCAACAAAGTCGCTGGGTTCAATGTAGTACATCTTGTTACTGTCACATTATCAGCACCCAAGATCACTCTTTCATATCTGGTCAGACCACTGCTTGTCATATGCTGAGTTGTTGTACGTGTCAGCAGGATTTCAACAGAATGTGGCACATACACTTTCACTGGATGTCCCATTATAATCGACTCACTCTGCTCCTGACTCACACAAGTTGCAGCCACCGCTTTCAAATAACCTGGCAATGCTGCAGCCACCGAATCTAAGGTAGCAGAGAATTATGCCACTGGTCTTCGTGCCATCCCATGTATCTGTGTCAGGACCGAAAGTACACACCCATCTCTCTCACAGCAGAACAATGCAAACTCTTTACCATAATCTGGCATTCCCAATGCAGGCGCTCGACATAGACTATCTCGCAATTCCATAAAAGCTTTCATGCTTTCCTCATCCAATTGAATTGGATCGACTACATCTTTGTGAGTCAATCTCTGTAATGGCTTAGCTGTCAATGAAAAAACACTAATCCACTGTTTGCAGTATCCAACCATACCCAAAAACATTCAAACTTCTTTCTGCGTTTTGGGAGGTCACATTTGCAAAATCACAGCAATTCGATCTTGTGATACTTTCCTGACTCCTTTTCAATTTTGTGTCCCAAATATTGAACTTCTTTTTGACAAAATTGTAATTTTGCTGGTGACACTTTATGCCCACCCACTGCCAAATGGTTCAGTAGAGCAATTATATCTGTCACAAATGCCTCTCGTGTCTTTGATGCCACCAATAGATCATCGATGTATTGCACCAATACTGAGTCTTCTGGCATTACCAATGACTCCAGACACTTTTTCAGAATTTGATTGAAAATTGAAGGACTCTCCGTATACCCTTGAGGAACTCGGCACCATGCCAAAATACAATCTCCAAACCGGAAAGCAAAAAGATACTGGCTATCCGGATGCAGGGGTATCGAGAAAAACGCTTGACACAAATCAATCACTGTGAACCACTCCGCATCACAAGGAATTTGATAAAGAATCACTGCTGGAGCAGAGGCTCCCGTGGAGTCGCCATTCTCCTCAGAAAGACCCTCCCATTTGTCCTCTCTCACGTTATCGAAGACCCGCAAGGGTGTTTTGTGACTCTCTCGGGAACGCTGGATGGAAATGTCCTTCATTTCTTATCTATATACAACCCCCCTGCGACACTTGCCTCAACACTACAACACCTCGCTAACAATATCTCCACTTTGCCCAAAGGTCAGATGATCCTGGGTGGGGATTTTACCGCGGTTATGCAATCCACTCTCGACACTGCAGGTACCCCCTCCCCTACCAGGTTGATCCACGCCAAGAAACTGACTGACTGTGCGACCGCCTTGGGCCTCTGTGACATATGGAGGGTCTGGAACCCTCGAACCCTCCATTACCCACACACTTCGGCAGCACACCATTCCCATGCCCGTATTGACATGATTTTATGCCAGCCCCGGACTGCCAATGTGTGACTACTGTCTCCATCCTCCCCCGGGGAATTTTAGACCATTCAGCAATACTCATGCACCTAGGCCGACTCCCTGATGGGCTGCGCCCTATGTGGCGTTTGAACGCCTGGTTCCTCCAGAACAAAGAATTCCACACGGCCGTAGGGGAGGAACTTAAGCAATACTTCCTCACAAATCTGGGTTCGGTGGCTTCGCCAGGTATCCTCTGTGAGGCTGGTAAGGCTACCATCTGAGGAGTGGCCAGAAGCCACCTTCGAGCGCAGCAGCAGATCCAGGATGGTCGGCTCGCCCTCCTCGAAGCGCAAGCCAGATCCCCGAACGAGACCCACGAAAGGCAACTAGCAGCCATGCGTGAATAGATTAAGCAAACCTCTCTGGAATCAGCTAAACTGCTGTGGCGCTCATCTGTCACCTGCGTATATGGCTGTGGGGACAAAAACGGGAGACTTCTCCACAGGCTGGCCTCCTATCCCTTGGCAACTCGGATAATACCCGAGATCCGAGAACCTTCGGGAACCATTTGCTGCACCTCACCTGAGATTGCACGGGCTTTTGTGGGTTTTTACTCTCGCCTATACTTGGCACGCAAACTGGACGATACTCTTGCAGACTTCCTTAACCCCCTGCAAATTCACATTCCCTGCCTATCACAGTCGGAAGCCGCTAGTCTGGACCTCCCCTTCTCCCCAGAGGAGATAGGTGCGGCAATCTCCCAGCTGGCGTCTCGGAAGACTCCAGGTCCTGATGGGTTCCCCCAAGAGTATTACGCTTCCTATCGTGAGCAGCTGGTCCCCCACCTCTGGGCTTTGTTCCACCATGTGGCGGAGGTCGGGGCTTTCCCCCCAGAGATGGATATGACCACCATTGTGGTCATCCCTAAAACCCTTTGTCATTTTGTGCGGATTATTGACCGATCTCCCTGACTAACACCGAAATTAAAGTCTATGCCACGGTTTTGGCTCAATGCCTGCGCCCACTCCTTACCAAACTGATCCACCCGGATCAGTGCGGCTTCAAGCCCGCTCGAGCCACCAGGCATTGCCTAAGACGCCTCCATTTGGCGCTCGCTAACTGCCAGGCAATCACCCCCTATCTAACGCTTCTTCTCATAGATTTCGAAAAAGCCTTTGATACGGTGGACTGGCATTACCTCGACGAGGTACTTATAATGATGGGCATGGGTCAACAGTTTCGACGGTTCGTCCAAGTCCTCTACTCTAACCCTCGAGCCAGAGTGTTGATTAACGGAACTCTCTCCGAGATATTCCCAATCCGGAGGGGCACGAGGCAGGGTTGCCCCCTCTCCCCACTCCTCTTCGCTCTGGCGATGGATGGCGATAGAGCCCCTGGCGTGCCTCATCCGCGCGGACGATTTGATTCAGGGCTGGACATGGGGTAGCCACCACGTGGATAAAATCGCACTATATGCGGACGATGTCTTGCTTTTCCTCGCAGATCCGGCCCACTCTGGCCCCAGATGTCTCCAATCCCTCCGGAGCTTTGAGAGGGTCTCGGGCCTTCGGCTGAACCCGGCCAAATCAACTCTTGTGCCTCTCCATCCCTCCAGGGAATGTTTCGACTGGCAAACTAATATACCTATTAGACGACAATCGTTTAAATACCTGGGCGTATGGGTTGCTCTACTCCCTGAGTTAGAATGGGGGCTGAATGTCCCCCCACTTGTTAAAAGGACGAGGAAGGAACTCAGTCGCTGGCAAGCCTTACCACTCAACCCACTCGGAAGGGTGGCACTATTTAAAATGATGATCCTCCCCTGATTCTTATATATTATTCAGAATACTCCCTTCCATTACCCCCGAAGCTGGTTCCGAGAGATCGACAAAATGATTTAACGATTCTTGTGGGGAACGGGAAGACCGCGGATGTCTCTTGATCGCTGCCGCATTCCACCCTTCGATGGAGGCATGGGCATGACAGACCTGTACCTATACTACCTGGCCACAAGGCTGCTTGTCCTCCATGATTGGTTCACAGGGGGATGGTCCGACCCGGCTTACCAAACTGAACTCCGAGGCATGGACTTCCTCGAATCCAAGCCCTCTTGTATGGCGCCCCCTATCCCCAAGACGCTCCCAACGGTGACTCGAACGGTTTTCCTGGCCTGGCGTTAGGCCTTGCGTCATATGCGATTGGAAGCCAAACTGACACAACAGACGCCACTCTGGCAGGGCACGTGGCTCAGCGAGGTGGCGGCGCTGCAAGGGTTTACACATTGGGACCGCATTGGAATCTCCCAACTGGGCGACGTGTGGACAGGAGACCATATACAGACTTTTCAGGACCTACAAAGTCGCTTCTCTCTACACGCCTCACAATTTTACAGATACTTACAACTTCGGCATGCCCTAAGTACACATATCTCGACGGGCACCACACTCCCTGAATTCAGCCCACCAGAAGCACAGGTCATGATGGGGAATCTCGGGAAGGTAAGCATATCACGCATATATCGCACCCTAACGAACAACAGCCCCACATCTCTAGACCCACTTAGAGCTTGTTGGGAGGGTTGGCTGGGTCCCCTTGAGGATGAAGATTGGCAAGATGCCCTGATGGCCCCCAAAATGATCACTACCTCAGCCAGACTCCGCCTCGTCCAGATCTATTACCTCCACACTGCATATCATACTCCAGAGCGACTACACAGAGCAGGGCTGCGTGCCTCACCTGAATGCGCGCGATGCAGACACCACCCAGCAGACTTCTACCATGTGGTCTGGTCTTGACCCTGCCTCACAAAATACTGGGATAAAATAGAATCCGAACTTACACACATCTTGGGCTGGCATGTGCCTCATGATCCTATGCGCCTTCTCCTGTGCGTTACGGATGGCCTCGATGGGTCCCGCGCAGACAAACTATTCCTGGGGACAGTCATCATGGTGGCTAAACGAGATATCGCCATGGCCTGGACGCAACCTGACCCCCCCACGATTGCTAGATGGCGCCGAGGAGTGGGTTGGTGCACTGCTCAGGAGAAACCCTTATTTGAGGCCAGAGGCTGCCCAGCCAAGTACCAAAGGGTGTGGGGCAAGTGGACAGACCAAATGGGTTAACGGGGTCGGGAGGAGGGATGTTTGTTTTCATCATACTACCCCCCATTCGCCATGTAACATGCTTGACCATTGTACTCACCAAATTATTTCACATCCGATGCTTTATATTGTCATGCATGCAACCTTGCATACTGTGCTGTCAGTGCTAAATTTTTCTTTGTTTCTCTAACATCAATAAAGTTGATTATCAAAAAAAGAATCACTGCTGGATTGGGCACCATTGGACAACAAGGTACCAGAATCTTATTAACCTTGCGCAAATCTTGTACAATCCAATACCTCCCACTTGGTTTCCTAATTCCCATAATAGGTGAATTACAAGGACTCCCTAGTATCTCTCTCAAAATACCTTGTTCAATCATTTGCTCAATCACTGTAGTAACTCCCTCTATTGTCAGAGGACTCATTTTATACTGTGGTGTTTTTGGAAATTCTGCACCTTGCTTAACCATAATCTGAATAGGATCAACATCTTTCATTAATCCGATGTCTTTCCCTGAAAGATCCCATACATCAGCTGTCACAGTATCTCTTAATTCAACAGGCAAATCACTTGTTGTAAACATAGGATATAAATCATTCACCTCTGTCCCTTGCTTTGCTAACACCATCTTAAAAGCAACATCCTCATCTGGTGTTTGGAACGCAATACCATCAGGTGTACAATAGATTGTGCAATTCATTTTGCACAATAAGTCCCTACCTAAAAAATTCACTGGACTCGAGTCACACACCACAAACCGATGCAAATCTTTGAATTTTCCAATATGAACCTCCATTGGTTTGGTCACTGGATTCTTAATATGTCTATTTGAGACTCCTACAACTTGGATAGTTTCTCCCGAGAGGGGTAGGTTTGGAATTTCCGCTGTTCTTACAGTAGAACGGGTAGCGCCAGTATCCACAAGGAATATAATATCATTACCTTCCACTTTTCCATCCACAAAAGGACCTGACTGATCTACCTCTAGAGATACGCCAAGCACGCACTCTTCCTCCCCCCTCAGGCACCGTCATTGAGATGAATCTGAATCACTCTCAGAACATTGCAACCAATATTGCGAAGCCATTTGTACATTTTGATTCTTACCAACCTGTTCACTCATGTGAAAACCAGCATCCGCACTGTATCTCAGCTCCTGAGCATTCACATTATTTGGCATAGGTGCTTGAGGCACTTGTACCTGTTGTACCTGTTGTACATGTGGTGTAACTAGCTGTTGCTGTTGTTGTTGATTCACAACCACCTCATTCTGCATCTGTTGATTGAAATTTTGAACCAATCCATTATTTCTCAACTAAGACTTACACTCGTTCCTCCAATGCCCTAATTGGCCGCATCCATGACACGGAAATTTCTTTTTCATTTCTTCTTTATTACCCTTGCCTCTTCCTTTCCCTTGTAACTGCACTTGGACAACCCCATTCGGTACGACATTCATTGGTACCTGACTCTGCCTTTTCATTTGGCAACCTGTTTGCGAATCATCAAAAAAATTCCCATTATTCTGTTGCGCCACTTTCACCTGTGCCTACATCACTTTTTCCTTCAATTTCTTATGTCTCGATTCAATATCATCCCTACAATACTTTGCATACCAGAATTTCATCCACTGTCTTGTTCTGCCAACAAATCAAATGCTGCTGAATCATATTACTAATCTCCGGTTTCAATCCAAACCAAACTTATAGACAAAATGTCCGATGTCTTTATCAGTAATGCTTTCAAAACCGCTATACTGTTTGAACACCTGTAACAACCTCTCATAATAAGCATGTACTGATTCTTTCGATTCCTGTGTCGTCCTGTCAATCTTAACCCAATCTGTTTCTTTTGGAGAAATCTTACCTTTCAAATAAGTAATCACTTGGTTATATTTTTTCATCACCTCTTCTGTAGTCGCTCCTGTTTTAATATCTCTAGGATCTTTTGGCCAATCAACTGCAATTTTACATTCAGTCCATAAATCAGCTTGAACTACAATATCAAACAAGCCATCCAAATATTTCAACAAGACTTTTGAAACTTTTACAAATCTCTCTACCTGTTTATACTATTCGACAGGCTTTTCTCTCAATCTGGGGAAATCATTCGTGAAAGACATTATATACTGTCTTGACCAAGGGATATGAACATATCCACCACCCGGAACTTCTCTCATTGGATATATCATTTCAGCAGACTCTGTTTCTCTTAACGGATGTAAAGGAGAAGCAGTCACACCCTTATTCATATTCGCTTCCTCTTTCTTTCTCGTCCATCTGCCTTTCCAACGTTCCACATCACCCCAACTTTTCAGAGTATTTATCAACTCCTTTATTTGCAATCGTTTTCCAGAAGCATTCAAACTCTCCAGATCCTTATTACTAAAATCCAACCTATACGTCTTTTGCAAATCCTTTGACTTTTCTATATCCACACCATATTCTTGTGCAGCCTCTGCCAACTTCTCATGCAAATTTTTCGCTTTCAATGTAATATATTTACACATGAATAACAACTCTTCATCCTGATATTTACTCAATCTCTCAGGACTAATTGTACCAATAATCATTTCTTCCAAATCTACTTTCAACTTCCCTAAATCCATACTTGATTTAGATTTATTAGACGTCATTCCTCTTATCCATTCATCCAACTCCTCCGGTGAAGGTCCCACTGAACTAGAACCCTCTGATGTAGAAGTTGTTTCTCTCGCATTTGGCAATATTTTCCTAGGATCTATCTGAACACTTCTTTTTGGCGTTTCAGTTACATTTCCATTTACTGGAAAATCAATCAATGATGCACTTGCCTCATTTGACTCTGATTCACTAACATTCCTAGCACCATTCACCGGAACTGTTAATGCATGTACTCTTGAAATATTTTGACCCTCACTATACAATGGAACTATAGGACCAATGGTAACTGGAACTGACATCGCTTCTGCATTTAAACTCATCTGATTAATCTTCTGAGTCAATTCCTCTTTTGCTCTATTAAGCATCTCAATCTCCTTTTCCTATGATATTTGGGTAACCGGAATTTGGGGAGCTTCTATTTCAATTAATGGTGCACTCGGAGTAACCCTATCTGGATTCTCTTGATACGGTGGAGGTCTTTCCAGTAACATCTAATCTAATAACTCATCATCAACTTCATTTGGATCCATATCTACTTCTGAAGTTTCTATATTGTTCTTTTTCTCCTTATATTTTCCACTAGCCTGATCCTTAGCAACCATTATCGTATATAATCCATCTAGAATTACATCTCTCCTCCATCTCTTCATTTGAGCATCCCACTTAACCTCTGAAAACAATCTCATTGTATTTTTGTATTTCAATCCATTCCTGTCTCTCTCCCTTCTGTACCCTTCATGCTCCCATTCCTCAAGCGCCTCATACTGCATAGGTCTAGGATTTGGTTTCAAAGAATTCATTCGTCTTCTCAAATTTTCCAAAATTTTCACATTAAATGTACCATGCTCTAGGAAAGCTAACACTCCATCATCCTCTGTATATTTCACCCAGTTCTCTAACCATGTACACGTATGGTATCCAGGCTCTAAAATCATAAAGGAAACAGGCGATCTTGGAGGAGGTACAGGAATTCCCTCTCTAATCACAATCGGTTTGTCCTTCTTAAAGAAATCTTGAATAGCTTTAATCAACTTCATTTTTAACACTCTTTTTTTCTCTCTTCACTCACTATTTCGGAAAACTAAGGAAATCTTTCCGTAATTCCAATCACTTTATTGGCTCATGCTCGTCCAATCCCAGCGCGGCTCACACCAACCAACCAATTACAGCACAATACACACCCACTATTCTGACCAATGCCAGCACGACTTTTGTGACGTCAGTATAACTCCTACTACTGACCCTCCCTTTCCAAAAATATTACAACAATGTAAAACAAAGTTTTTCTAACTAAATTCTTATTAGAAACGACACAAAACAGCGCCTTTGTCTGCTCCACTAATAAAGAGATAGTTCAATTACTCTAAAGATTTCCTTTTGCTTCGAGTAAAATAACGACCAACGTCACTCCACTCCCAAACAAGTGAAAAGAGGTCTTAGTACTCCTCTAGGGATAAGGCCAAAGTTTTGAAGAGGATTTTTTCTTAAAAGAGGTCTTGGTACTCCTTTGGGGATAAGGCCAGAGTTTCAGAAGCGGACTTTCCACTATATCATACACTCTCCTTACAAAAGAGTAAGTCCCTAAAATAACATCAACAGCCTTTCACTGTTCGATATTACAACAACAGACAAAGAACTTCCAGTTTGGTATTTCTCCACACTATGACTGTGCCACAACGGCTTAAATTAACATCCCGGGATCTTAGGCAACTCCGTACCCGTACTTCCAGACTACATAAAAACAAAGACACTAAGGGGCCCATTACGATGTCGGGCGGAGGCACTACCGCCGTGCTGTCGGAGACAAAAACCGCTAGTTACCGTCCGCCAGCAACGGCCCACATGACCGCCAAATTAGGATGTGAAAAGTCAGCCAAACACCGCCCGTAAGCCTGCGACGCCGCCCGCCATCAAAGTGCGCCCGTCCACGTAGCGGCGTGAGCCAATGGAGACACACCGTCCGACGAAATGACGTACCGCCCGGCGTCCAAATTACGATGCCACAACCAAACAGCCTCACCGGCAAAGAGACACCGCACGAGATACCAAGGCGGAAACCCGGCAGTTGAGTACGGAGACAAAAAAGGCGGCCCACCCCGAAATGAATCCTGCTCTCCAGGCCATCCCCATGCTGTACCTGATGCACCACCTAGGAGTGAACGCGCCACGACGACGCAGGTAGGCAGACACACAACAAGGGCACGCAAACACTGCACACAATGCAAGGGTGGAAAAACTGTACATGGCCCCCCCAGACACCCCTGTGTGGACAGGACACATCCACCACTGTACCCACACATGTCCTACCTGTTAAAATAAAACAACTCGCAACATCCTGGGCACCCACTACCTGGGACCAGGAAGTGACGTCCCCGTCTCGGCACCGCAGCGCAGCGGTGATGACGCAGGTACACATGCGCACAACGCAGAGGCCAAAGACAGCGCCACGCATGGGCTGCACACAAACACCACAGGGTCACAACTACACACCCCACATACCAGCACCACCCTGAAGGCACATGTCACGTGGCCTTCCTGCATCAATCATGTCCCCAACTGACAACTCACAGTTGTCAACTGGATGTCACACAAGTGTCCTGAACAGAGGAGTAATGTGATGGCAAAATAGGACACACCCTTGTGTGCAAAACATGGAGAAGCACACGGCGGCTGCTACATAACAGCGCAGAATATGGACATTGTCCGCAAAAGGCACGCCAGTCTCATCCAAAAATACCTATTCCATCCTGCTCGCAATATCAAGCCATGCGATGTACAAAATAGAAAAACCCTGCTGCCTGAGAACAGGTGTTCCCAATTACTACACCCACACAGAAGCCTCAATGTACAGCGGCAACGGAGTGTCCCGCCCACACACGGGGGAGCAGATAGCACTGAATGGCCTTCCATTCCTACTCTGAAATCACATTGCAACAAATTCTGCAGGAGAATGGAGCCATTGTACCAACAAGAAGCCAAACATAGCCATGCAGAGTAAACCTTCCACTGGCAGATAGCGCCTAACATGAAAGAAAGATAATACTACAAAATACAATTATACCACTCCTCCTTGTGGGTCAAATGCAAGTAATCTGGAAAGAGTCAGACACCACTGGCCTTGACCATTCATTGAAGCATGTGGGATGAGGGCCTGTGTCCTTCGCCCAAGCTAGACCCCAAGTCCTGCCGCCGTACATCCATTCCAGAATTCCCAGCATCGTCGGAGGTTGCACTCTGCTGACTGCTCAGGCAGCCGGAGCATGCCATCACATCACCCTGTAGCAAAATGTGGTACCCCGACTCGAGCCCTGGACTGTGCAGGCAAACTGTCCTATTGGCTCTGCGATATGTGTGAGTTGAATGACACTCGTTGGTGGGGGATGGCTCGGAGGTCCGTCACCCTGAGGCCCATATCTCACTCTATGGGTCCCTTGTCAATGGCAGCGGATGTAATGACTATGCGCCGGGGTGGGTCTACCTTTCATCTGGGATGGTGTCTGCGGCCTGGCCCGCTAGGGCAGCTACAGCTTCTGTGTTAAACAAAACAGGCTGATGGCAGTGATTAAACAACGCAGCCAGCACCTCTGTCCTAGTTTATAATTGTATAGGGCAAATAGTCCTCCGGCGTGCTCAATATCAATACCGTGCCACCCACAGCATTATGTAAGTGCATGGAGAACAAGTCCTCCATGTACAATAGTCATTTTATTCAAGACAGAGCACAGCACAATAGATTAAATTCCTGACATCCGTCAGGAAAAGTTTTTTAATGCTAAACAAAATAGTCAAATATCATACACAATGTACAATCAATTCTGAATCGTGATAGCGTTGACACGTAGATGTAGTAAGCAGAAAACAGCCGACACGTGTTTCGTCGCTATGCGACTTCCTCAAGGCCAAATCTCGTATAAGTAGGAAAATGCAGTCAAAAAGCGTCTTTCGTCTTGTAAGTATCAAGAACAAGTAAGCAGTATCCACGAGTCTTGTAATTCAAAGTTTTGACAGTTTAAAGCGGGAACAAAATCAATCCAAACAGCAAAAAACCGCAATGATGGGCGGAAGGAAAGCCATATGGTAAGGCTCCTATACACACTGTACCGCAACGTAGACCGATAATAATCGTGCTACGTCCTGCTCGTTCCGATTCATACTTGTCTGAATCGGAACTTGAGCAGGACGTAGCTACGATTATTATCGGTCTACGTTGCTGGTACAGTGTGCATAGGAGCCTTACCATATGGCTTTCCTTCCGCCCATCATAGCGGTTTTTTGCTGTTTGGATTGATTTTGTTCCGCTTTAAACTGTCAAAACTTTGAATTACAAGACTCGTGGATACTGCTTACTTGTTCTTGATACTTACAAGACAAAAGACGCTTTTTGACTGCATTTTCCTACTTATACGAGATTTGGCCTTGAGGAAGTCGCATAGCGACGAAGCACGTGTCGGCTGTTTTCTGCTTACTACATCTGCGTGTCAACGTATCACGATTCAGAATTGATTGTACATTGTGTATGATATTTGACTATTTTGTTTAGCATTAAAAAACTTTTCCTTTCGGATGTCAGGAATTTAATCTATTGTGCTGTGCTCTGTCTTGAATACAGCTTCTGTGTGTTGCAT
This sequence comes from Calotriton arnoldi, assembly GCA_963921515.1. NCBI lineage: Eukaryota > Metazoa > Chordata > Amphibia > Caudata > Salamandridae > Calotriton > Calotriton arnoldi. The sequence goes on along the minus strand of CAWUFW010000831.1, from coordinate 3,127,279 downwards.
GTGGTGTATCCGGACTCCGGAGACTGTCATGCATTGTCACTGTAGTCCAGGGCTCGAGTCGGGGTACCACGCGGGTGGACGGAGTCCCCCCACTTATTTTACCGCGAGCTCGATAACTGGAGCAAATGGAGCCACACATTCACTCTTTGGCCTCTCTGGGGCGAGATCGGAGCTGCTGGTGCACGCGCTGGCTTCTCTGATGCAAACACATATAAGGGGTGAGCGAGGGGAGGCAATGAGTCTGACGGTGCAAGTCACCTTTCGTGATGTCACTTCCTGTCGTGACGTCAGCGTCCCCCCACTTCTTTTTTTAGGACTCGTGCCCTGCAGTGTTGTCAGATGTGCCACTTTCCAGGGGGGTGGAGAAAGGGTCAGGAATGTCAGCCTGAGATTGGCCCAGTTGAAGGCCCACCTTGACTGGGGAGGACAACCATTGGACAGTCTGGTGTAGCCCACCCACGCGTACATGTAGGCCCTCCATGAACTATGTCACCTGCGGCAAGGTGATGTCATGGGCAATGAAGTTATTGAGGAGAGCTGTCTGCCCCAAGCAGAGATGCCGCACAAGCTCAACAGACCCAGCACTGAGGGCAGCAGGGGTCACATGTGCAGGGGCAGCTGTACCTGGTGTGAAGGACACTCTATCCTTCATCCTTGTGCCGACACGTGTTGCACCAGTGGAAGTAGATGGGAGGGCGGGCATTGGCCTCCGCGTGGCTGAAGAGGAGCCAGAGTCCACGTCCCCTGTGCTAGCAAACATGGATGCATCACCTCTGTCCTCAGATGACGCAGAAATTGCCGTCTCGGCCTGTGATTCATCCAGCACACGTCTGGCCCCTCCGAGGCGCTGGTCACATCTGTCTCACTCAGCTCCTGTGCAGCTGCTTCATCCGATGCCTCACCACTGTTGACCGTCCCTGTCCCTCAGCACCCATGGGAGATGCTACATGAGAGAGAGCGAGGTGGCCTCACTCATTTGGCATCAATTAAACAGACATGTGCAAGGGAAGCAGCACAGAACATTCCCAAATACACATGTTGCACGATACCTGTGCAATTGTATACAGCCACCACAATCAACACGTAATGGCTGGGGTACAGGAAATGAAGCCGCTAATAAGTGGCACATGTGTTGTGCACATAGCACAACACCCGCCCTGTGTCACCCTGCGACCATAGCCACAAATCGCTGTGTGCACACCCACTGTCCTGATGGTGGCAAGGATGACCACTACGTAATTTGGCCAAGGACATACCTGCATGGAGCAGAATGGGACACCACTCACACAGACTGCAACATGACAGTCCACAATGGTCATGAGCCCATGCCAGCCACCTGTCGTTCACACGAGCACAACTACTGTTGCACAGTGTGCCGGATGTGTAAGTACAAGGAATATGAGGTGAGGCATCGCACACATATGTCCGAACGAAATCAGAGTAGGCACAGTGCCTCAAACATACATGTGAATTGTCACTCCTGCCTACTACAGGTTGTTCCTGAGGGCTACGACTCTGAATGCATTGACAATGCAGAGTGCTCAAATTACATCTTGACCCTCAGGAATCGCATATGCATGTCAGATGCACCCAGCACAGAGTACACTTACAACCCACTGCATCACACAACAAACATCACATTACCCAGATTATGGGTAGGCTGTGGACACATGCTGCCTCTCACAGCAAAAGACACCATCCCACAATACTGTACACTTGCTTGCTGCTGATGCCCCTACAAACGTGCATCCGGCACAGGCTGTGTGACTGTCAAGATGCAGACCATTAGTGGTGAAATGCAGCGCCGTGCTAACCTGACAATACGAGGGGGCATCCCCCGATTCGTCTCCGCCACGTAGTCGCTCATTCGGCAGATGACGTCACACCCTTTGTGGAATTGGCTGCACTGTCGGTTACACATACACAGATCCATCAACTTGGATGCAATGGCTCATCACAAGGCCTTGGGCTGGAGGACTTCCAACTGCAGGGATGGTACACAAGAGGGTTGAAATATCACTCATACACTTCTCATCATCACTCACATCCACCAATCACAGTGGCATGATGCTGACCCATCCAAAGTACTCAGAGATGTGTAACAGAGCCAAGAAGTAATCGGACATGGCATAACAGCATGTGTACACCACACGTGAATGCATGCTGGTGGGAGTGTGTACACAGTACCTGTCCATCCCATTCACATGCAGGATGCCAGCACATTGAGCAATGTGTAGTCTGCCCACATCTACTGTCCATTGTCAGGTGGACCAACACATAGATCACAAGGCAACACATCTTTGTGGGTGGACTCACTGTGTCCAACACTGCGCAGCCCTCAACGTACTCGCCCTGTGAATGGCTCACCCCGCAATGGAGGTCACATTCAGTGCCACTATCTCTCACACACATCCCTATCACAAGGCCTGGAGTGTTCAATCGACAGGGCTGAGTTTGCGCATTTCCGGAGAGTTGTGAACAAAAGACACATGTAACGCACTGTACAGTCAGTGTTGTTTCCTTCTAGGATTGGGCGGTCAATGTACAGCCCAGGTCTGCTGAGACTGAGAAGGCCAGCAGGGACCCAGCCAGCCATTCACACAAGCAATAACTGCTCTGAGTCCTGCATTGCCAAGTGGCTGCGTCACTGGATGTCTGACATGAAAATGCCATGTACCACCACTCAGGACATGCATGGGAAAGCACCAGAGAGCCGACATACCCCTTCCACCTGTAGTAAGCATGGTAAGCAGTGCATGTTGGAACCCCACAGGCTCTGACTCATAGTGCTGCGGATCAACGACATGTGTGTCCCCCACATGCACTCCCACACACACTGTAGTTGTCTTACACACACAACTTTTGCAAGGAATAGCCTTGGGCAGTGTGCGTGGAGCTAGGAATCCAGGATCTCCAGCTCCTGCTGGTGAGTGGACCTGGACATATCTTCAGAGTCGTCGACATGAAGGTGGACAGGTGGCAGCAGCAGCAGGTGTTGTTGAGGGATGCCAGGTAGCAGTCCCTGAAAGCTGTGGTAATGCCGGTCTCCCTCCCACACTCATATAGCCCCCTGGGGCTGTTTCAGTGGGTCCAAGCTGCTGCAATTGGTGTACCATGTCTGTCTACTTCAAATGCACACAATGGCCTGCTCCGAGCTGTCCCGGTACGCTTACCTCTATAGTCGAACACGCAGGATGCAACCGCGAGGGCCATTAGAGTTGGCCTCAAGGGCCTGGTCCATGGCGGGTACAGTCCGCTGGTGCCATGTGGAATCCACAGTTTAATGTGCGCCATGCATTTGCAGGTGTGGACATGATTTGTGTGTGGGAGCATGTCCACACTAGACAGGGCCACTTCATGCTGTGTGCATAGGCATTGACGGACAGTGCTCAGCCTCCACATGTCTGTTGGCACATCATCATGTACACATTAGCATGGGAGCATGGGATGTGCATATGCACACACATGCCATATTTCTCAATGTACATCTCCCACTTGGCACGTGCAACGTTACGTGTCACTTGTGATGTGTATTTGTATTCACACAGCTGTGTTGTCATGGAGTTGTCAATGTGTACACCTGTCAATGTGTGTTGGAGGTGTGATAGGTACAGTGCTGTACATTGGGTGAACTAGGGACATAATTGACTGTCTCATATCCCATTGTGCAACAGGACCCACTTGTTTGGGCCGCTCAGCCTGTGTACATTGTGTTGTTGGTGTGTGCCATACTCAACCAGCCTCGGAAGCTGTGTCAGGTACAGCAGCTAGGTATATTGCCGTGGTGTTGCCGCTTCCCACATATGCAGTCTGAAATCATCATCATGCCTTTCAAGCTATTATGGCCTAAATCCCCATGTGCATGCTCATAGCAATGGTTTGTGTCAGTGGTCATTGCTATTGGTAAGGAGACCTGTGTAAGAGTATTGTAGCTGTGCTGTCCCTACTTGTCAGCTGTTCTGTGATTCTATTGCTTTGTCAGTAATTTTAGTTTTGTGTATGTGAAAATGCCATGTGGTGTGTTGCATTGACATGTGTCCACTTCCATCTGTCCTAGGAGGAGACCAAACATACATCGCCCCTACCAATTGCTGGCAGACATGGAGGATGTGGAGGTTATTAAGAAATTCCGTCTGGACCGACCCACCCTGCATCACCTATGTGCAATGTTGGAACCCCACCTTCGTCCTCGGAGGGTGTATCCTACAGCATTCACCCCCACGGCTAAGGTGATGGCTGCACTGCATTTTTTCGCAACCGGATCTTTCCAACACACGGTGGGCAGTGGAGGTGGGATGTCCCAGCCCATGTTCAGCATGGTGCTACGGGATGTCCTGTCAGCTATGATGCTCTACAGGAACCGGTACATCCGATTCCCCAGGGCTCGTGATTTGGTGGCAGTGAAGGGTGCTTTCTATGCCCTTGGGCGCATCCCCCACATTGTTGGTGCAATTGATTGCACCCATGTTGGCCTTGTTGCACCACAGGCCATGGAGCACATCTATAGGAACCGGAAACAATTCCACTCCCTGAATGTGCAAGTGGTGTGCCTGGCGGACATGATTATCACATACGTGTGTGCGAAGTTTCCCGGATCCGCCCATGACTCGCACATCATGCACCACAGCATCCTCCCACGAATGATGACCAATCTTCAACCGGACCGTGCATGGATTGTTGGTGAGTATGCATACTCGTGTAGCGTGCTGGGTGTGACATGCTGTCTTGTATCCTGTTGGAATTGCAATGATTCCCTGTGTTTCTCACACCCAGGTGACTCTGCATATCCTAACGGGCCTTGGCTGCTGAGCCCACTACGTAATCCTAGGACACCAGCTGATGTCAGATACAATGAGGCACATGGGAGGACCAGACGTGTGGTGGAGCGGACTTTTGGACTCCTGAAGTCCAGATTCAGATGCCTGGACCGCACCGGGGGTGCACTGGCATACTCCCCACAGAAGGTGTGCCAGATAGTTGTGGCATGCTGCATGCTGCACAATCTCGCGATTCGCAGGCAGATCCCCCTGATAGTGGATGACGGTGATCAGCCAGGGCCCCCGCCTGCAGACCAAGCCGTGTCCAGTGACGAGGACAGTGGAGAGGAGGAAGCAGTGAATGAGCGTCAGCAGCTCAGCGCCCGCTACTTCACTTGACGGTGAGTGACCATGAACGACGGCTGATGTTGCTGTACTTGTGTAGGTGTATGTGTGCATCGTCACGGCGGCCTATTGTTCACTGAGTGCTGTGTGGCAATGGTCCATGTACAGGGTAGAATGCCACTGACAGTGGCTGTAGCATTGTGCCCTGTTGCTCTGTGAGATGTGTGTACATTGCTTAAACTTGATTACAAGTACTGTGTGATGAGTGTGTGAAACACACATTCAATGGACTCTTCTTGTTCTGTTTTTCACCCCTAGGTCCCTACAGCCTCTCCTGGCCTATCGACATACCACACTCCAGATGCATTTCTGATCATGGTGACGGTTGCACATCCTTGCTTAAACACAGAGCAGATAAAACAGAATGTGATCCAGGTGTATTTATTTTAAGCGGTGACATGTGATTGTGGGCAAGGTGATCACAAAAGTGGTGCATGCTGAAACAATGAGTTGACGGTCATGTCCGCGTGATGGTCAAGGTGTCCCCATGTTGTTCTGGGTCCACAGTCCGACAGACACATGCCATTCACATGGCAGTGTGGGGTAGGACAGTAGTCCAAGTGAATGCAGTAGATGGCCACCGTGGCTGGCTGACTCACTGGCGTTTGGAGCGTGCGAAGTCATCTCTGGACACCTGTTTCCTCTTCGGACGACCCCTTCCACGTTTGAGAGGGGGGTTGTGTTTGTGGGCTGCTGGTGGTGGCTGAGGATTGCCCACTCGCTGTGGACGCAGGGGAACTGGATGTTGCACAACCCTGCGCCCCAGCAGGTGGTGGCGGAGGTGGTGTGGTTGGCCTTGATTGGGCCCTCACCACCACCACTAGCTGGCCCATGAGGTCGACAAGTTGGCCCATACGGGTCACGAATTGGCCCATATGGGCGTCCATGGACCTCAACACCCCAAGGACTTTCCGCGTCTGCAGCTGACCGGGCCCATTGTCCCTGGGCCTCTTCATAGGCCCCAAGGACTCTGGCGATTTGCGGCAGGGCTTGGCTCCCAGGCTCTGATGGCGTTGGCCTGATCCTGCTCCTCCCACCTGAACTGCTGCCACCGACCTGCCCACTCACCACATTGGTCACCCGGGGGCTCGTTCTGGCTCCCAGGGCGATGTCGACGTGCGTACCACCCCTTGCGCAGGGTGAGTGGTCAGGGAGGCCCTGGTGGTGGTGGTGGTTGCGGCGGTGGTGGTGGCCGCAATGACCGTGGCAGCAGGGGCCTGGGACTGGTCACCAGCCCTGGGAGATGGGTTGGTGGGTAGGAGGGGTCCTGGGGAGTGGTTGCGCCCTGCCACACCAGATGTGCCTGGTCGGGAGTCCTCGTTCGAAGAGGTGTCCAGGTCTTCCACATCCGTGAGTCCGGGTGGAGGGCTTGTGGACTGGCTGTGATGGCTGCTGTCTCCCTCTCCAGCATCATGCTGTTCGTCACCTGTGGGGCGGAGACATAAGGTTATTGTGTTGCACCTTGCAAGGTTTGTGTTAGATGTCTGACATTCACAGTTTGTGCACAGTTGTGCACTGATTTCCCAGATGCGTGTGTATGGCTCTACAATGTGTGTGCGTGATCAAGGCAATGGAATAGTGTGATGGGTGCATATGGCATGGGACGGATTTGGAATGCCAATCGGTGTGTGTTGCAGTACCCCTACATTTTGTGGCTTTGGTGGACACTGGGTACAGCCCCATGAACGCTTTTGAGATGAAATATGGTTTTGGGTTTCAAATGAAACGCTTTGAAACGCAGATGGCAAAAGGGGTATAGCCCCATCAACGCTTTTGAGGTGAAATATGGTTTTGTGGTACATACTGTGACATATGGGTGCAGAAGGGGACATGTGTTTTGGCCACACAACACTACAGAGACAAAGGTGTGTGTATGTCTGACATACCCAGCATATCTGCTCACTGTTATCATTTAGGGACATTACACTGCAAGCATTGTAGTGAGTGAGTAATGGTTGTGTGCCACACAACGTATTGCAGATGGGACAATTCCTTGGTGTGCGGGCTACCCTCAGCCATGTGCAGCAATGCAGTGCTCTTGGGGTGTTGACTATATTAGGTATGTTGTAAATCACAGTGTGATGTGCGCTTCAGACACTGCAGACAAATTTGTGGTCATCGGCAGGAATCTTTGCTGAACTACTGTATATGGGACAACTGTTTAGATGATATACCTTTCATGACACTGGGGCTGAAAGATGAGATGGATGAGATTTTGAATGTGCATTGTGTAGCTGTGTGGTTCATGGGTCCAGTGGTGTATGTGACAATACTGTGGTTCCACTCTGTTACATTGAGACAAGATAGACTTACATGGGTGATGTTGTACAATGTCAACGGAACAAGCAGACACGACTACATGGACAAGACTTCGATGGTGTTGCTGATGTGTGTGATGACTGGCACAGTGCACGCCATGTGGGTCAGTACTCCAGTGAGACTTGTGCATGCAGACGTGACTCCTTACGTGTTACTGTATTTGAGATGGCTCATGTGGGCTATGACTCTGTAATTCATGTCCGTGTGCACATTAGTCACATGATTATGACAGGGAGCAGGGCTACCTGTTCCTCTGCTACGTGACATGTCCCAAATGTTAGTCGTAGTACAGTCCTCATGCCTACAGACACCCCGCCCTGTACAGTAGTCTACCTACTTGTTGGTTTGGAGGGAGCAATGCAATGGCTACCACATGGTTATGAGAGGGAGGGGTGCTCCATCTTGCTGGTCTGTGGGAGTGGGGGCCGTGTTGTGAGTTGTGGTGATGGCTTACCACCCACAGACACCCCTCCATGTAGGAAACATATCTACCTGTCGGGTGAAGGTGTGCACTGCAATTGCTGACACATGGGTGTGGGGAGTGCTCCATCTTGCTGCGCTGTAGGACTAGGGGCCTGGTGGGGGTTGTACTTCTGCAGTCCCCCTCCGATACACGGACTTTGTGGTAAGGCTACTTACCTGTTACTTGTTGGTTAGTGCAGCTATGGCTGACACATGAGTGTGGGTGTGGGGAGGGCTCCTTCCGGCGCATCTAGGGGTACAAGGGGACCTGGTGGGAGTTGTGGTGCTGGCTGACTGTACACATGCCTCCATGGTTTTGTTTGTTGGTACCTTTGGGCTGAGTGTGTGGGAGTGTCTGTTGCATGTGTGAGAGATGTCTTGTGGATTGTGTACTGGACATGGGGGTGTTTGGCCCTCGGAGCTATGGCATTCTGGTAGTGCATGACAGTACATAGCGGTGTGCTGGTATACATTTGTTTGTACTTACCAGCCTCCACTCCCCTGGTATTCCGGTGAGACTCTCCGGATGTAGAATGCCTCGCACCTTCTCCTCCCACGCCTTGAAGGTCTTGAATGGCACGGGATTTCCGCCGCCAGTCCTGTCAGCCAGCTCACGATTCTTGGCCTCCTTCTTCCTGACCACGCTTTTCAGGTTGTGCCACCTCTTTGTAATTTCACCCCGGTTGCGTGGCACGTTCCCAACTGCATTCACCTGGTCTACGATCCTGCTCCACATTCTGTTTCTGGTGGCTACTGGTGTCTGTTGGACCTGGTTCCCATATATTTGTGGGTGCACCTTGATGATCTCGTCGACCATGACCGTCAACTCAGTGGCAGTGTACTTAGGCATTCTTTGTGTTGCCATGGTGTGTGGTTTGGTATTTGTGGTGCTGGTGTGGTGTGTGGTGTGTGATGTGCAGGGGGTTAGTGGTGCCGGTGTTTCAGTGGTGATGGTGGTGGTGTTGTTGGTGATGAGTGTGATGTGTGCGTGCGTGTGGTATGCTGCTTTCCTTTGTGGCTCTCTGGGTTCTCTGCTGTCGTCTTCGCTTTGTAGTAGTGCAAGGGTTTGTGGTCTGTGAAGGGGCTGCTTTTGTACTCACCTATGTGGGTGTGTCATGATGGGCTGTCATTTTCAGGTGTATTGTGCCTGGTGTCCTGGGATTTGTAGTGTTTTTTGTTTTGCCAGGGGGGATGTGTCTTTGGGATGTGTTCTGTGTTTGGGTATTTTGGCGTAGTTTGCTGTGTGGACTTGTTGGCCATGTTGTGTGTATTTCTTTGGTCCGCCAATGATTTCTGTGCATGGACGTGGCCGCCAGGCCTTCCGCCGTGTCAGTTATTCATCTCTGTTGTTAACCGTGGCGGGCGGGAAATATGTAGATTTTCCGCGCTCATGTCGGGGAGATCATAATTTCACGGCCGGTGTTTCGGTCGTCAGGGCGGGCGGATTTGGGTTGTCGGGCGGGATTGCGTCCGTGGTGGACGGATAATCTTCTACTCTGACATGGACGGGCGGAATTGTGTGTGTTTTTACCGCCGCGGGCGGAGGTTGCTTCGCGACATCATAATTGCTCGGTCGGTATTCCCATGGTGCAGGCGGGCGGTTTTTTCAGGCTATAGTAGATGGCGGATTTTTTACCGCCGGTTATCGTAATGGGCCCCTAACTTTCCGTATTAGTAATCAATAGTCTTAAATCAATAAATTATTGATTTGCCAAAATAACCAATATAACCATCAATTTCTGCTACCAAAACTGATCCAGCGTTTCAGGACTAGAAATTTCTTAAGACAAGGCCCAATTACCATTACCCAACAAGACCCTTCACGCTGGGTTAGTGTAATTCCAAATTAATCCAAAACTTACCAATCTCACTCGTATATACTTTCATCTCTAGAATACCAAAATTGGCGATGCAATCTTTATATAGTTGATTACATTTGGCAAATCAAACCTCAGGAATAAATCACTCCTAATAAAGATAGACTCATTTGTAAATTTATAATGTTTATCTAAATAATGTGAAATAATGCTCTTTAGTACAAACACACCGTATAAACCATTGATCGTCACAAAGCAGACAAAATCAGAAGAGAAAATGACAAATTCATATCAATGACAATGCATAAAGGAGTGGATAGGCGAAGAGACAAAAGATTCAGAGACAAAATACATTTGCTAATGCTTATGCAAATTCAGATTTCAGTCTATTCATACCCAATAGGAATAGGAAATCTACTCTCTGGCCATGAGAGCAGCAAGGCCCCTCAAGAAGATTTGAAGAGGCAAAGACTAAGTCAGTAATCAGTAGACAGGAAACAGAAACAGCAAACCGACGACAACGACGATCTCCCAACAGTTTCACAAGTCAGTCTCCTAAACCCCTCCCACCAGGCACCTCAATTATACCCTAAAACCCAAATGTCCAACCCTCACAAGTATCAAACTAAAGGTTTTCTTCACAGTTGATTGGTTAAGGAAGGGGATGTATGGTCACACCATTCTCAGCATGTTCGCCAGACTAAATGTCCCATTGTTTTTATTTAATCAATTACATAAACTTCCACCCCAGGAAACACTAATCTGAGCCACTGTTATTTTCTTCCTCTTCTCTGGCAAATGTTGCAAACTTTGTATATCTTTCTCGCTGAGCGCCTCTCTGCAGAGGAAGCTTCCCTCTATTTGTCGCATTGCTCTTTCATACTGGTTTTTGGCAGGCACTCAGGACTGGAAGGACAGAATAGCATTCCATCTCCTTAGTCACTCTTGGATTTTATTTAAACGTTTCTAATTTCCAGTGGCTTCTTAATCCATTATTTGACATGCAGAATTTGCGAACCGTTTCTTCTAAACAGAGCAAACACAAACATTATTACTCACTTATAATGCTTTTTCTCTACGCACCAACCCAATGCTGCATTAATCCCTGCGCAATCCATATTAGTTATTACTACCTTTTCTTTATAGACGTTAATAACGTGCACAAAAGCATCATCAGTAAGCATTAGTCCTTTTTGTTTTCATTAGTCAAAAGCATTTGTGGCCTACTATTATTACTTTAATACGCGTTTGCGCATTAGCCTTTTTCCACATGTTAGGCTTTTTCCGCATAAATTTTCACTGCACACAGTTAGTATATATTACTGAGGGTTCAATCCGAGCAGGTTTTATTTTCGCGAAAACCCTGCTCCATCACAGGTTATGAGGCTCCCACACAGTAAACGGTCAAATTCCAGGTGATCAGAAAGCAAAAAATCAGGGCGGAATAGATGGTCAGAACCACCTTCTCACAAAAATCATATTATGAAACGATATTTTCAGTGAATTCACTCATTAATAATATGAGAAATGTTTCCTGTTTATCTGAAAAGGAGCCCGAAATATCTTCATGTGTTAAACGTAATGGGGCAACCCGGTGTCCCTCAGAACTTGGGTATACGTTTTCTAAAGGAAAAATGGTTCTGTCGGGGTATCAATTACTTAGGACAAGTAGCAACAGCTTACTTATAACCAATATGAATAATTTACAAAGAAAAATAAATAAAGATATAACACACACCAAAGATTTTTGAATCAATAATGTATTAAAAGAAAAACAAATAATAAAGGCTGTCGCAATTTATAATTTCGATTGCAATACGTGACTGTGGTGCAACAGTGACATGTGGTGAATGGTGATAAATATAATCCACTATATACAGAAACAATTGTGCAAAAAATGGGGAGGGGGAGAGAGAAAGATTTCATAAATGTCCTTATTATTAGCACATATGCTTAATGATCCAATGACGAATGGAACTGTGATCATAAGCGTTGTGTGGACATATACAATACGCCGACGTTTCGACCCTGTATATCGCGCAAGAAGTGAAAGTGCGTCCAGGCGGGTCTTCCTCAGGGCAGGAGGGGGAGAAATGGCAGCCTAAGGATTGATTTAAAAGGCAGCGTCAGGTGTGTGTTATAAACCGAAATATGAGTTCACTATGTAGCTTTTAAGGCATAAAGCTTACCCAAAAGTAGATTCCTAGGTGGCCCTGCGATTAATAATTTCTTAGTCAGGTATAGGTAGGAAATTAATTCATAAGGATCTCCACCAGCCGGTTTGGAGCCTATTGGAAAGTGAAAAACTGAATCAGTGACTAACAATAGTGCTATTGTTAATTATACAACACGAGTCTTAGAGGGCTGTGACATACCTCAGAGATAAACTGTATTAGACTTCCACCCGTCGGTTGGAGTCGATTTTGTGCCAGTCCGATGTGTTTCTAAAGTAAATAATGAGCATTGCATAAGTCATGGTTTGAAAATAACACGAGAGCGCAAAGCGTGCTTTGTTCAAAAGATCCCTAATTAGTTCTCACCGTGATCTGGAATTCAAGCCTCCTTCTGTCCGTGGTTTATTTCGGAAATGAGGGGCTGAAAGAACTGAGGCTATAAATAGCCTACCTAGCGTGTGATGGACGTGCACGCTAGCTCGTGTCTCCTTAAGATGTGTAAGCATGGTGGAGCAGCTCGGTTATCCTGTCAAGGAACCGGGCTGCTCATCGCAAGGATGTAATCAATTACCCAGCCTGTCGAGAAACAGTGTCTCAGGCATGCGTGTGGGTTTACACTAAATAAGAAGCACCGTGTAGATAGCTGTAATGAACTGAGACTCAGTTGGCTGATTTGTGTGTTCTCCTAAGTACAGTTTGATGACATTATATGGACATGATGACGTGGGTTAGGGAATAACACAAAAAAGATATACACTAATTAAAACATGTAAATACTTTCGAAAATTTAGAAATTACCATAGTGCCTGTATGGTGAATTTTACACTCTTATGGCACTATTTCTGATGCTGCATCATGTAAAATAAACGAACAGTCTATGACAGTGAATACTATGCAGGATGTGACACAAATGCGTGTGAATGATTAAAACAAGTAAATTCTTTTGCAAATATGAAAGTGCCAAAATGCACTTATTGACACATTTTACACGTGGATGTCATACAATTTATACGGCAATATGTGCTACTTTACACTCTTAGCCCATTTACTGATGCTACATCATGTTAAACCATAGTGCCTGTATGGTGAATTTTACACTCTTATGGCACTATTTCTAATGCTGCATCATGTAAAATAAACGAACAGTCTATGACAGTGAATACTATGCAGGATGTGACACAAATGCGTGTGTAATGATTAAAACAAGTAAATTCTTTTGCAAATATGAAAGTGCCAAAATGCACTTATTGACACATTTTACACGTGGATGTCATACAATTTATACGGCAATATGTGCTACTTTACACTCTTAGCCCATTTACTGATGCTACATCATATTAAATCAAGTTACAGATTAGATCAAGAATAGTCTGTAGCAGTGAAATTCTGGACCAACTATTATATAAGATCGATGACATAAATAGGCATTGATTCAAGTTATGCTTGGTATATTTAAAAGTACATAGCAAGGCAATGCATAGTGAGGCTGGTATGTACTGTACAGTGAGATCTAAAGTTTAACCATTTGCCTGTAAGTTTCCTCAAACTCATTTAACCCTGTGTTTACAGAGTCCAGAGTGTAAATCCATCTGCATTCATTTAGGTTTAGTTGTGAGACCATACTGCCTCCTCTGGGGTCAGGGTGATTTTCTCCAGCACCCACCACTGTAGGTCATCCGCAGTGTGATTGTTCTGGGAGAAGTGCTCTACCAAGGGAGCTCCTTGGACCTTGCAGCGGATCCTACTGCGGTGCTGCAGAACTCTTGCCTTGACCTTTTGGGTGGTTTGGCCCACGTAGATCTGATTACACGGGCATCGTATGGCATAGATAACGTTATTACTATTGCAATTGCTGTATTGTCTCAGATGGTAAGTTTTTCCCATATGTTGAAATGATGAGCCAATCATTGCAAAATCACACGCTTTGCAATTACAGCATTTAAAATGACCAATCAATGGCGGTAGGTTAAATTGCTGCCTGATGTCCGGCGGTTTCTCAGTTTCTAAGTATGAGCTGACAACAAAATCTTTGATATTTTTTGCTCTTTTAAAGGCAAAAAGAGGTTTTTCTTGGATTTCAATTTCAGTACCTACTAAATTCCAATATTTCAGTAGTACCTTCTTGATTTCGTGGCTGCGTGTATTGAATGTGGTCACGCAAACCAACTTCTCAGTGTCTTCCACTGGTGGTTGTATCTCTAAAAGGGTTTCCCTTGGGCGGTACCAAGCCCTTTTCCTTGATCTATTAAGTAGGCCTTTGGGGTAACCACGGTCCCTTAGTTTTTTGATCAAAACATCCGTCTCCCTGTAAAAATCACTTCTCCTTGAGCAATTTCGTCTCAGTCTTAAAAATTGTCCATAGGGTAAATTGTCTCTAAGGCTTCTCGGATGGTGTGAGTCATACTTAAGAGTGGTGTTGCGTTCTGTTGGTTTCCTGTACAATGTAGTGATGAGCCTCCCGTCTTCATTCAGCAGTGTGATGTCCAAGAAATCGATAGTTTCATTGTTGTAGGACATAGTGAATTGGATGTCGATGGTCCGTGCATTAAGCCATGTTTTGAATTCAGCTAGTCTCTGTTCTGTGCCTGTCCATACCATCAGCACGTCGTCAATGTACCGCTTCCATACTGATATATTGTTCAGAAAGGGATTTGTAGGATCGTATAGGTATGTGTCCTCGTAGTCATCCATGTAGAGATTAGCTAGACTAGGGGCAAATCCAGCCCCCATAGCTACACCCTTACATTGTAAGTAGTAGGTGTTTTGAAAGACAAAATAATTCTTTTTCATTGATATTTTCAGTAACTCAACCAGAAATTCGGTTGGGATCCACACTGGTGCTGGTCGTTTCTCTAGTATCCTTTGTATTACATCAATGGCGTGCTCCTGGGGAATACTTGTGTACAGGGAGGAGACGTCTAGGGTGGCTAGAAACTGTGTCTGCTTATCAAAAGGTTGGTTTTCCATCAGTTGTATAGTGTGCATTGTGTCTCTTAGGTAGGATCGTGTCTCCACCACAAAAGGCTGTAGAATGCTGTCCAAAAATTGATTCAGGGGCTCCAGGATTGAGCCACACCCTGATATGATCGGGCGGCCTGGTGGTTTTCGTAGGTCTTTATGTATTTTAGGTAGTGTGTATATGGTAGGTATCCTCGGTTCACTCTTGTTCAGAAAGTTGTATTCATGTTGTGACAGAAAACCTTCTGTCAGACCTTGATGTGTGAGAGACTGAATGAGTGCAGAGATGTCTTCAGTTGGATTCTTTCTTATCCGTTGATAGCTGTCCGTGCAACTCAGTTGGTTATTGATTTCTGTGATGTAGTCCTGGGTGTTTTGAATGACCACGGCTCCACCTTTGTCTGCTGATTTCACAACGATTGAAGGGTTATTACTAAGCGAGTGCAGAGCCTGTTTTTCATCCTTGCTGATGTTATGCTTGATGTATTTTTTATTGTTCAGGAGACCCATTACTTCCTCCATCACAATTTTCTCATAAGCGAGGATCTTTTCACTCATCAAGTATGTTGCAGGAAGAAAGGTTGAAGCAGGTCTGAATTCGGTAGCCGCTAGGCGTTTCTTCCAGTGTTCATTCTTCTTGAAGTGGTATTTAAGTCGTATTTTCCGAAAAAATTGTTGCAGTTCCAGCTTGATGTTGAAATTATTGGGTGGGGTCGTCGGAATAAATGAAAGACCTCTAGATAATACATCATGTTCGCTTTTTGTAAGTGTGTAGTCTGAAATATTAATGATGGGGTCTTTTGAGGTTAAGTCAAACCGTGTATCCAGGACCACCATTGTATTCTGTCCTAGTTCGTCCAAGTCAGTTATAACTTCATCTTCTATAGCAACTTCCTCCTCTATGGTTAAAGGGTTATGCGGATCTGTTACAGAAGGGGTTGTAAGTTCTTCTTCTGTGTCATCACCTTCGGTCACATGAGCCTCATCTCTTTCCGCTGGAATGACCAAATCCGCACTCAAAGATGGTCTTGACTCTCTTGCATCAATGTCCGGTGTTACCATTTGTAAGTCTGTCTTCTTGTGTTGATCTCTCCATGACTGTTGTTTCCCTGGAACCTCACTCTCGTGTTCCCTCGTGGTCTGTTTTGTCCACGGTTCCATCTTGCTGGTCTGTCCCAGTTGGTGTCCCTGTTCATCCATACCTGCTCCCCTAAAAAAGGAACAGTGCGTTGTTGATCTTGGTAACTTTGTCCTTGTTGATGTGGCCTGCTGTTGACGCTTGTTGTCGGTCTCTCGTTGTCGCTCTCCGAACCACTTCCAAAAGAGGAATTTGAGAGGTTGGCAAATCTTCGGTATCCTTGTCGGCCCCGGTTGGTGTAGAAACCCTGGGAGTCTTGTTCATAGTACTCGTCACTCAAGTATGGATAAGTGGTTTTCTTGTCATATACTCTTATATCTTTGCTGAGTTTGTCCAGTTTTTTGTTAAGAGTAATGGTATTGAATTCTGCCAATGTTTTTTCTGCTCGTTCAAGCGCTTCCTTGGCGTTGCTGACAGTTCTATCGTCCAGTATTTCTCTTTTTAGTTCAGCGATTTCTTGAGCTAGTTTTTTTGCATACTCAAGTGCGGTTTCTACTCCCAGCACCATCCAGTGCCGGGAGCAGTTGTTGGCCACGTATGAGAAGCCTTCACGAAACTTTGGAATTTCTATGAAAATAGCAGGTTTGTTCCTCACCTGTAGGCCCTTTGGAATTATGTTTGCTTGCAGATACTTTGTAAGAAGGTGACCATGCAGGCGGGTGCGAATAAGCTTTTTCTCCAATCTCTCTAGTTTGGAGAGTTTCTCATTAAGTGTAGTGTCAATTGAGGCAGCCCCTGTTCCCAGGGGATTGAATTCACTTTGTTCCTGGATCAATTTGGCTATATAATCTTCGCTGTATGAAAGTGTTTCCCTGTCTGACATAGTATAACGCACTGACAGAAACTTTTATGATTCGTATTTTTCTTAAAAAAGGAAAGAAAACCCTCGCAGGTAGCTACCTGCACTGGTATAGTGTTCAACGTAATGGGGCAACCCGGTGTCCCTCAGAACCTGGGTATACGTTTTCTAAAGGAAAAATGGTTCTGTCGGGGTATCAATTACTTAGGACAAGTAGCAACAGCTTACTTATAACCAATATGAATAATTTACAAAGAAAAATAAATAAAGATATAACACACACCAAAGATTTTTGAATCAATAATGTATTAAAAGAAAAACAAATAATAAAGGCTGTCGCAATTTATAATTTCAATTGCAATACGTGACTGTGGTGCAACAGTGACATGTGGTGAATGGTGATAAATATAATCCACTATATACAGAAACAATTGTGCAAAAAATGGGGAGGGGGAGAGAGAAAGATTTCATAAATGTCCTTATTATTAGCACATATGCTTAATGATCCAATGACGAATGGAACTGTGATCATAAGCATTGTGTGGACATATACAATACGCCGACTATCTTCATGTCAGTTTGTACCTTGAGAATGGAACGAACCCTATTTTTTGAAAACTACAAATGTTTTATTTTATTATTTTGCTACTGTGGTCATTATTCAAGAATTAAAGATAGTCGAATTTTTCGTTTGTGATTTCTCTTAACCAAATCAGAGAACTCTGTTTAGTGATTATATGAAAGGACTCGAATGACTGATACAGCAGAAGGCATGGGTTCGATTCTCCTATCCAGAATTCCAGTGTCTTAAAAAAATTTCTTTTAGTACTCTTCGGTAAAAAGTGTGCTCAGTTTGTAGGACCCCTGTGGCCTGGCTTCAGTGGACTCTTCAATCCCAAGGCCAGAAGATGAAATGAAACTAATATCTGAATTTATGCAATCAAGGATGGCACGCACTCAGCTTTGCTGGAACAGAGTTCCGGTATCTTATCAGAACAAAGAGAATATTATTTTAGGGAAAATGGTGTGCCTGAAAGACCTTGGTATCATGTTGTATCATTGAATATGTTCTCACTTGTCCTCCAGCTGCTCCATTCCCCTACATCTCTAGCAGTCCTTACCTTCCTAACCTTCAGCGGACAACAAGCACTGCTACCTGGCTACACAATAGAATGCTTCCGATGTGATCCAATTATCACACTTCCACAGAGAACAGTAACAAAGGCATAGGGGTCGATTCCGATTTGGTCCGGAAAAGCACCGACCGACTCGGAGCCGGAAATTATACCGACCGACACGTACCTGTGGCGCCCGACACGCCAAGTACGATGCAAGGCGTGCAAAATCCGACCGACACGTACCAAACCCAAGCCGAACGACCGAGCCGCACGGAAAACAGCAATCCGGTCGGAAAAACACGCGAATCCAACCGACCGACACGCACCCGGAACAAATCCGACCGAAACATACACGCGAACTCCAAACCGCAAAGTACGATGCAAGGCGCGAAAACCACGACTGAGTCGGACGGAGGACAAGCCGTACGACCGACACGCATACAAAACCGAGCCGAAGCAACACAAAACACCGCGACCGACGCGTACGCAGCATAGAAAACTGCACAAACACAGCGTGAGCGAAGCGGAGAACACCGTACGAGACAAATGCAGGGTCCGACTCGGTCACAAGAACGTTTCCAACATGCACAGACAGTACAAAGGAAAAATCACACAAAAAAGGCCAAACAAGCAATTACAAAGCCAATAAATACTGGGGGGGGGGGTGGGGACAGAGAACAAAGACACACCCACAACTCCACACGTATAAAGGACACAAATCACAACCATGATCCTTTGCAAATGCCATTCCACTGCCAGCACCCAAGAGACAGCAACCACACACCCACAGCTCATCCCTCACACAAGCCACACACCATCAGCACACCAACAAATACCTACCTCACATACACCCAGCAAAACACACACTAACACACCCTCACCTGCACACCAACACACACATCACTCACCATCACCACCCATCACCATGCCCCCCAAGAAGAATCACAAGTTCCTAGATTGTGAATTGGAAGTCATGGTAGACGAGATCCTCAGGGTAGAGCCACAGCTGTTTGGCACAACAGACCCCCATCTCCCAGAAAACCAAGATGTGGGAGAGGATCATCAACAGGGTGAACGCACAATAACCATGTCTGCGCACAAAGAGCTACATCCAGAACAGGTGGTATGACGTGCGCAGGAGGGTACGGGACCTGCTCAAGAAAGAGTACATCATCAGCCAATACACCGGCAGTGGCCCTCCTGCCAAGCCAATATACCTCAGGCCCTGGGAGGAGAAGGTGCGGGCCATCCTTCCGCCAGTGAGCGTATATGGACTAGAGAACATCCCAGAGCCTGGTGAGTACACAACAAATGTACACAATATTCTGCCACAAAACACACACATCACTGTCAAGGGAGAGTCAAACCATGCACTCATAGCAATTACACAGCAACCAGAACAGAATCATCCCAAAATGTGTATGTCAGTCAGATAAACACAACACATGCCATCAAAAAAGTTACATCCAACTGTGCCATCACATGTACAAACACAACTACAACTACAGCTAGGCAGTGGCACAAATAGAACTAACAAACACATCCAGACATGTAGCCACCACAACAACACCAACACACAGTGAAGACCACTCAAAGGAAGGAATTCTGTGTATGCTGGCCAAGTCAGTGCAGCCAATAGCATCATGGGAGTCGCAGTCACACATATTGCCCCCCACAACTGTCCCATCAACACCACCATGAACCATGCGCACATCACAGGGAGTGGAGAAGGACTCACAAGATGGCTGACACTGGCAACTGCTGTGGGGAGCACAAGGCCCTGCTGGCAACTGTGCACCAACAAACAGCAGGACACCACTGACTGACATCCTGAGAGACAACTTCCACTCCCTGCAATGCAAGCACGTTCCATGGTGGGATATCTGGCTGGCTGGGTGGGAAGGAGGACTTGCAGCCCTGACCATAGTCACAAGCAGCTCCCCTCACACCCCCTCAACACAAACTCCACAGAACCCACCTGGTAGAATGCAATGCCTCCCATCCTAACTCAAGATCCCACAAAGAACCACCACCCTGGGTTATGTTGTGTGAAGCACAGGGACACTCTTGGGACTTTTAGCCAAACAACTGCCAGGACAACACTCCCAGCCATCCTGCCAGCACAGGCAGCCCACCCCACAGGGAAGCAGAGTCAAAAGGAAGGAAGCATGGGCATGCTGGGAAGGGGGGTGGAGGCAATAGCATGATGGGAGTCGTAGTCACAGCTCTACACCCCCACCACATGGCCCAGCAAGCTCACACTCACGCATGCACATCCCACAGAGAGTGGAAAGGCCCATCAAAGATGTCTGACACTGTTGCTGTGTCGTGGGGAGCACAAGGGCATGCTGGGAACTGCACATCAACCAACAGCAGGACACCACTGTCAGCCATCTTGCCATTGCTCACACACCCACACATACTGAGCTCCCCACAAAAGCAAGTAAGTTTGGGAATGCTGGCAAGTGGGGTGGAGGCAATAGCATGAAGGGAGTGGCAATCACAGATATTGGTCACCCTCACAACTGGCCCATCAACACCACCCTGAACCATGCTCACATCACAGGGAGTGGAGAAGGACTCACAAGATGGCTGACACTGGCTACTGCTGTGGGGAGCACAAGGCCCTGCTGGCAACTGTGCACCAACAAACAGCAGGACACCACTGACTGACATCCTGAGAGACAACTTCCACTCCCTGCAATGCAAGCACGTTCCATGGTGGGATATCTGGCTGGCTGGGTGGGAAGGAGGACTTGCAGCACTGACCATAGTCACAAGCACCTCCCCTCACACCCCCCCTCAACACAAACTCCACAGAACCCACCTGGTAGAATGCAATGCCTCCGATCCTAACTCAAGATCCCACAAAGAACCACCACCCTGGGTTATGTTGTGTGAAGCACAGGGAAACTTTTGGGACTTTTAGCCAAACAACTGCCAGGACAACACTCCCAGCCATCCTGTCAGCACAGCCAGCCCACCCCACAGGGAAGCAGAGTCAAAAGGAAGGAAGCATGGGCATGCTGGGAAGGGGGGTGGAGGCAATAGCATGATGGGAGTGGTAGTCACAGACATTGCTCAGCCTCACAACTGGCCCATCAACACCACCCTGAACCATGCTCACATGACAGGGAGTGGATAAGGACACACAAGATGGCTGACACTGGCTACTGCTGTGGGGAGCACAAGGCCCTGCTGGCAACTGTGCACCAACAAACAGCAGGACACCACTGACTGACATCCTGAGAGACAACTTCCACTCCCTGCAATGCAAGCACGTTCCATGGTGGGATATCTGGCTGGCTGGGTGGGAAGGAGGACTTGCAGCACTGACCATAGTCACAAGCACCTCCCCTCACACCCCCTCAACACAAACTCCACAGAACCCACCTGGTAGAATGCAATGCCTCCGATCCTAACTCAAGATCCCACAAAGAACCACCACCCTGGGTTATGTTGTGTGAAGCACAGGGACACTCTTGGGCCTTTTAGCCAAACAACTGCCAGGACAACACTACCAGCCATCCTGTCAGCACAGCCAGCCCACCCCACAGGGAAGCAGAGTCAAAAGGAAGGAAGCATGGGCATGCTGGGAAGGGGGGTGGAGGCAATAGCATGATGGGAGTGGTAGTCACTGATATTGGTCACCCCCACAACTGTCCCATCAATACCACCCTGAACCATGCTCACATCACAGGGAGTGGAGAAGGACTCACAAGATGGCTGACACTGGCTACTGCTGTGGGGAGCACAAGGCCCTGCTGGCAACTGTGCACAACAAACAGCAGGACACCACTGACTGACATCCTGAGAGACAACTTCCACTCCCTGCAATGCAAGCACGTTCCATGGTGGGATATCTGGATGGCTGGGTGGGAAGGAGGACTTGCAGCACTGACCATAGTCACAAGCACCTCCCCTCACACCCCCCCTCAACACAAACTCCACAGAACCCACCTGGTAGAATGCAATGCCTCCCATCCTAACTCAAGATCCCACAAAGAAAAACCACCCTGGGTTATGTTGTGTGAAGCACAGGGACACTCTTGGGACTTTTAGCCAAACAACTGCCAGGACAACACTCCCAGCCATCCTGTCAGCACAGCCAGCCCACCCCACAGGGAAGCAGAGTCAAAGGAAGGAAGCATGGGCATGCTGGGAAGGGGGTGGAGGCAATAGCATGATGGGAGTGGTAGTCACAGACATTGCTCAGCCTCACAACTGGCCCATCAACACCACCCTGAACCATGCTCACATCACAGGGAGTGGATAAGGACACACAAGATGGCTGACACTGGCTACTGCTGTGGGGAGCACAAGGCCCTGCTGGCAACTGTGCACCAGCAAACAGCAGGACACCACTGACTGACATCCTGAGAGACAACTTCCACTCCCTGCAATGCAAGCACGTTCCATGGTGGGATATCTGGCTGGCTGGGTGGGAAGGAGGACTTGCAGCACTGACCATAGTCACAAGCACCTCCCCTCACACCCCCCCTCAACACAAACTCCACAGAACCCACCTGGTAGAATGCAATGCCTCCCATCCTAATTCAAGACCCCACAAAGAACCACCACCCTGGGTTATGTTGTGTGAAGCACAGGGACACTCTTGGGACTTTTAGCCAAACAACTGCCAGGACAACACACCCAGCCATCCTGTCAGCACAGCCAGCCCACCCCACAGGGAAGCAGAGTCAAAAGGAAGGAAGCATGGGCATGCTGGAAAGGGGGGTGGAGGCAATAGCATGATGGGAGTGGCAGTCACTGATATTGGTCACCCCCACAACTGTCCCATCAACACCACCCTGAACCATGCTCACATCACAGGGAGTGGAGAAGGACTCACAAGATGGCTGACACTGGCTACTGCTGTGGGGAGCACAAGGCCCTGCTGGCAGCTGTGCACCAACAAACAGCAGGACACCACTGACTGACATCCTGAGAGACAACTTCCACTCCCTGCAATGCAAGCACAGTCCATGGTGGGATAACTGACTGGCTGGGTGGGTGGGAAGGAGGGCCGGCTGTCAACCAAACACAACCAATGCAGACCATGTTCACACCCCAACAAATACATAGAAATGCCCAAATAATGCAGGACAATGTGCCACACCAATATCAACCCCTGACTGTGACGACTTAGGACAATGCAATGTACAGGCCCGCACCCAGAGGCACAGTCACAACTGTCATGTGTGTCAACCATTGATGCCTGCAGAAACATAACATACATTGTGTGTGTCTCCCAAAAACAGGTGATGATGGGGACACAGCAGCAGACGCTGAGGAGTCCCAGTCCCAGGCTCAAGAGGATGCGGAGCTCACTGGTGTCGTACAGCCTCTGCCCTCCTCGGACGAAGAAGACCAACCTGGCACATCCGGTGCAAGTCTACATGCAGCACCAGCAGGACCACCAGCTGCAGCACCAGCAGGACCACCAGCTGCACCCCTGCACCCACCCCTCCAACGACTGTCAACACAAATACCATCCCTGCCGACATGGACAGAACAAGGAGCAACACCAGCACAGGGACCTTGGACCAACCTGGGGCCATGGACACCACCACCACCACCAACCTCCAAGGTGGACCAGGGTCATCTGTGCGTGCCACTGCACGCACTGCACATGTCAGCAGGGGTGGTGGGAGGGGTGGGAGACAGAGGTCGCTGCTTGCAGAGGTTGCTGGTGTGCATGATGACCCACAACTGGTACGCATAGCTGATGCGTACCAGTCCAGCACCGGAGACCTCAGCCAGGTAGTGGGGCTCCTCAGAGACATGAAACAGCAGCAGGCTGCCCATCATGCCCGCTTGGACTCTCACATGTCCCACGTGGAGTCACACATGTCCCTCGTGGACTCACACATGTCCGCGTGGAGTCCAAGTGGGATGCACTGCATGAGATGACGGCGGTGCACAGGGACATTTTACAATGCCTCCGCCAGATGAACAGCAACGAGTCCACACCTCCATGTGTGCCAACAACATCTGGTGCTGCCCAAACTGCACCTGCCACAGGGAGGGAGGATGACTCTGGCGGAGAGTCCCCTGCACCGCAGCAGCCTGTACTTGAGGGCCCCCCAAGAAGAGGGGTCGTCCGAAGAGGGGCAAGTGAGAGGCTGATGGCCAAGCGCAACTCCCAGGAAGCCTGAACCTGTTCTGGATGTTCACCTTTGTGCACAGACTGTTCACCCTGTTGATGGCAACACTACTCCCACACATTGCATGGGGAGTACAAGTTGGACCAATGTGTCAGACAACTGTGGCCCCGATACTAGGGATTCTGTCTACCAGGACTTTCAATTCACCTAGGAACTTCTGATTGCAAGATTTATGTACAGCACTACCCATCCTATGCACTATTCACACAAATGTATCACAATAAACACACTAATACACCATACTTGCCTCTGTTGTGATTCCAACGTGGGTGCTGTTATGGGGATGATGAACTGCAAAATTACACTGTGTATGCGAACTGCAACAGCAAGTACAACACAGGCATGTGAGTAAAGGCAACGTGACACATATGAGGGAGACACACCACCAGGGCTACACAACACATACACACCTAGGCCATCTGACTCATTGCCTACACCGATGTTGCCAGGGAAGACGGTGCAATGCACAGACACCACACCCATTCCCAGTTGTAGTCAAGTAGCCCACAGGTGCAGTAAGCAAATGGCAGTCAAATGTGTGACCACAGACAACGCACATCACAAAGTGAAGCACAGGTTTATTACACAGTTGCAACATGTCGTAACCACTACAGATGCAAGGTAATCCCACCTGGCAGCGGGCACACAGTCAACAACTGTAGACGGAAGGAAGTCCATGGGTGTGGCGCACATCACCTGTAGGGACACAACAGCTACCAGCCTGGAAGTGCAATCACGTCGTCGGTGGACACAGTTGACCAAACTAATCTGAAAGTACCCTGTGAAGGATAGAAATGATACACAGTCAAAAGCAATGGAGTACAGGACAGAACAGCAAAACTCATGCACAATACATGTTACAAGATACCCACCCAGAACCAAGTTAGCATGTCAACACTGTTGGGGAGTACAGCCCACCTGTAAGCACACATTGCAACACACATCCAGTCAAGTAGCCCATGGACACACTCCAACAGCACCAGAGCACCACCTACACATATCATGCCAACTCACATCATTGACATGACACCTCAGGATACTCACATTCAGCTAAAGAAGTTGGTGATGAGCTGTGTGCGGACATCACCCTCATCATCATCATCATCATCGTCACTGGCATCGTGGTCCAGGCCAGGATCCTCCACAGGTGGCGGATGTTGGTCATTGTCATCCTGGATGAGAGGCAACTCCTTCCGCACTGCCAGGTTGTGGAGCATGCAGCAGACGATGATAATCTTGCACACTTTCGCAGGGGCATATGGGAGGGACCATCCGGTCTTGTCCAGGCAGCGGAAGCGGCTCTTCAGGAGACCAAATGTCCGCTCAATAACTCTCCTGGTCCGACCATGTGCCTCATTGTAGCGCATCTGGGCTGGTGTCACAGGGTTCCTGAGGGGTGTCAGCAACCACGGCATGTTGGGGTATCCCGAGTCACCTACGGACAGACAAGTGCACATTAGCTGACTTGGAAAAGTGGGCGGAATACTACAGATCAGATCACACACAATGGCACAAAGTCAGTACACACCGACAAGCCAGGCACGCTGGTTCTGCATCTGTGCCATCATCCTGGGGATGCGACTACTCCTCATCACAAAGGCATCGTGTGCTGAACCAGGGAAACGGGCACACACGTGTGTGATGGTCATGTCTGCAAGACACACCACCAGTGCATTGACCGAGTGGTAGTGCTTGCGGTTCCTGTAGGCCTGCTCCTGGGCCTGTGGTGGTACCAAAGCCACATGTGTCCCATCAATGGAGCCAATGACATGCGGCATCCTCCCCAGGGCATAAAAGTCACTCTTCACGTCAGTGAGTCGTCGCAGTCTAGGAAATATATGTACCGGTTCAGGAATAGCAACATTGCCGCCAAAACATCGCGGAGCACACGGCTCAACATGGTCTGTGACATCCCACCAGCAGTCGCCACAGAATGTTGGAAGGTACCGGTGGCAAAGAAGTGTAGGGCTGCCATCACCTTCACCTTGGGGGTCAGCGCTGTAGGATACGGCCGGCCAGGCTGCAAATGTGGGGCCAACTGCACTGCCAAATCCTCAATCAGCTGCCTGGTGAAGCGGTACCGTCGGATGCTGTCCCGTTCCACCATCGTTGCCAGGTCTGGGAATGGTCGATGGACAGCAGGAGCCCTGCAGTGCATAGGAGAAGTAAGCAAGATTGTCAGTCAGCCCACATATGCGGCATTGAACACACTCAATATCCCAACATACATCATTATGAGGCACAACTACATGAAGTGTGCAGTTCCGTAAGGACATGTATGGTACATACATGGCCAACATCTGTCAACACGGTCCAACAAGTGGCATCAATTAGTCCCAGGTTGGCCCATTGGATATCATGAGGCCGTGTCACAGTTCCCATCTCCTGCTGCCGTGTCACAATCACCCCCACAGTGACATGTGAGGACAGATGTGCCCCAGGCACCACAGCTCAATGACAGGTACATTCCCAGGGACCCTGTATTGCCACATGGACACTGGCATTACATGGAGTATCATGTATACACCACAGCAAAACAACCATGACCCCCACAGGTAGTGGTCCCACTTGCCACGGCAGGACAGACATGGACGTCTGTGACACACACACGCACAACATCAAAGTCCATGCACACACAACGTGGATGTGGAGACTGTCTCCCATTGTGCACATGAAATCAGAGACATTGTAAACACTACATGCACACAGACTGTGGAGGACCATCACTATTGTGCCACTGGGACACCCTGGCTCAAACATACCGTCCCACATGGGACTCACGGGGTATGTGACATGACATACACATACACCACCGTGAAATGTGACCATGGCACATGCACAGATATGAACAGTTGCACATCACAGTGGTCATGTACACGTAACACCCAGGATCCTGTCCCCATGAACACGTGCACAGCCTGGGGGTGGCTGCCCACAGGTGACACCCACAGGACAACATGTACACCAACATACACACAATAGGAAATGCAGCCTTACATGCCTTATGATAAAGTTTGGACAGGCTGTCGTGATGTAGGTGTGCCCCTCACTCCCTGGGAGCTATCTGTGGCTGGCATATGTCCATCTGAGACAGGCATGCTGACATATGCCAGTCACATGTACAGTGATGCGTTGAACAGCAATGGACCGATCGGTGCCCCGGCCGGCCCATTGCATTCAATGTGTGCGGGTACGCGTTGTACCCCTGTACGCGTTGTACTGCAATGGACCGATCGGTGCCCCCGGCCGGCCCATTGCATTCAATGTGTGCGGGTACGCGTTGTACCCCTGTACGCGTTGAACAGCAATGGACCGATCGGTGCCCCCGGCCGGCCCATTGCATTCAATGTGTGCGGGTGCGTGTTGTACCCCTGTACGCGTTGTACTGCAATGGACCGATCGGTGCCCCGGCCGGCCCATTGCATTCAATGTGTGCGGGTACGCGTTGTACCCCTGTACGCGTTGAACAGCAATGGACCGATCGGTGCCCCCGGCCGGCCCATTGCATTCAATGTGTGCGGGTACGCGTTGTACCCTATGCGCGTTGTACTGCAATGGACCGATCGGTGCCCCGGCCGGCCCATTGCATTCAATGTGTGTGGGTACGCGTTGTACCCCTGTGCGCGCTGTACTGCAATGGACCGATCGGTGCCCCGGCCGGCCCATTGCATTCAATGTGTCGCGGTGCAGCGTTGTACCCCTGTGCGCGTTGTACTGCAATGGACCGATCGGTGCCCCCGGCCGGCCCATTGCATTCAATGTGTGCAGGTACGCGTTGTACCCCTGTACGCGTTGAACAGCAATGGACCGATCGGTGCCCCGGCTGGCCCATTGCATTCAATGTGTGCGGGTGCGCGTTGTACCCCTGTACGCGTTGTACTGCAATGGACCGATCGGTGCCCCCGGCCGGCCCATTGCATTCAATGTGTGCGGGTACGCGTTGTACCCCTGTACGCGTTGTACTGCAATGGACCGATCGGTGCCCCGGCCGGCCCATTGCATTCAATGTGTGCGGGTACGCGTTGTACCCCTGTACGCGTTGAACAGCAATGGACCGATCGGTGCCCCGGCCGGCCCATTGCATTCAATGTGTGCGGGTGCGCGTTGTACCCCTGTACGCGTTGTACCGCAATGGACCGATCGGTGCGCACCCATTGACAATGGCCTTGCCTGGCAACGGACGCGTTTCGAATTTCGAACGAGTCGGTTGCTGGAAATTTAGTTGGTCACCCACAACAATGTTGCAAAATCATGTATGTCATGAAGTTGAAGATTTGAAGGATGCTGTGGGCGTGTATTGGTGCTGCTATTCCATGGATTGGCCAGATTCAGAAGATGCAAACGACTTGGACCTATCACTTTGGACACATATATGTGCCTCTCCAGCACATATATATTGCTGGCTGTTCCCCTGAGAGCTCACTTGCCTGCACTACATGCTCCAGGACGACATCTGCCACTGCACTGCTGCTGTCTTTGCCCCTCTGGACCCTGCAATGGCACGTACTGTGGAGAGAGCCCCAGCCTTCAGCCTTGAGGAGAACCAGGCCCTGCTGGACAGCCTACTTCCACAGTACAGCAAGCTGTATGGGACACCAGGGGAGCAGGTGAGTGTTCTGTGCACTGCCTTTCTGAATGTGCATATTGTCTGACTAGCAAGGCTGAAAGTCTGCACGCCACTGGCTAGCAGGCTCACTGAGTAGTTGTCACCCCCCATAGTGTGTAGTGACATGCACTGGACAGGTATGGTGCAGTGACAGTGCATTTGAACAAGGTTTTACTTCCCATGCAATGATACCATGTAGTGACGTCTGGCAAACTGTCCATGGGCAGCTTTGCACTGCCTGTGTACATCATGTGCCCCTGTGATTGAGGCATGTATATACAACTGTGTCATGCACGGATATGTTGCATGTGTAGTAATGGCCTTTTCACTTTGTCATCCTCACAGGTTAATGCCCATCGGAAGCAGGAGATCTGGAAGGACATCGTCCGGGCTGTCCGGTCCGTGGGGGTCTACAAGCGCCGGATCCGCAACTGCCAGAAGAGGTGGCAGGACCTTCGGGGCTGGACCCGGAGGATTGCATGGGTCCAGCTGAAGCTGTCGCCTCCTCGCAGGAGGGGCGGAACACGGACCCTGACCCCCACATGCTCCAGATCCTGGCGGTGGTGTTTCCAGACCTGGATGGGCAGCTGAAGGCCAGACAGCAGCAAGGAGGGGGTGAGTCAAAGACTGCACTGTGAACTCTGTATTTCATGCTTTGTGCCCTCCTCTGGCCTGGTTCAACTGCCACAGTGCAGCAGTCATGTTGTCCAGGAGCCATGTCCCTCTATTGTGCACTGCCCACTGCTCATCTGATACCCAGGTGTGGCCCTTACATTCAGGGAATTGTGTCACTTGGGACTGTGTCCTTGCAGTTTGCTTCACTAAAGGTGGGGGACAGCATCTGTTTCCCTAACTCTGTTGTGGGCATCATGGGTGGGTCCATTGTTCACACAACGCCTGTGTTCGGACATGTAATCTGCGTGTTGCTTTGATATGCGGTCCACTTGCTGAGCTGAGCCACCACATGTGCCTGGGGTATGTGGCACACGCCCATGCAGCGGGTGGGAACAATGTTTGGGCCCCAGGAGTGTGCAGATTACGTGTGTCACACATACATAGCCAGCTATCCACTGTCCAGGGCTCATCCCTCATTCATGTGGGGCAGGACAGTCATGCCTACTCCAGGCCATGCAATGCACTCTGTACTCCCACTCCCGTGTATCAGCTGACACATTGTGCGCAGTGATTTGACCCCTCAGGTGTCTGCCTCTGTGTCCGTGTGCTGTGGATTAGTTGCCAGGACTGCTGGGGTGTTTCTTGGTAGGGGCTCAGCATGCCCCTGGAGATGTGACCATAGGAGACGATACTTGTGTGTCACATAGGTGTTTGATCAGCTGCCCGTGCAGACTGGGGTATGCAAATGTGAAGTTCAGGCAGCTGTTCCCCATTCACAGCAGATTGTGAGGTGCTCAGGTTCAGAGGGTAGTGTCACAGGTCTCCCATATGTCCAATAGGTATGACCTGGAGAGATGAGGGTTAAGATGATGTGTTGTGGGGGGGATGTACATGTGCACTTGTGCAGCTCCAGGACTTGCATTCCCCATGACCTACTATTGTGACACAGTGCAGAGTGTTGTTGTCTGGCTGCCAAGTCATACATCACTGAGACAGTGATGTATGACTTAGCAGTCATGCCTCCGCCATGGCATGTGTCTACTTATTGGTGATCCTGCAGGGGAGTGACATGAGCTACATGCACACCATTGTGGCGATGGCTATCAGGACATGGGTGCATCATGGTGTCTGTCGCTGGTATGCATCACATGCATTTCCTATTTGACTCTGGGCATCCCTTTCATCCGGAAACCTGTACTGACTCAGTGGCAAGAGCTGTGATGTGTGCATGTCCACATGCCACACCGTGTCCTCTGCACTGTCCAACTACTGTGTAGTTGGTGCATGTGTCCACACTGGGGTGTTGCAATCCAACAGACACCAGACAGATGGGTGCAAGGCCATGTGGGATGTGAGTGCCATGGTTGGCATCAGACTGACAATTGGCTGCTCCTGTTCAGTTAGGGCACTTTTAGCAATGTACAACTAATGATGCCAGGGCTTGCTCTGTAATGTGCTGTGCTCACAGTGGTGTGTGCGTTTGGTGCAGGTGACTGATGTCTGTCTGTTTCCCCATTGTTTGCAGATACATCCACGGCCATGGAAGGGGACAGCTCCACGGACCAGGAGGAGCCGGAGAGCCAGACTGGGTCAGCAGCCGAGGAGTGGTCGGAGGGACCCAGTGGCACGGAGGGCGAGGGGAGCCACACCGAGGAGTCCTCAGCACCATCCACCTCAGCTGAGGACCAGAGCAACTCGGAGGATGACTCCCTTATGGAGGCGGGTGTCAGCAGCCACCACACCCCAGCTAGTGTTGCTGTCCCCGCCACCACCAGCACCACCACCGCCCTCCCATCGGCTCCCATTCCCCAGGTCTGTGGAGGCTCCCATGTTCGGGAGCGTGTCTCCTTTGGGCCAGGCACCGCACCCCCTGCCCCTGTGTCCCCTGCTGCCCTGAGTGAGGAGTCTGTGTACCTCCTTCGCCAGCTCCATGTAGGGCAGACAGCCATGCTGAGTGTCCTCCATGCGCACACCGCTCTGTTGACTCAGCTGGTGTCGTTCATGGAGGGCATCTCATCGGGCATGTCTGACCTACAGAGGGGCAATAGGTCCATGGACTCCTCCCTGACGGCAGCAGTGTCCCTCCTCAGACAGTCCCTCACCCCTCCTGCCTCTGCTCCATCCACACTCCCCAGCACCTTACCTGTCCCAAGCACACACACACCGGCACAGGCACACACCAGCACACACACATCCAGCACACAGACACACACGCCACAAACAAAACGCACATGCACGCACAGTCAGGGGACTGAAACCAGACTCACAGGGGATGGGGCCCTGGTACACACACACGCATCCACGAGCACTGCGCAGTCCTCAGTTGCCTCTCCCTCCAAAACACCCTCCCTTGCCTCACCTGCAACCCCAAAGACCCAGCGCCTCTTCCTCAGTGACCTCGGCCTCTTCCCCTCCGATCCAGCTGCTCCAGCATCCAGGGGGAAGAGGAAGCCCACCCACACGGAGCAGAGTGCCCCTCGCCCCCGGACACCCTCCCCCAGGCACAGACAGACTGAGGCCCCCACCCGCAAGTCCCCCGGAGTCGTAAGAGCAAGACCCCGCCGCCGCCCTGCAGCTCAGGCA
This sequence comes from Calotriton arnoldi, assembly GCA_963921515.1. Classification (NCBI taxonomy): domain Eukaryota; kingdom Metazoa; phylum Chordata; class Amphibia; order Caudata; family Salamandridae; genus Calotriton; species Calotriton arnoldi. The sequence goes on along the minus strand of CAWUFW010000831.1, from coordinate 3,095,361 downwards.
CCAGGTCTCCTTCCTCCATCCCTCAGGCCCCCACTCCACAGGTGCCCCCACCACACCATGCCCCAGGTTCCCCCACCCACAGATATACCATCCCCAAGAGGATCCGGCTTTCTCCCCCTGGCACTTGCTCTCCCGGCACCACACCCCCGCTGCGCTTGTCTGTGCCACTGATGTGGTGAGGGTGTCCTCCCCCTCTGTCCAGCCCACCTTGCCTGTTCCCCATTCTCCTCCCCTGGTGGTAGGCACTGCAGTGGAGTCCACTACCACCCTGTCTGACTTGGGCACTGCAGTGGCGGACCTGTCCACTCCATCTGCAGGGTCCACTGCAGTCGTGCCGGCACCCACAACATCTGAGTCATGCCCCTCAGTTGTGCCGGCACACACCATGTCAGACACCTCCACTGCAGTTGTCAGTGGCTCTCCAGCACCCACCACCCCTTCCCTGCTTCCTCCTGGTGGGCCCTGATCCTGTCCCTGCGGTGCCTGGCCTGCTCCCCCGGTTGCCCCTCCTAGTGGATTGTCCCTGGTTTTGTGCAGGCATGCGTAGGGTGACATCTGCCACTGTCACCCTGTTTGGACTTTTACAATGGACTGGCCATTGGCCTTTGTGTTTTTTCTGGACTTTGTTTTCATTCCACACATATGCTGAATAAAGCAACTTTCTGTTCTCTAGTGCTTATGCTTCTGATGTACATGTTGTTGATGATGCTAACCATGCCCTTGCTGCAGTGATGGTGATATTTGGTCTCATGATAATGAAGTGTTACTGTGCAGGAACCCATGTGATCCAGGGGGAATGTGTCCTATCCTGTGGTGTATCCATGTCATCCATAGCAGCATCTGAGGGTGTCATGTGTTCAGTATTTGGCAATGGGATTCCCTACTTAGATTAGCTATTTCACATCTGTGGCTTCCACCCCTGCACATCTGTTGTGCCTGCCATTGTTCAATTCGTCTACTTCCCTGACCGTGTGGCCATCTCCACTGGACATGCAGGTTTGGGCATCAATGGGGAAGGACTCATCTGTGTTGTCAGTGCAACATTGCTATACAAGTGTGTTGGATCTGTGCTGATGATTCCGTTGGCACTTCCATGACCAGGCTGATGTGACGGGAGCCCTCATTTGGTGCTAATTGTTGATTGTGTGACCAAGTGCTCAGCTGACATGATGGGGCCCTACTGAGGCAACATATGGCACAGCTTTCCTCACACAGGAGTGGAGTCCCCTCATGGCAGTGTGTACTCCTGTGACATTGCCTGCGCCCAAGGTGTGTGTTGTATGTGCATGTCTGTGTGTTCACTTCCGTTTAGCTGTGCATGCTGTGATTCCTAGTGTTGTACCTGTTTGTGATGCTAGCTGAGTTGACCTATGTTCCCCCAAAGTCTTCTCCCTGGGTTCTCTGTGATGTGGGTGCATGGCACATTACTGGTCATCAGGGTGTCACCCATAGGTGTGTTTGCTGTCAGGGCTGAGTTTGTGTGCAGACGCAGATGGGTCACAGTCAGGTTTCCCTTTGGCACTTGTTGTTTGCCCCTGTCATGTGATTTCCAGTTTGTGTTATCTTTCAGTGATTGTGACACGTTGTGTGTGTGACTGCTGGCACTCCTCAGGGTCCGGGCTGCAATGTTGGTTGTTGTCTATGTGTGTTCTTTGTGGGTGACCTTGGCTTCTTCATTGGTGTGTGACTGTGGCTGGGATCCCATTGGTTGGTGTGGTATTGCCGTCATGTCCATGTACAGCGTAGTGTGCAGTGTGTCAGACATTCAGGAGTCTTGTTGAGTGGCCATGTGTCATGTGTTTCTGCACCTTGGTTCCCACCCACCACCCTGGAATAGTCATGGGTGCATGTGCAATGTCACCAGTGCATGTGTACTTCACTGCTGCACATTGTTGGAGGTCGAGGGGTGTGGTGTTTAGTGTGTGCAGATGAGAGTTGTTGCCCGGCTAGGCCCCTGCCTCCATGTTGGCCTTGGCTTACTGGCCATGCTGATTGATTTGTGCTTGTGTAGGTGTGATGGTAGTTTGTTGCTCAGGACACATGACTGTGGTTCACAGTGTGAACCACATTTAGCTTTGTCATCACAGTGGGATTGTAATGCAGCCCAGGGTCACCACATTGTGGGGGCCCTGGGGGTGGTGCTGTGGTGTGTCTGTGTCTTGCTGTGTCAGTTGCTGTTCCTACGTGCCTGTGTGACATGTGTGATTTGTGCTCCCTCTCATCTGACAATGCCTGCTTGCCCACATAGGGGTTTTGGATCCATGAGTTACCTTTGTGTGGCACTGTATGCACATCTGTATGATTGGTATTCAGGTCTCCTCATGTGTTGTGTGGTTGCCTGAGGACACTGGCACCCCCCTCACCTGTTGTGTATGATGTGCAGTGTGGGTCTGCCTGTTTGTGTTTGTGCATCTGCACCACTGCATTGGCATATCTTGGGTGTGCCATTGGCTGTATGTAGTTTGGTGGGTTTCCCCTGCTGTCCCTGGGACTCCTAGGTCATCGGTCAGCACAATGATCATGGTTTGTGTGTCCCATTGCTGCCATGGTATGGTATCTGTTCACCTCACATCTGCAGTCTCCACAGGGTATCTGCATTTGTGTGCCCATTGGTGCAAATATGTGGGTCTGCATTCTGATGGTCACTTCTGTCATTGTGTCATTGATGAATGTTGACGGTGTCAGCCCCCATGGGTGTTGTTTGTCTGCACATGGCCAAAGGTATGTCTTATTTGCACTGCAGTATTTGGCTCACCCAATTTATGTTGCAATGGGACACATACACTACTTTGCCACTGATGTGTTTTTTGTTCTGTGACCAGGAATCATCCATGCAGTTTGGCAGTTGCACCTCTTTCTTTGTCAACACTTACCTTTTGGTCACTGTGATGATGGGGGTTTAGACCCCATTGCCACAATGTTCAAAATGTGCTTCAGCTATGGACCCCACACTTACATTTTGCTCACTGTGATGATGGGGGTTTAGACCCCATTGCCACAATGTTCAAAATGTGCTTCAGCTATGCACCCCACACTTACATTTTGGTCACTGTGATGATGGGGGTTTAGACCCCATTGCCACAATGTTCAAAATGTGCTTCAGCTATGGACCCCACACTTACATTTTGCTCACTGTGATGATGGGGGTTTAGACCCCATTGCCACAATGTTCAAAATGTGCTTCAGCTATGGACCCCACACTTACATTTTGCTCACTGTGATGATGGGGGTTTAGACCCCATTGCCACAATGTTCAAAATGTGCTTCAGCTATGGACCCCACACTTACATTTTGCTCACTGTGATGATGGGGGTTTAGACCCCATTGCCAAAATGTTCAAAATGTGCTTCAGCTATGGACCCCACACTTACATTTTGCTCACTGTGATGATGGGGGTTTGGACCCCATTGCCACAATGTTCAAAATGTGCTTCAGCTATGGACCCCACACTTACATTTTGGTTACTGTGATGATGGGGGTTTGGACCCCATTGCCACAATGGTCATGGCCTGCTTGCATTGTGGGTGCCACACACATATATGTGTGGCACATGTGCTAGGGGTCACATTGTATGTTCAAAGTCATGTTCGGTGTTGTAGGCATTTGACACAGTCTACACATGCTTGTCATGGTGTTGGGGGATGTCTTTTTCTTGCATTCCCTAGGTTGTGGTGTGCTGGTTGTGTCATGCATTGTCCATCCTATGAGTGGGGGTGGTAGTAGTGGTAGGCATCCAGCCCCCTGGCTATGGGTGGTAGTAGTGGTAGGCATCCAGCCCCCCTGGCTAAGGGTGGTAGTAGTGGTAGGCATCCAGCCCCCTGGCTAAGGGTGGTAGTAGTGGTAGGCATCCAGCCCCCCTGGCTAAGGGTGGTAGTAGTGGTAGGCATCCAGCCCCCCTGGCTCAGGGTGGTAGTAGTGGTAGGCATCCAGCCCCCCCTGGCTAAGGGTGGTAGTAGTGGTAGGCATCCAGCCCCCCCTGGCTCAGGGTGGTCGTAGGCATCAAGCCCCCCCTGGCTAAGGGTGGTAGTAGTGGTAGGCATCCAGCCCCCCCTGGCTAAGGGTGGTAGTAGTGGTAGGCATCCAGCCCCCCCTGGCTAAGGGTGGTGGTAGGCATCCAGCCCCCCCTGGCTCAGGGTGGTAGTAGGCATCAAGCCCCCCTGGCTAAGGGTGGTAGTAGTGGTAGGCATCCAGCCCCCTGGCTAAGGGTGGTAGTAGTGGTAGGCATCCAGCCCCCTGGCTAAGGGTGGTGGTGGGCATCCAGCCCCCTGGCTAAGGGTGGTGGTGGGCATCCAGCCCCCCTGGCTAAGGGTGGTAGTAGTGGTAGGCATCCAGCCCCCCCTGGCTAAGGGTGGTAGTAGTGGTAGGCATCCAGCCCCCCCTGGGTGAGGGTGGTAGTAGTGGTAGGCATCCAGCCCCCCATGGCTAAGGGTGGTAGTTGTGGTAGGCATCCAGCCCCCTCCTGGGTGAGGGTGGTAGTAGTGGTAGGCATCCAGCCCCCCTGGCTAAGGGTGGTAGTAGTGGTAGGCATCCAGCCCCCCCTGGCTAAGGGTGGTAGTAGTGGTAGGCATCCAGCCCCCCCTGGCTAAGGGTAGTAGTATTGGTAGGCATCCAGCCCCCCCTGGCTAAGGGTGGTGGTGGGCATCCAGCCCCCCCTGGCTCAGGGTGGTAGTAGTGGTAGGCATCCAGCCCCCCCTGGCTCAGGGTGGTAGTAGTGGTAGGCATCCAGCCCCCCCTGGCTAAGGGTGGTGGTGGGCATCCAGCCCCCCCTGGCTAAGGGTGGTAGTAGTGGTAGGCATCCAGCCCCCCCTGGCTAAGGGTGGTGGTAGGCATCCAGCCCCCCCTGGCTCAGGGTGGTAGTAGGCATCAAGCCCCCCCCTGGCTAAGGGTGGTAGTAGTGGTAGGCATCCAGCCCCCCCTGGCTAAGGGTGGTAGTAGTGGTAGGCATACAGCCCCCCTGGCTAAGGGTGGTGGTAGGCATCCAGCCCCCCCTGGCTCAGGGTGGTAGTAGGCATCAAGCCCCCCCTGGCTAAGGGTGGTAGGCATCCAGCCCCCCCTGGCTAAGGCTGGTAGTAGTGGTAGGCATCCAGCCCCCCTGGCTAAGGGTGGTGGTAGGCATCCAGCCCCCCTGGCTAAGGGTGGTAGTAGTGGTAGGCATCCAGCCCCCCTGGGTGAGGGTGGTAGTAGTGGTAGGCATCCAGCCCCCCTGGCTAAGGGTGGTAGTTGTGGTAGGCATCCAGCCCCCCTGGGTGAGGGTGGTAGTAGTGGTAGGCATCCAGCCCCCCTGGGTGAGGGTGGTAGTAGTGGTAGGCATCCAGCCCCCTGGCTAAGGGTGGTAGTAGTGGTAGGCATCCAGCCCCCCTGGCTAAGGGTGGTAGTAGTGGTAGGGATCCAGCCCCCTGGCTAAGGGTGGTAGTAGTGGTAGGCATCCAGCCCCCTGGCTAAGGGTGGTGGTGGGCATCCAGCCCCCTGGCTCAGGGTGGTAGTAGTGGTAGGCATCCAGCCCCCCCTGGCTCAGGGTGGTAGTAGTGGTAGGCATCCAGCCCCCCCTGGCTAAGGGTGGTGGTGGGCATCCAGCCCCCCTGGCTCCGGGTGGTAGTAGGCATCAAGCCCCCCCTGGCTAAGGGTGATAGTAGTGGTAGGCATCCAGCCCCCCCTGGCTAAGGGTGGTAGTAGTGGTAGGCATTCAGCCCCCCCTGGCTAAGGGTGGTGGTGGGCATCCAACCCCTCCTGGCTAAGGGTGGTGGTGGGCATCCAGCCCCCCCTGGCTAAGGGTGGTAGTAGTGGTAGGCATCCAGCCCCCCCTGGCTAAGGGTGGTAGTAGTGGTAGGCATCCAGCCCCCCTGGCTAAGGGTGGTGGTAGGCATCCAGCCCCCTGGCTCAGGGTGGTAGTAGGCATCAAGCCCCCCTGGCTAAGGGTGGTAGTAGTGGTAGGCATCCACCCCCCTGGCTCAGGGTGGTAGTAGTGGTAGGCATCCAGCCCCCCCTGGCTAAGGGTGGTGGTGGGCATCCAGCCCCCCCTGGCTCAGGGTGGTAGTAGTGGTAGGCATCCAGCCCCCCCTGGCTCAGGGTGGTAGTAGTGGTAGGCATCCAGCCCCCTGGCTAAGGGTGGTGGTAGGCATCCAGCCCCCCTGGCTAAGGGTGGTAGTAGTGGTAGGCATCCTGCCCCCCTGGGTAGGGGTGGTGGTGCGCATTCAGGCCCCTGTGTGCATATGTGGCATTGGTGATGGGCATCCCGCCCCTATGGTGCTGCTGTTGCTGGTGTAAGTATATTCTGCATCCCTCTGTGTGTGTGTGATGTGTCGTGTACGTGTTGTATGTGTTTTGTGGTTGGTGTCTGACTTACCTTCTGCGCCGTACGCGTCCGTGCCTGTTCCGGTAGTAAATGTAGAATATTGGTATGATCGGGACGAAGGGATTCATGGTTGGTTCCAGGTCGTTCGTCCTTCTCGTTGCTTCGCGTCGTCCTCGTCGCTTCGTGTCGTCCTCGTCGCTGGTGTGTTCGTCTCGTAGCCGTGGATCGTGTTGTGGCGCGAATCGGAGCTTATGTGCGCCTCTCCCGGATGCTTTGACGTGCCGTGCGTAGCGACGGGTTCGGCGCGTACGGGAAGCGCATCGTACTTGTTCGGCCGGACGGAGCTGCATTTTCCCTTCCGTGCGACTCGATTCAGCGTTTCCGGATTCGCCTCGGTCGGGGAACAGGACCTGGTTTGGGTGAGTACGGCTCGGCCGGATTCTGTGCTGTTGTGCGCATCGTACTTACTCGTTCGGTGTGCTGTACGGATCGGTCGGGAAACAGGCTTTCGCATGGCTTTTTTCCCGACCGAATGGTATTGGGTGCGCCTCCGACCGAGATCGGAATCGGCCCCATAGTGACTGAGTACCTGTAACAAAGGCAAATTGCAATGTTTTTTCAACTTTCCCTTTCAATTGAATAAAAAAAGCAATTTCTTGGTAATTCGCCGTTTTCTATTATTCCTGCATATGGCTGAATATGTGCCATGTGGGTTCAGCAGACAACAAGCACTGCTATCTTGCTACACTATAGAATGCTTCCTGTGTGATCCCAATATCACACTTCCACAGAGAACTCGAACAAAGGCATTTTCTATTTTTCCTGCATGTGGTTGAACATGTGCCATGTGTGTTTTGCTTCAATTTGTGCAGCGGTGATTGCTATTTATTTGTGATGGCTATTGAATCGATAATCAATATGCTTCTCCAATACCCCAATGCATTGTGGAAATACACTTTGTGGACCTGGGTTAAAATTGATGATCACTGTTATATACACACGTTGTCAATGTGCATTATTTTTGCTGAAGCAAAGGGAAGGGTGGGCTTCAATGCTAGCTGTAGATTCCTTTTCCTGTTGTCCCTTTGTATAGGAACACGTATAGGTAACGTTTCTCTTTAAAAGACCTACACAGCCAGGAAGGTAAGGGAAATCCACATTCACATTCTGACAGGCTTGAGCTTTGCTTCAGAAGTAAGCGCTAGATAAAATCTTTGTCGCTGTCTGGCATGTCTGTCCCTTGCTGGAGATGCCTACAATGTATTCTCCCTAAAAGACATCCCAATAGTGAACTCTCTTGCCTCCTCCTTTTTCATGTATTTGGAATTGCCCGGGAATTAGAGAGACTGCGCTTATGACTCTCTCGCTCTCTGACCATTTGGCGCTGTCAGTCTCCTCACATAAGAAAAATGGATCCTGCACTGGTTGGATGTTAACATGGATTTTGAAGTTGACACGTATCTTGATTGGTCCTAGCTTCCTGCCTCGAGTTTGCTACAAATACTGGCCTTACAGAGCCAATATACTGTATGCAATTAGATTACAAAAGAAGCTCTATATCACATCTAATTGAGACAAGTGGTTGGATCTAAGGCTTTGGGCATTGCTGTTCCCCATAAGGATAGGACAGGGAGCCTTTCAGGTGTCCTGTGCCAGGAAGACAAGGGTCTGGATTCTCTGAAATACAAAGAATGATCCTGGCCTGAGTGACAAGGTAGATGGCTTGTAGCTGTGTGGAGGGCTATACACACCCAAATGAGCGTCCTCTAAAACCAAGAGAACCTCATCCACCTGGCTGAGACAGCTACCGACTGTACCCATGAGCCTCTCCTTCACTGGACTGCTGAGAAAGAGCTGGGACTGGAAATGTTCCTGTTGCTGAGTCTGCATGGGTCTTTAGCCCGCTTATTTTTGGGACAGCTTGAAACATACATTGGTGGAGGCAGAGAAAGATACAATTCATTTTCCTACCAGCGAGGTTCTTGGGGGTTGAGGGAGCGTGCGCCATAGGACAGAGCTGACAGCCATGATTATGGTACCATTTGAACTGACGACCTCATGAAACATGGTAGCTGTTCAGCAAACTGTGCCTTCAGAGAATCTCCTTTGAAGATACAGAGATATGTGTCAGGTTGGCAGAAATCTTAAAATATGTTGGAAGGTAGTCTGCCACGGCGATGGAAGTTAGGACCCCCTGACACGCTGGCAGATGGTCGGGCACCTACCAAACTCAACATGAGGGCCAAAGTTACTAAAGATATAAAAATACCATTTCCTATGAGGAGGCCAAGTACAGGGATTTAATAATAAATTTTGTTTTAAAAGTACTTGATTTTCTTCATCTGTATATTTTACCGAAATAGCCATTTCAGTGAAATGTGGGAACTATTAATCACAATGACTTAGTGAATTCATTTCTTTGAATTATAGGTTTTAAAACAACAAACATATTTATCAAGAAAGATATCATCATCCATAGATGTAAGTAAAGATCCAATGTACTGCTAGATGTGTTAGGGATCACTGACAGAATATCGACAACAGGAATATCGAGGTACACAAATATCGTGTACAGAATATCGATGTCAAGAATATCGACATCCTATCTCTACAAAGGTAAGTACAAAAATATCGAAATCAAAATAACGTTGTTTAAAATATCGTTGTTCAAAATATCGTTTTTTTTAAATCTCTTAAAAATAATATAAAATAAATTAAATAATAAATAGAATTAATAAAAAAATATTTAGAATTATTAAAAAATGTTAAAAATTATAAATAATAAATGTAATATGAAAAACAATTAAACATACCTATATAATTTTTTTATATATATTTACTTAATATTGATAAATAATTATTTTATTAGATTATAAAATGTTAGAAACATAATAAAAATTATAAATACATATATATGTACATACACCTGTAACATAAATATAAAAATAAAATTTATGTATATAATAAATTAAAATAATTATTTAATTTTAAAGCAACATTTTACACTACATTAACTAAAACAGTAGGGAAAATGTTGGATAGCGTAGAGGATAAAATTACTATTCCCACTCCAGGGAATACAAAAGTAGGGAAAGTGTTGGATAGCGGAGGGGATAAAATTACTATTCCCACTCCAGGGAGTGCAACAGTAGGGAAAGTGTTGGATAGCGGAAGGGAATAATTTACTATTCCCACTCCAGCAAGTGCAACAGTAGGAAAAGTGTTGGATAGCGGAGGGGAAAAATTTACTATTCCCACTCCCAAGAGTGCAACAGTAGGGAAAGTGTTGGATAGCGGAGGGGAATAATTTACTATTCCCACTCCAACAAGTGCAACAGTAGGGAAAGTGTTGGATAGCGGAGGGAAATAATTTACTATTCCCACTCCAGCAAGTGCAACAGTAGGGAAAGTGTTGGATAGTGGAGGGGAATAATTTACTATTCCCACTCCACGGAGTGCAACAGTAGGGAAAGTGTTGGATAGCGTAGGGGATAAAATTACTATTCCCACTCCAACAAGTGCAACAGTAGAGAAAGTGTTGGATAGCGGAGGGGATAAAATTACTATTCCCACTCCAGCAAGTGCAACTATACAAAAGTGTTGGATAGCGGAGGGGAATAATTTACTATTCCCACTCCAGCAAGTGCAACAGTAGGGAAAGTGTTGGATAGCGGAGGGGATAAAATTACTATTCCCACTCCAGGGAGTGCAAGAGTAGGGAAAGTGTTGGATAGCGGAGGGGATAAAATTACTATTCCCACTCCAGGGAGTGCAACAGTAGGGAAAGTGTTGGATAGTGGAGGAGAATAATTTACTATTCCCACTCCAGCAAGTGCAACAGTAGTGAAAGTGTTGGATAGCGGAGGGTAATAATTTACTATTACCACTCCACGGAGTGCAACAGTAGGGAAAGTGTTGGATAGCGTAGGGGATAAAATTACTATTCCCTCTCCAACGAGTGCAAATGTAGGGAAAGTGTTGGATAGCGGAGGGGATAAAATTACTATTCCCACTCCAACAATTACAACAGTAGGGAAAGTGTTGGTTAGCGGAATGGAATAATTTACTATTCCCACTCCAGCAAAATAATAAACATTAATAAACAAATACTTAAATAATAAAAAATAATTTACATCCCACGAAATCCCCCTATAAATGACACTACCAATATTGTAAAACATAACACAATTAACATAATTGCTTAACAATTAATTAATTTACTAATAACAATGAACAATCAAATTAAAAACAATCAGTAATAAATTAATTCACACTATTAAGACTATAAACTAACAATAACTAAATATTATATAAAAAATATATTACATTTTAATTACTTCCCACACTACTCCCCTATAAACCCACAACCCACTCCTAAAAAAATTACACAATTAACATATTTACCAATTAATAATTAATAACCAATTATTAACTAATTAATAACAAATTAATTAACACAATTAACAATATAAATTATTAGATACATACATATTAATTAATACAATTATTAATTAATTAATTATAATTAAATTACTTCCCACCCTACTCCCCTATAAACTCACAACCTGCTCCTAAAAAAATGACACAATTAACATATTTACCAATTAATAATTAATAATTAATAACCAATGAATAACTAATTAATAACAAATTAATTACAATTAACAATATAAATGATTAAATAAATAAATATTAATTAATAAAATTAATAATGAATTAATTATAATTAAATTACTTAAAACCCTACTCCCCTATAAACCCACAACCCGCTCCTAAAAAAATGACACAATTAACATATTTACCAATTAATAATTAAACAAATTAATTAACGCAATTAACAATATAAATTATTAAATACAAAAATATTAATTAATTTAAATTATTAATTAATTAAATTACTTTCCACCCTATTCCCCTATAAACCCACAACCCGCTACGGAACTAAAACGCAACATTTAATTTTTATAAAATTAATAACTTCTAAAAATTATTAAGAAATATATTATAATTAAATTACTTCCCACCCTATTCCCCTATCAACCCACAACCCGCTACGGAACTAAAATACGCAAAAAATTATTATCATAAAATTAATTATTTCTAAAAATTTCAAACATACATTCCAAAAATAAGCTATACTTATACAAAATATTGAAATCACCTACTTTTAACACATATACTATAATACAGAACACTAAAATAAATTTTGATATTATTAACAACGATATGTTTACTAACGATATTACTAACTTCGATATTAAGTAAAGCGATATTCCTTACCTGCATGTCGATATTCTGGTTGACGATATTCTTGCAGGTCGATATTGTGCCACATCGATATTTAAACATCGATATTCTGGTATATCGATATTTAAACATCGATATTATGTCTGCATACCATGTGTTAGCACAGCATTTACATTTAGAGCGAAATAAATGAAATCAAAATCAGACAGAAATTGGGTTATGAAAATCAAAGGTCGGCTAATGTCAGGGATTAATGCAAATATATATATATATATATATATATATATATATATATATATATATATATATATATATACAGGAAATCTGCAACAGAATACCATTTGAAGCTCTAGATATACTGCACCATTTGCACACATCATTGCTTTTCGTAGTGCAAAATGTTTGTACTTAAGTCATTCAGTTTACAGATTATCTGCAGCAATACCATTTGACATCTTACTGTTAGTCTATTTGTTTGTATAATATAGTATTTCAAAGTTTTTATCTTGTGTATAATAGCTACAGAGAAAATATGATTTTAAAACTTATATGTGTTTGGAGAAAAGCATAGATTATGCAACCACTGTTGTGGATTGTTTCTTTAAATTGTTCATGCTAGGGGTGCTGGGGTTTGAGTGCGTGCCATGCATATACATGCACTCCGTTTCAGGTTACTGTAATGTAATGTTGATGTTTGATTATGTTGTCTCACTTGTATGGTTTGTGTTGTCGGCTGGGATTCCGTTACAGCATGAGTGAGCTGTTGGAACCTAAGCTGGCAGGATGTTGTGGCCTCTAAGATGTTGACACAGCAGTCTGGTATGAAATTGAACTTTGATAAAAGTCACAATCAGGCAGGTGTGGATGTGGGAACAGGTGACTGGGTGATGATCAAAACCCCTGTTGAAACCAGAAAAGGGGAGTCCAAGGTTTCTGTTCCTATGTGGGTGGATAGAGTCAGCAAAGGTGCTGTGCTCATTTTGGGCAAAGGTTGGTGGAAAAAGAGGCAGCTGGTTAAGTTTACCTCTGATCAGGTAGGTAATATGTGTAAAAGGAGAGATTCTGTCCAAAATGCCGACTAGGCACAGTGGCTTCAGCCAACCATTCAACCTTCAGCTGTCATGGATAAACAAATGGAGGTTGATCAGGGATGTACCGGCTGTGATAAAGATACTGCCACTGAGTGTACAGGCATGAGCTTGGTGGGTTCTCGTGTCAGAAGGGCTCCTAAAAGATTTGATGATTTTGTTCTTCAATAGTGCTAACCCCCACAACAGTCATCTATGTAGACACAGCTAACATTTTCATACAAGTTCCTGGCTTTTTCTGGGATGGTGGGCTTGACTAAAAAACTGTCTCTCAACAGCTGTTACAATGGCCACATGGCACGCCTGAAGTGCAATTCAGAGTCAGGACTATGTTTCCTAGTAAACCTTGGATGGTAACAATATCGTCTGTTTAAAAAGAGAGGCACTCCCTCATCTCACTGATCTCTTACAATTGATTGTACTGCTCTCTGGTCAGTTCATCACTGCTAATTCATCAAACATGGGAATTTATCCTTGCTCATCGCTTCTTTGTTTTACAAGCTCCTATTAATGAGTATGTTTATTGTGGGACTATCAAATTTCTTAATATAATCATAATGTATCACCAACTTGCAATGATAAAGACAAAAGTAGTATTAACACATGTTCCTGTTGGTATTTCAGGCTCTCATGGGAATGACCTGACAGCATAAGATGATTGGTACGCTAGCTTCCACCACATCTCAGCACACTGTTACAAAGTAATTAGAGGCTATATCAACCTGCAAATGCAGTCCATATGGGACAAACTGAATATCTCAGCCGACACAACACAACAAAGATTCAAAGACTTTGGGATAGTATTTATTATTGAAAATAGGTATCTTGAAACCTATGTACATTGAATGATATACTTATTGAGATGCCTATTATTAGACCTGTCAGCCAAACTTTTTGCCTTACTCCTATCTTTGCTGAACTTTCTTTTGTTGGCTTTAGGGCTCTGCACACTATACTATTGCTAACCAGTGCTAAAATGCTTGTGCCCTCTCCTTTTGAACATGGTAAAATTGGCTTACACCCATTTGGCACATTTAATTTAGTTGTAAGTCCCTAGTAAATTGGTACTACGTGTACCTGGTGTCTGTAAATTAAATGCTACTAGTGGGCCTGCAGCACTTATGGTGCCACCCACTTAAGTAGCCTTTTCAAAACGTCTCAGGTATGCCATTCTAGCCTGTGCATGTAGTTTTAAAATTTCCATTCCAACCTGGGAAAAATAAACCTTTGGCAAGGCCTATATCTTCCTTCTTATCACCTATATGTCACCCCTAAGTTAGGCCCTAAACAGCCATTAGGACAGGTTGCATTGCTTTTAAAAAGCGGGACATATACTTTTAAATTTTACATGTTTTGGTAGTAAAAAAATCCTACATTTGTTTTTCACTACTGGAAGGCCTACCTTTGCCATAGGATAACATTGAGTTACCTTATTACATTTAATAAGTGATAACGTTTGATTGGGAAGGGTAGGAAAGTTAGTTTGGTGTTAGAGGAATTGTAATTTAAAATCTTCTCTACTGGTTAAGTTGGATTTTAAGTGACAATTCTGAAAGTGCCTCTTTTAGAAAGATGTTATTGTCTTGCCCCACTCATTTGGTGGCAGCAGCCTTTTCCTGGGTCACATGACTAGGTGTAGTTGCCAGTAGGCCTGTGTGTATTCCTCCCAGACAGCATCACAATAGAAAGTCTGGGTGTTGGCAGGATGGGCCATCTCAGGCAGGATGGGGAATGGAGCTGTAACCTACCACATTTGCATTTCAAAGGCACGTGCCTAGCTCACACAGAAAATCACTTCAAATTAGCCTATTGTGCCCCCAGACTGGGACCCACTCTTCAGTATGCTCCAGAGACGCTTGTAGGAGTCAAACACACAATTCCCTGTGTGGACTCCGAGGGGGGATCTACTTCCTGGTCAGCTCTCGCGATCCTCTTGCAAAATAGTACATTTGGGAATAAGTTAAACACAGTGTTTTCCTGTTATTCAGAATAAACCAACCGATTACAGAAGTTGATTATATTAGTAACATTGATTATAATTGGTTCCATTGAATATATAATGCAATGACAATCTTACGATCTCGCGAGATGCTCGTGGGAATCAAACACACAATCCCCTGTGTGGACTGAGAGTGGGCTGTACTTCCTGTTCAGCTCTTGCGATCGCACCACGAGATCATGTATTTGCAGTTATGTTAATAACAGTGCTTTCTTGGAATTCTGAACAAATTAAGACATTAGAGATGTTTATTAGCTTGGAAAAATGTATTATGAATTGTTCCATGAAATAGATAAAGCAATAATACTTTTAAGAATTCATTAAATGCTTGGGGGTATCTCGCTAGAGGTCCAGGAGAGAACCACACCCTATGGAAGGATTGTGATTGGTTCATATGGATGTCTTTATTTGAGAGACGAAGATTCCATCCTTTTTGCTTTATTTCACTATTGGATTTTGGTGCGAGTAGACATATTTGGCTTGCTTTCCTTTCCTGTTTGCCTTTCTTCACAAGGATGTCTTCATCAGATTCTGATGAGCAGCCAGGGCCAGCTGCACCACTCAGCCATCTCAGCCTCCTTAGAAATCCTTGGTGCTGCAATTCTATGATATGAGACCAGGTAGCAAGAGAGTTCCTTCAAAAGTATGCCATCTGTAAACTTTGCAAGAAGGAGTTCAGCCGGTGGAGCAGAAATAAACAATATAGCATGAGTACCATGGGCATATGGAGGCACCGCAGATCTATACATCTGCAAAGGCTTGCACAGGCAGAGTTGGCTCGTGCTGTGGAGCTAGACAACTCTACATGGGCTTCAACATTATTTGCTCCAGGAGATACTGTACCTGCTCATGTTTTAAGTGCACAAGCGGATAATAACCCATATTCTTTTAATGAAGCACTATTTCGCTGCTTGTGTAAGCAGATCATTTCTTAATCAGTGACAAGCAGTTCTGCCCAGGAGAAGCTTGTCCAAGAGCACAAGTGTGCCCAAGGCAGTAGTTTTTTTAACAGTTTTATGTAAGGTCTTATCCTTCTTGTTTTAAAGGAGATGCTGTTGGTATTTGTTTCCCACTTCAAGTTGTATGCTTTTGTTGTAGCATTTAAAAAAATATTTAAAATAAAAATAAATATAAAAAATGTGAGAAAACAAAAAAAGTTATACTTGTTGAAAACTGTTAACAAAAACTGCTCATTTTAGAGCTACCCTATAGTTTCATGATTTATGTTGTTTGTACTATGTATCCCCCTTTTCCATTCTCCAAATCTCACGCAAGACCCGAGTCTGAGTGGGCAGTGCTTCTTGGTTTGCTCTCGCGAGACTCTCGCAAGGTCATACTTTTGATAATGGACTTTGCATTTACACTGATATATCCTGATGTAGTATTTATAATTTATATACACCAGAATAGTAACACTGTTTTTAGTTTAATGAAATGCAATCCATTATATAGTTGTTGGGAAAAATAAATCACTTAGATTTATGAAAAAAATCGCACCTGTTTTATCTGCATGAGACGAACATTGGAACATAGCACACATTGATACTCATTTATTTACTTTAAGTCCATTTATTATTGTTAGAAAAAGTTCAATCACTACTTTTTTATGATCCTGCGAGAGTCTTGCGAGATTGTAAACCTTTTTTTTAAAGGAAGGATTTACACATTCCTTTATTACAGTACTTATGCCTTATGGCTCCTATTAGTAGGGTGTGGGGAGAAAATAGACTCTCAAATGAGTTTAACAACAGTGCACAGCAGGGTATAAGGAGACGCTGGGCTCTCACTCACACCTCTCCACAGCCTAACAACTGTGTATAGTGGACTATGGGGAGAGACTGGCCTCTCCAGTGAGACCTTACATGAAACTAACCAGTGTGTAGAATATGGTGTAAAGAGATAATGCCTCTCCACTTCCACCTTTTCTAAGGCTCAGCAGTATGCATAGTAGAGTGGGGAAAGGTACAATCCTCACATGTAAGATCTTACTATTCATAGTAAGTATAACAAGTACTGGCCTCTCCACTGAGTCCTCTCCCCGGGAAATAACCGTATATATTTGGGTGTGGAAATGGATTTCACTGTCCAGTCTCAGCTCTTCCCAGCATGACAGACATGTACATTAGTGTGTAGGGAAAGATTGTCTCTTTCACTAACACCTACTTCCAGGGCAGCATGGATGTACAGTACGGTGTGGGCAAGCAATCGCCTCTGTACCGACACCACTCCCTACAGCAACAGCGATATGCAGTGCTGTCTGGGAACAGAGTGAGCTGTCCACTAACACATCTTACCAGGGTGAGAGGTGTCTGTAGTATGGTTTGAGAAAAATGCATCGCTTTGCTCATAACTAGGGGTGGGCGGAATTTGCGTAGTCGCGCTACGCAAAACTCCGCGAAACGGTAAAAAATCTCCACGAGCATGCAAAAGTTCCGCGAACACGCGGAATTGCTTGTTCCGCCCGTTCGCAATGCTTTTTTCCTGTTCGCGAACGCTGTTTGCGTGCTCGGGGAGAAATATCTCGCAAATATGCATTTTGAAAGCGCGAACAAGCAAAAAATTCTGCAAAGCCGCGGATCGCGGAATTTTTGGTAATTCCGCGTTCGCCGCGGAACGCGAAATTACCCAAATTCCGCAAATTCCGCGAGCGGAAAGGAATTTACCGCCCAGGCCTACTCATAACTCTTCTTATGCTGACAAGAATGTATTGTAGACTGAGGGGAGAAGTGTCCTGTTTGCTGACACATATCTCTTTTATATGTTAAGTCTTTGTAGTACAGTGTGAGGAGAGACTGGCCCCTATCCTGTGACCTGGGGTTTGGATGATGGGTGTGCAAATTAGACTGTTAAAACAAGCTTACCTCTCTGGTTACAGCTCTCCCCAGGATGACAGATGTACAAGCAAAATGTGGAGATGAAATTACCTCTGTGCTGAGAAGTCTGTCTTGCATAACAACTAAAAAGACAATGATGTATAAACACACTGTCCTGTCAGCTGAAACATCTACCCAGAGTAATATGTGTGCAAAGTGGGCTGTGGGTAGTAGGTATACAAATTGAGGGGCTTATTTACAAGGCCCTTGCGCCACTTTTGCGTCACTTTTCCCATGTTAAAAATGACGCAAAAGTGGCGCAAGGGCCTTGTAAATAAGCCCCCAAGTATCTTCTCTGCTGAGATATGTGTCATGGTTGATTGGTGTGGATAGTTGAATGTGGAAACACACTCACCTCTCCCTCAGACCTCTTCACGTGGGGACAATAAGGCATAGTGGGGTGTGCACAGGGACACACTTCTCCACTGAAACTTCTCTCTAGAGTCACAAGCATATATAGTAACATGTACAAAAGAACTGCCCTCTCCACTATCACATCTCTACCAGTAGACAGCAGTGCTTAGCAGAATATGAGGATGCACTGGCCTCTGTCCTAAAACCTCTCTCTTGTATGAGAGGTCTGTATACTACAGTGAGCACAAGAACTGATCTCTCTAGTGAGACCTCACTGTTGCATGAGAAGTTACTATAGTTTGGTATTCAAATAATTGACTTCTACATTAACAATTCTCCACAGCATATAAAATGTGCATAATACTGTATAGATATAGAAATACATGCAGGAGCACTTCTGTACTCCCTGAAGATGGAACTGCCAGTTTTCGTCAACATTACAATACTGTAATAATATTCAAATCTACAACAACTATTAAGGAAACAAATAAGTAGTAACTTTAAACTTTTGTATAAAAAAAAATAATTTAACAACATTATAAAACTAAACTACAACAACAACTACATTAACAAACTATATAAACAATTATAAAACATGCAAAACAACCAACTTTGCTAATTTATAATGTCTTCATCACATTATGACGAGGAGCCTGGTATAACTGCACCACCTCAGCCACCTCAGCCACCTCAGCCTGGCAAAGAGTCTTTTGTATGGCGTTTTTTTTTTTAGGCCAGCTAGCAAAAAAGTCTCAGCAACGTTTCTCATGAGTATAGATTTTTAAAAGGAGTTCACAAAGGCTAGCTCAGGCAGAGTTAGTTCATGCTGATGAACTGCAAAGCTCTTCATGTGCTTTCAAATCTTTTCAAGCTGGATATACTGTGTCTGCTCAGGTACTCACTGCTGAACAAGACAATAATCATGCTTGTCTTAATAATGCAAATTTTTACTGCTTATTTACACAGATAATTGTTTCCTCAAAGACAAGTAGACCTACACAGCTCAAGCTTATGCAAGATCATAAATGTCCCCCATACAATATAAACATAACCACTTCTCAATTAATAGTTTTTGCCTCACTTTCCAGAGAGTAATTATTTCAGTTTTTTTCAAAAGTGAACAAAACTTTCTTTCTCCTCCATATATATTCTCACATAGTAGTTTTCTTGTTCAAAACATCTGGCTTCCATTTTCCCAACAAAAAGAGAAAATAACAGAAAATATTTAAAGTTACCTACTAGTCAATAAATCATAAAGTTCATCCTTCACTATATTTTGTGAAGTTTTCCACATCTTTCACTCACAATCACATATTTATATCTGGTGTTCCACTAACTTGTTATTTCTTTCTCCAGAAAAATTTCACACCTTCAACCAGTGTATTTTTTCACATATTAATTATAACATGCCATCAAACCTGATTTCATAAACGTTTATAAAATAACACATTCCTCTTGAGACATCTTTGCTAACAATAAGCATGGTGTTTTATTCTAGAAATAGCAATATCACCACTCAAACATCTCCTAGGGCTAAAGTATATGTACAGTAAGATTCATAAAAACAGTAGGGCATGCATTAACACATTCCTCATTCTTTGGTTTATAATTTGAGAAACACTGCCTCGTGTACTTACAAGTGCATACAGTTGGAGCACTTCATTTTTCAACACAATCTGCAATACTTACTGATATTACTCTACATTCTAATGTCTACCTCACAATAGCTGTATTAAGAGATCTACACCTTCCCAAACAGCTTTTCGTTCTGTAAAGATGCCGTAGAATAAGTTTACCAACATTATTACACTTACTTGCACATCACTGCAAAGTTTATAAAATATATTATTAATTACCTGAACTTGGAGTTCTTTCTGAAATGCAGATGAACACACCAGTCTCTCCAAATAAATTCACTTCTGCTGAGTACAACTCAGACTTCATTCTCCTCCAAAGCACCAAGAACAAACTGAGCCAACTCTCGTTCTGCCCCCAATTACATCACAGCATTTCTTTGACCATGTAATAAGAATGTTAACTATTGGTTGAGCCTTGGCCCATTTTCTTTGCTTCTCCCCATACAATCTCGCGAGACTGGGGGATCGTAAAACACATCATTGCAGGCCCAGTCATTTTTTCATGCACATTTCATAAGATGCTTGCGAGATCTAACAAACCCCATGCAGCAACTTCAAGCCCTGAAGCTTGCATGCTACTCTTGTGAATCTCTTGATGGGATCGCAACACAATTGTAGGACAATAGTAGTATATGAGAGGGACTAGTCTCTCCACCGAGAACCGTCTCTTGGATAATAGTTGTGCACACTAGGGAGTGAGAAGGGACTACCCTCACCTTTCAAAACTCTCTCTTGAATTACACGTATGCATAGCAGTATGTGGAAAGGTACTGGCCTCTCCTGTCAGAGCCACCTCTCAGTTGATGGGTGTGCATAGTAGACTCTATGGATAGACTGGCCTGTACTTTCAGACCTCTGTCTCATATAACAAGTGTGCATGGTAGTGTGTGGGGAAAGGCTGCCCTCTCCTTCCAGACCTCTTTCTCAGATAACAGGTGTTCGTAGTAGGGTATGTAGATGGATTGGTCTCTCTTGTCAGACCTCTCTCTCATATGAAGGGTTACCGTAGTAAGGTGTGGGGAGTGACAGGCCTCTCATTCTAGACCTCTTTCTCAGATGACGAGTGTGCATGTAGTGAGTGGAGGGGGACTGTCATTTCCTGTCAGACCTCTCTCTCAGATGACGGGTGTGTATATTAAGGTGTGTACATGGACTGGCCTCTCCTGTTAGACCTCTCTCTGAGATGACGGGTTAACATAGTAATGTGTGTGCATGGACTGGCCTCTCCTTTGAGATATCTCAGATGACAGATGTGCCCTCTCCTGTCAGGCCTCTCTCTCAGATGATGGGTGTGCATAATAAGGTATGGGGAGGGACATGCCTGTCCTTCCAGACCTCTTTCTCAGATGACGGGTGACCATAGTAGGCTGTATGGATGGACTGGCCTCTACTTTCAGATCTCTGTCTCAGATAATGAGTGTGATTAGCAGTGTGTGTGAAGGGACTGCAACCCTCCTTTCAGAACTCTTTATCAGGTAATGGGTGTGGGTAGTAGGGTGTGTAGATGGTTCTGGCCTCTCTGCTGAGACCTCTCTGATGACGGGTAGAGAGGGACTACCCTTTCCTGTCAAACCTCTCTCTCAGATGACAGGTGGGCATATTAGGGTGTGTACATGGATTGGCCTGTCCTGTCAACTCTCTCTCTCAGATGACAGCTGTGTATAGTAGGGTATGTACATGGACTAGCCTCTCCTGTCAGACCTGTCTCTCGCATGATGGGTGTGAATAGTAGGGTATGGGGAGGGACTGGCCTCTCTGCCCAGACCCCTGTCACAGATGATCGGTGTGTGTAGTAAGGTGTGAGCATGGACTGGGCTCTCTTTTTAGACTTCTCTCTCAGATGACAGGTGCGTGTAGTAGGGTGTGTGTAGAGAGACTGGCCTTTCCGCTGAGACCTCTCCCTTGAATGACAGGTGTGCATAGTATGCTCTGTCCAGGGACTGTCCTCCTTGCTAACACCCCTCTCTCTGATAATGGGTGTGCACAGTAGGGTGTGGGAAGAGACTGTACTCTACTCACAACTCTTACCAAGCCGATGGTGGTAAATAGTAGACTCTGATAAACACCATTGCCAGTGAGAGTTCCTCCCACAGTAGCAAGTGTGCATACTACAGCGTATTCAAAGATCACCTACTCCTTTCTACTTTTCACGATCCTGGGAGAGTCTCACAAGATCGTATCTTATTTTAAAGCATCTACTCATCTCAGTACTTATCTCTTACACACTCCCTCTCAAAACAAGGGCCACAATATGTATTCCTACTAATAGAGTGTATTGAGAACGCATCTACCCCTTTGTACTATACTTGATCCTGCGAGAGTCCTGCAAGATCGTAAAAAATTACTTAAAAATAATATACATTTATTATCTTCACAGTAATTATCACTTAAACACCTAGGGCCACATGTACAACCATTTCATTTTGCGACTCGCAAATTGCAATGTTTAACGACTCACAATTTGTGAGTCGCAAAATTAAATGTACAATAGTGTCTCAGACACTGTTTGCGATTCCCAAATGAGTTGCACGTGACCTGCCTCATTAATATTCATGAGGCAAGCCACAATTTGCGACTTATTGGGAATGGCCAGAAATCACAGGGATGGTGGACTGCTGGGTTCAGCAGACCATCATGTCTGTTACTGCTTTTTAAATAAAGCATTTGTTTTTTAAAGGAAAACGGGATGCATTTAAAAAAGAAAAATGAAACATTTCTGTTTCATTTTTTAAGAGTATGCAGTAGTCGTGGTCTGTGGGACCACTGCCAGCTCTTAAAAAATGTTTTCGCTGCCAGTCACAAAAGGGAAGGGGACCCCTTCCCATTTGCGAGTCGCTTACCACCTACTTGGAGTAACAAACTGCGATTGTGACTCGCTATTAGGAAGGGACTCCCTTAGCACACCTCTTCCTAATAGTGACTTGCAAACCCCATTTAGCGAGTCAGTAAAAGGGTACCGACTTGCAAAATAGGTTTGATACATGCTACAACCCTTTTTAGCAGTCGCAAATGGCCAAGTCTCCGTTTGTGACAGCTAAATATGGTTGTACATGTGGCTTCTGCTTTCTAAATCTAGGAGGAAGCACACCTTTTTGTTGCCCCCTTTTATACCTCCAATTTTTCACAGTAAATTGTAATGGCGGCCATTTAATTTCTAACATTCTGCCAGCCAGCCAATCAGAATGCTCGGTCTAGTGGGACTCACGGGAGCCTCTCAATCCCATGAGACTAAAAAGCCTCACGGGAATAATAGGCCTCACGGCCAATCACAGGGCTCAATTTCTTATTTCACGCTTTCACGAGACTCTCACGAGA
Organism: Calotriton arnoldi; assembly: GCA_963921515.1. NCBI lineage: Eukaryota > Metazoa > Chordata > Amphibia > Caudata > Salamandridae > Calotriton > Calotriton arnoldi. Next base: position 3,072,556 of record CAWUFW010000831.1, on the reverse strand, counting down.
CTCTCGCGAGACCAACTGCTAAAATATACAATTATATTTGACCCTTAATTTCTCAGAAACTACTGAATGGATGTACACCAAATTAGAAAAAGTACAATCTGCGGACCAAGGTCTAGCTTCCTGCTGAATCTGGTGTACTTGCGATCAGCAGTTTTCGCTATAGCCCTGCCTAAAGAAGTCTATGGAAAATGCATGGGGATTTTGTGTTTTGGGACCCCCTCTTTCTTCTTGGCCCCACCTCACAGATCACCTCGAAACTTTCCAGGATGGTGCTGAGGTGGATGAACTCTTTTTTTGGAAAGTTTCATATGATTCACCAAATGGGGCCAAAGCACTTAGCAAACCAAAAACGCTCTGTTTATGGAAAAACTGACCTATTTATTTATTTATTTTATTTATTTATTTAAAGGTTTTATATAGCACTGGCTAGACCCGAGGGTATCAGAGCGCTTTACAATGGTTAGGCGAGGACAACAATTGCAATATAACATTTGTACAAAAAGGTAAAATGCAGGACAGTAAGAACAGTATGCATAGGACAATTATAACATGGGCAAGAAAAATAATAAAAATAATTAGGTCATAACAAGTATTGGATAATTCAACTAGGGAGGGAAGTCAAGGATGAGGGGGAATATAAAAGAAGGAGGGAACTGAGGAGGGTGATGGGAGAGGAGAAAGCATGCGGGAGTAGACAGTAATTATAGGAGAACTAGAGGGGGGAGGTTATAAATATATGGAGAAAAAAAAGAGTAGAGAGGGGGTAGTGAGTTAGGAATAATGGGGCTGGAAACATAGTACAGTCGGGAGCAGGTTGAGACACCATGCTAGGCGGCAGTGATTAAGGACCCCAGTATTTATTGAGAAGGTGCAGCTTGAGGTCTTTTTTGAAGCTGAGGTAGGAGGGGTTGCAACGAAGATCTTTAGGAAGTGAGTTCCAGATAGTAGGCGCATTTCCGGAGAAGGAGCGTGATTGAGTAGATTTCTTGTTTAACAAAGGAGGAACTAGAATGAGAGCATTGGTGCTCCTCATTTCTCTAGCGCAGCCAGCTTTGTGGATTTTATCTGAAAGATACAGTGGGGTGTGAAGATGCAAGGCTTTATGCGTAATGCAAGCGGTCTTGTAAGTGGATCTGCCTTCGATGGGAAGCCATTTGAGACCTTTGAGGACGGGGGAGATGTGGTCAAACCGTCTACAATCGGAAATAAGCCTGGCCGCGAGGTTGAGGACTGATTTGATTGGTGCTAAGTGGACTTTCGGTGTTCCAGAGAGAGCAGCATAACCATAGTCCAATTTAGACAATACCAGTGATTGAACAACGAATTTAAAGTCATCAGCAGGAATGAAGGGTTTAATTTTCTTGAGGTGATGAAGAGTGAAGAGAGCTCCTTTAGCAGAATTTTTTATGTGGGGAGTAAGGCTGAGGTTCTGGTCAATGTTGATTCCGAGGGATTTAACTGAGTTAGAAGTGGAAAGAGAGCAGTTGAGAGCTTTAAGGTCGGAGATCCATAGATGAATGGGGAGCCGGTTGTTTTTAGGAGCGAAGAGAATGATTTCCGTTTTTTAGGGTTGAGTTTAAGGTGATTGTGATGGAACCAGTGTAGAATCTTAGTCAGGGCATCATTGAGGTGTAGAATGTCAGCTTGGGATTTAATCTTGTAGTAAAGTTGGGTATCATCAGCATAGAGGTGGAAGTTAATTCCTGCTTACTTAAGAATGAGGGTGAGGGGTTCCATGAAGAGGTTGAATAGGGAAGGTGAGAGAATAGAACCCTGAGGAACACCCAAGGAGACAGGAATGGGTTTAGAGAGGCAATTGCTGATTTTAATTTGTTGGGTTCTGTGTTGAAGGAATGAGGTGAACCATTTGAGGACAGGACCATTGAAGCCGAAACGAACTTTGAGGGTATTGAGTAAGGCGGAGTGGTTAACAGTGTCAAAAGCAGCAGAGAGGTCAAGGAGAATGAGAAGGGAGGCCTCACTCTTGTCAAGGGATTGGTGGATGTCATCAATAACGTTGAGCATGGCAGTTTCAGTGCTGCAGCCCTTTCTAAAGCCTGACTGGTATGTGTCCAAAAGGTTGTAAGAGTCAATGTGCTTGTCCAATTGTAGCAAGGCGCATTTTTCGAGGGCCTTAGATAGAAGCGGAAGATTAGAGATAGGACGCAAGTTGTTGAGGTCGTTGGGGTCGGCAGTAGTGTTTTTAAGGATGGGAGTGATTTGGCCAAGTTGGAGGGAGACCGGGACACAACCCGTGGCCAAGGAGGAGTTGATGATGGTGGTCCAATATGGTGCAATAATGTGTTTTAAGTCTTGAGCAAGTTTAGCGGGAAGAGGGTCCATGGTATGAGAGGAGGGTTTGAGCTTGGAGATGATGTTGAAGACTTCAAGCTCTGTAACTGGGCGGAAGGTAAGCCAAGAAGCATTATTTTTTAGCTGGGGGTTGGCGAAGAAGTGTTCAGGAGGGGCGACAGCAAGTTGGAGATGAACAGAGTCAGGAGGGGCGAAGGCGTGAAAGGAGACTTGGGGGGGAGGTCATGGAGGGGAGATGAGCAATGTGGAGGGGGTGTTAAGCTAAAGTTTTGATCGATCTTGGAGATTTTTTCGGAAAAGAAGTTAGCAATTTCTTCACATCTTTCGGTAGAGGCCATCAATTTGGGGGGGGCCGAAGCTGTTTTTTTTTTGATGATGCTAAATAGTTCCCTGGGTCTATTTTTTGCCCGGTCGAGTTGTGCGCGGAAGAAGGAGGCCTTCTCATTAAGGATGTGCTTTTTGTAATTAGCCCTTGCGGCTCTGAGGAGAGCAAGATTTGAGGGGGAAGGGTGTTGTCTCCACATGCGTTCGGTCAGTCTAAGCGGCGTCTCTCATTGTTGAGTTCAGCATTAAACCAGGATTTGGCGGGGATGTTTTTTGCAGTTTAAGTTTGGCTGGGGTGATTTGGTCAAGGACCTCGATGATGGATTTGTTGTAGTGTTCGGCAAGGTCATTTGCATTTTGGGAGGGAGGTGTAAGTTGAAGTTTTGCTTTAATCTTAGTTTCCAGCTCGCCTGGAGGAATAAGGTGAAGATTTCTGGTTAATTTCCTATGTTTGATGTTTTTAGGGAAAGGGGGAAGCGCGGCGCAATTAATGGTGAAGAGGATGAGGAGGTGGTCAGACCAGTCAATGGGGACAATGTGGGAGAGGAAGCCAGTTCTTTGCTAGTGATGATAGCGTCGAGAGTAGCCCCTTTGGAATGTGTTGGCGAATGGCAGAGTTGATTCAGGTTATTAATGTCGAGTAGATCCTTGAGGATGTTAACCGAGGGCTCATCCTTTTTGTTCCAGTGAATATTAAAGTCTCAGAGGAAGAGGTTTTTAGAGTTGGAGATCGAGGTTAGGGAGAGAAGGTCCGACAATTCCTCCACAAAGGGCAAAGGGTCGCCAGGTGGATGATAGATGTTATGTAACCAAATAGGAGGGGAACCATAAACTTTAAGTTCAGCTCCGATGTATTCAAACGTAGCATAATCAGGGTTCTGAGCAAGGGAGAGTTGGAGTTCATCTTTATAGATAATGGCTAGGCCTCCTCCAATTTTGACAGGTCTGTCTTTTCTGAGGATGGAGTAACCCAGGGGAGAGAGCAGGTCAAGAGTAGGTGAAGAGTGAGCTTTGAGCCAGGTTTCCGTAAGAAAAGCAATGTCAATGTCTTCACTAAGGATGGTTTCCAAGATTTCTGCTGCATGTTGTATAGCCGATCGACAGTTGACCAGCATGCAGTTGAGGGGTTTAGGGTTGTTTTTAGGGGGGGAGCAAGAGTGGATAGTGGTGAGTTGCGGAGGAGGTCTAGGCGAGCCTGGGGAGGTAGGGATACGGCTTCTCCCCAGGATCACCGGAATAGCGGAGTGAGGAGTAGGAGAATCAGTAGTCATGGCAGTAGGGGGATAGGTATTATTTGAGTCCAGGGGGTCCGAGGAGGAGAGATCGCTTGAGGCTTGAGATGATCTAAGCGAACAGTTACCAGGAGGTGGTCCACCTAAGGAGATATCGTAAGGGGTGGAACTCCCTAGTTGAGGGAATGTAGTGTTAGTTTGTATGGCGCTTATGATATGGGTATGCTTGGCGGGATTAGAAGCGAAGAGGGTTATTTCCGAAGTCTTTCCTGAGAGATGAAAGTTCCGACGTCAGGATTGAGAGGTGGAGTTCTATGTTGAGAAGTGAATGAGTGACAAGCGAGGAAGGTGAGGAGGAAAGGAGGTCGGGAGGGAGAGGGGCATGTACTAAATTAGATGGGGAGAGAGGACTAGGAAATGGACGTGGAGGAAACCCCGGTGGCGGGTAGTGAGGGGTGTTCCGGATGGTAGACTGAGGGAGAATTGGAGTGTGAGAGCCAGAATACCCGGGGGCCAGATGGGAGCTATGAGAAGATGAGGGGGCATGGGGTGAGTAAGATGGAGTGCCATCTTGTCTAAGGGGGTGGAGGTCAGTTAGATTGCAGGAGATTGGTGTCCTTAGTGGAGCAGTAGGGGGGGTCAATAGGAAGGGGCGCAGTGTGCAGGGGGGTCGTTACAGGGGGATCAGAGTGAGGGGGCTGGGAGGAATGGGAGGGAGGAAGGGGGTGGTTAAGATTGAGTAGGAAGGAGCCAAGAGGAGGAGAGAGGGTCTGGGAGGCCAAGTGGGATGAAGGAGTATCAGGAGAAGGAGGAAACAGAAGAGGCGAGGGAGAGAGGGTTTGGGTGGCTAAGTATGAGGTGGAAATGTCAAGCGAAGGAGAGGATGCTAAGGGGCGGAAGGCTCAAGCGTTTGGTATTGGGAAGCTTCATAGGTAGTGGCAGGTTCCGGGAGCAGAGGGGTTGGCGTCAAGAGGAGCGACGCCGGGAGGACTTCCTGTGATTGAGAGGCTGAAGGGGTATGGGAAGGAGAAGATAATAGATAGGATAAGGTGCTGAAGTGGTGCTCAAAGAAGGTGAGGTGGTTATCAGTGGCTTGTATGAGGATATTTCCGGATTTGAAAATGGAGATGTCTATATCGCCTTGAAAAGTGGAGGAAGGGGTAGTGGACAATTTCAAACCATATGGGATTTTGCAAGATTTCGTTATGGGGAGTTGGCGGAGGAAGATACTTTTCCATTTGGAGGGGCGTTTGGAGTAAAAAAATGTAGTTAGTTTTAATAATGGAGGTGAGGCTAAGATAGTTATCAACGAATAAGGTTTCTTGGTGACGTATTAATAGTTTGCGTTTAAAGCGGTGAGTTGATCGCCACTAGTTAATATATATATATATAGTCAGTGAACATATATATATATATATATATATATATACATACATATATATATATATAAATATATATATATATATATATATATATATATATATATATATATATATATATATATATATATATATATATATATATATATGCAAAAGCAAGCAGAGAACTCTGGGTAGTTCTCAAGTTTAGGTAGAAAGCAGCTCCAGTAAGAGCACTCTAAATTTGCTCACCTCAAATGTCTGCTTTTCTATCAAAGTTTTTAAGCATAGGATTAGCGCAGTGCTATCCACGCCGAGATAGAAAGGGACAAAGTCTTTTGCCATTTTTACAGCAAAGTCTTTAAGCATAGGATTAGCACAGTGCTATCCCTGTCGAGCTGTAAAATGGCCAAAGCCTTTTACCACTCCAGGCACAGTGTTACAGCTTTGGATTGGTAAAATACCATCCAAGCCAACCTGAAATGAATAAAAGCAACCCCTGACACGTGTTTCGCTCTCGTTAGAGCTCTTCAGAGAGGTTTAGCTTTGTCCAGACACAAGGGAGCACCCAGTATAAGTCAAAACAAAACCCTTTCAGGCATAGAGTGACAAATAAATTATGCAAAAACAGAAGCAGAGACCTCTGGGTAGTTCTCAAGTTTAGGTGGAAAGCAGCTCCAGTAAAAGCACTCTCAACACCAGCGACACTCTAAATTTGCTCACCTCAAATGTCTGCTTTTCAAAGTTTTTAAGCATAGGATTAGCGCAGTGCTATCCAGGCCGAGATAGAAAGGGACAAAGTCTTTTGCCATTTTTACAGCAAAGTCTTTAAGCATAGGATTAGCACAGTGCTATCCCTGCCGAGCTGTAAAATGGCCAAATCCTTTTACCACTCCAGGCACAGTGTTACAGCTTTGGATTTGCTCACCTCAAATGTCTGCTTTTCAAAGCTTTTAAGCATAGGATTAGCGCAGTGCTATCCAGGCCGAGATAGAAAGGGACAAAGTCTTTTGCCATTTTTACAGCAAAGTCTTTAAGCATAGGATTAGCACAGTGCTATCCCTGCCGAGCTGTAAAATGGCCAAATCCTTTTACCACTCCAGGCACAGTGTTACAGCTTTGGATTGGTAAAATACCATCCAAGCCAACCTGAAATGAATAAAAGCTACCCCTGACACGTGTTTCTCTCTCGTTAGAGCTCTTCAGAGAGGTATAGCTTTGTCCAGACACAAGGGAGCACCCAGTATAAGTCAAAACAAAACCCTTTCAGGCATAGAGTGACGAATAAATCATGCAAAAACAGAAGCAGAGAACTCTGGGTAGTTCTCAAGTTTAGGTGGAAAGCAGCTCCAGTAAGAGCACTCTCAACACCAGCGACACTCTAAATTTGCTCACTTCAAATGTCTGCTTTTCTATCAAAGTTTTTAAGCATAGGATTAGCGCAGTGCTATCCACGCCGAGATAGAAAGGGACAAAGTCTTTTGACAGGGCTCAATTTTTTATTTCACGCTTTCATGAGACTCTCGCGAGACCAACTGCTAAAATATACAATTATATTTGACCCTTAATTTCTCAGAAACTACTGAATGGATGTACACCAAATCAGAAATAGTACAATCTGCGGACCAAGGTCTAGCTTCCTGCTGAATCTGGTGTACTTGCGTTCAGCAGTTTTCGCTATAGCCCTGCCTAAAGAAGTCTATGGAAAATGCATGGGGATTTTGTGTTTTGGGACCCCCTCTTTCTTCTTGGCCCCACCTCACAGATCACCTCGAAACTTTCCAGGAAGGTGCTGAGTAGGGGTGGGCGGAATTTGCGTAGTCGCGCTACGCAAAGCTCCGCGAAACGGTAAAAAATCTCCGCGAGCACGCAAAGTTCAGCGAACACGCGGAGTTGCTTGTTCCGCCCGTTCGCGATGCTTTTTCCTGTTCGCGAACGCTGTTTGCATGCTTGGGGAGAAATATCTCGCGAACACGCATTTTGAAAGCGCGAACAAGCAAAAAATTCCGCAAAGACGCGGATCGGGGAATTTTGGCAATTCCGCGTTCTCCGCGGAGCACGAAATTACCCAAATTCCGCAAATTCCGCGAGCGGAACGGAATTTACCGCCCAGGCCTAGTGCTGAGGTGGATGAACTCTTTTTTGGAAAGTTTCATATGATTCACCAAATGGGGCCAAAGCAATTAGCAAACCAAAAACGCTCTGTTTATGGAAAAACTGACCTAACTATAACTACCTAGCGGTGAGTTGATCGCCACTAGTTAATATATATATATATAGTCAGTGAACATATATATATATACATATATATATATATACATATATATATGCAAAAACAGAAGCAGAGAACTCTGGGTAGTTCTCAAGTTTAGGTGGAAAGCAGCTCCAGTAAGAGCACTCTCAACACCAGCGACACTCTAAATTTGCTCACCTCAAATGTCTGCTTTTCTATCAAAGTTTTTAAGCATAGGATTAGCGCAGTGCTATCCACGCCGAGATAGATATACATTTATATATATATACACATTCCTGCTGCAGAGTACAAAAAGCACAGCACTCGCGGGAAACTGCTAAACCCAGATTTTATTCGGGTCTGCCAAGCACAAAAAGACGCGTTTCGGCGACTGCCTTTGTCAATAACATATATATATATATATACATATACATTACCTACTGGCGGTCGCCAGTAGATAGTTATAGTTAGGACCACGTTTCCATAGGAAAAGCATTTTTGATGTGCTTATAACTTTGGTCGTTTGACGAATCTTTACGAAATTTTCCAAAAGTTCCTCTTTTCAGGTCAGCTCCTATCCTAAAAGTTTGGGGGATTCGTCAAGGGGGGCTAAGAAAAGGGGGTCCCAAAACGTGTTTTCTCCATGCTATTTCCATAGGAAACTTTAGACAAGGCTACAGGTCAAACTGCTGAGACGGAATTACGCCAAATTTGGCACAGAGAAAGGTCTTGGTCCAGAAAGCACGCTTTTGTTTAAATCAGGTAAATGCGTTCAGTAGTTTTAGAGAAATATCAAATTTTCCAGATATCGATATTTAAGATTTCTGACATCTGATTGGCTGAAGCGTTATGAGCACGAGCTTGCGGCTCATTGGCTGCGAACTGTTGAAACTAGGAAGTGTTGGCAGCCATTTTGTGATTCAGTCCGTCAGCTCACAACTCTCCCTCTACAAGGCATCAGGTCCGTAGTTCTACCTCTGCGAGGCAACACTAAAAATATACCGCAGCTCTGTCTGTGCAAGATACCCCTTTCACGGTCCCTCTCCCCACATCACCAGCTTGCGGCTATGCCTTTAGAAGCCAGTCCGTCGGCTCGCAGCTCTGCGACTGCGAGCTGTGAGCCATTTTGTGACTCAGTCCGTCAGCACGCATCTCTCCCTCTAAAAGGCATCGGATCCATAATTCTACCTCTGCGAGGCAATACTGAAAATATCCTGCAGGTCTTTCTGTGCGAGATACTCCTTTTACGCTCCCTCTCCCCACATCATCAGCTCGCGGCTATGCCTTTAGAAGCCAGTCCGTCGGCTCGCAGCTCTGTGTCTGCGAGCCGTCGGGCCCGCAGCTCTACCTCTGTGAGCCACCTCGTTAGCTCGTAGCTGTGTCTGTGCTAGCAGGCCTGTCGGCCCGTTACTCTCCCTCTGCGAGTTAGCCCGTCGGGTTGCAGCTCGGAGGGCTCGCAGCTGTATCTCTGCGAGCCAGCCCGTTAACTAATAGCTGTGTGTCTGCTAGCAGGCCTGTTGGCCCGTTGGTCTCCCTCTGCGAGTCCGGCCACAGCTCTCCCTCTGCGAGCCAGTATGGTGCTGTGCTTTTGCGAGCCAACGGCTCGTAGGTCTCCCTCTGCGAGCTGAGCCCACGGGCCGCAGCTCTTCCTCTGCGAGCCTGCGCAACGGCCCGCAGGTGTCCCTCTGCTAGCCGAACCGCAGCTGACACTCTGCGAGCCAAAATTGGGAATATAAGGCGGCTCTAAAAAGAGCCCTTGTGTTTATTAGTTGGAGCTACATGTAAGTGCGAATGCACAGCTTCAGGTTATTCAGGAAAACTTGGTTTCCCTCATCTGTGAAGTGTACTCCATCACTTCTGTAGATATCAGCCATATCAAAACGTATGTTGTTGTTGTAAATCGACCCCATTCTATGGTCTCTGAGGTATGCAGACACAGCTTTGTTGACATTCTTCCTAGATTTTTCAATCTTATGACAAAATTGGTTTGACCATTTCCACTTCTGTCTTTGGCATATATTGGAATATACAAAGACAGTTTGAGGACAAAAGTAACATCAATTGTCCAAAGGTGTCCTTCATAAGCATTTCCAAACCTACCTAGTCAATGTGCCTAGGTCGTTACCACCACAGTGCACAATCATGAGATCAGGGTGTAGGAGATGCAAACAGGTTTTAACCAAAGGGAGCATTTGGTGCCACTTCAATCCTCTCTGTGCAAACCATTTAATGTGCACATTTTGTGCACATTTTGTAAACCTAGGTCTAAGTCAATACGTCTCTGTTCTGCATACCTCTTGCACCAGAAAACATAGCTATGTCCTACAATCCACACTGGCATTGAAGGTATGGCTAGAAGATATGGATAAATGTCTGTAGCTCATGCAGTCCGTTCGTAGAATAAGAGATATGTTTAAACATGGGGATCTACTTTTTTTTTTACATACAAAACGTTAACCGATTGGGAGATGAAATGTATTGTGTCTAAAAAGTAGGGTGTATATTAGTATTGATGAAAAGCATCTTTGTGATTGGTTAATAAAAAGCAGTTTATACGTGGAGTACATATTATAGGATGAAATTTGCTCAGCTTAACCACACCTGCCAATTGTATTTGGAAGGTGCAGTTCAAACTTGAAAGAATGGTGAACTTTTGACCTCCACGTGCCGTTATTTCTAAATAACATAGTGTTAGTCTGGTGTTTTATTGGTTCTAAAATATGCATAATGTGTAACTAGTTGTTAAACAAGTACTTAATATATGTTTAGGAGTTTTTCACAAAGAAAAGGTGTAAGTTGTCATATGTAAAAGACTGTGGGCCATATTCTCAAGACCAGCGATAACATTATCGCCGCTTTAGCGGCAGTTTCCTGCCGCTAAAGCGGCGATAATGTTATCGCCATTCTTGTGAATATGGCCCTGTATGGTTTTGAAAATTCGATGTAGCGTTAATTTCGATTTGTATATCTATTCCGGCGAGATAAACAGAATGTGGCACGTTTGGAAATTATGCTCAGTCTGGAAATAGTAGAGAAGGGGTGACAGTAGAAAATTAATTTGTTATTAACTTAACAGAGATGGAATGTGGATCAGTTACAGGCTCAGCTTCCGCATTGCCCACATCACCTGCGTCCAGCCCTGGTTCCACTGCCGAACATGCACATTTGAGTGTCCCATGGATGTCTGCCTATCCAACACAACTGTTGATGAATTGGACTATGACTTGTGTTTGCGCCCCCTGTTGGATCACGAACAGGAGTGTAACCGAGACAGCCGTGCATGGGATGCCTTGACATACTGCGTATGTATTGGTAGTTGTGCATGGGAGATGGCACAATTTCTCGTGTGCACTGACCACATCGAGGCGCTCCCCTATTGGGCTGTGTTGCGGATCGGTGAGACAGCATGGGCTGAGCACACCTGCCCGGACCACCTAATGGATTGGCTCACCCTGGTGTTCCTTGAACACGACAACGACGTACTATTGGAACACATTGCACATGAAGCTGCACGGGCATTCATGGACAAGTAACTACGTACCTGCAGCCACATCTTATTGCCACCCACAGCACATGGCCCAACAACTTGTTGCACAGTGGGGATTGCTAACATATCCCACCAAAACAGAGGACACGTCTCCCTTTGGTCGAGCTCTGGATGCATGTGCGTGGAATAACGCTTGTGCACACACACCTGTCCAAGGCGACGCAGGTCCATGGTCCGAGCAACACAGCGTCGTTTGGCAACTTTGCCAATTCGGACACACTGCTCGGTGAGAGCACACACATGGCGATGTAGCACGACATGTGAACCTGTCGGACCCTCACACCTGATCACTGTCGGCAGAGCAGACAATTGCCGCACCCCGGAGGCAGAGCACCATGCAGACCCCACATACAATGAGTCGTGCCCCCTCACACGGGGCACTGTGCAGATGCCAAATAAACCATCCGACTTATCCACAGCCCACACATAGAAGCCCCTGTCTGTGGTACCCCCGCATGGGATGGCCTTGACACCCACGAAAACAGCAACCCATGTCCCACAACGTTGCACACACATTCAAATCATTGCTCAGAGCTGTGGCATATCCTCCACACAAAAAAGAAGAAATGTTATGTGCACACTTTGTGGTCTCATTTTTTACACTGAGAGGTAGATTTCAATGTCAGTCAAGGCTGGTGTAGTACTGCGAGGCTTTGCATTTGGGTGTTCTTAGGAAATCTAAGTTGTTGGGGAGCAATGCAAGGTGGGCTGTGAGCATTGCCATATGTGATAAATCTTGTCCATTTCAGCTGCAACATCATCTGCCCCTCGACATGTACCCATGCTGCGTGTAAGTGTCGTAAGCATGTCCATGTCTGTTGTGGCCGTTGCCTCGTCCGTACTCACACGCACATGCCAATAAAGCCTATGCCACTCCACTGGTGTCTAACTGTGAGGTGTGTTGTAAAGATTGTCCACTCGTGTGCCACAATCAGCCTCATCCCAACACAGGGAAGAACTGACTGTCGCATGTGCAACGGGGGTGTATCCCTTTGGCAAGCTCCGCCTCTGTGAGCCAGACATTGTTTTTGCATAGGTGCTGGATGACATTTGATGCAGCCCCATCACCTACGCAGTCTGATGTGTCAGGGGTACACAGCCATGCAGCCATCACCCCGCCACACACACCGGACACAGAACCCGTATGAGGGGAGTTTTGTACCACATTGCCTTCATTGCTGATGTTCTGTGATTGCTATGTGTGTGGGCTGCATTGTGGGGGAATTGCCTGTGCACGGATGGCGATGCACACACATGTTGGCATGTGGAGCCAGGTGCCCGTGCGGCCTTGCGCTACTTGTGCTATCTCACTCCGTCTCTCTCCCTCGCTCTCTCCCGCCCTGTCATAGCAAACTTGTGAAAGCGATGGGTGCGCGGCTCTCAGCGCGGCACTCGAGTATTTCTTAAGTCTTTCAAACACCGAGGGGTATATTCTCAAGGACATATCGCCGAGTTCACAGCACTTTATCGCACCCAAAATGGTGATAAATTTAACGCACCATTCACAAGCTGGAGCAAACAGCCCATATCACCAGTTTACCAGCGATAGCAGCCTCAAAAAGCATCGTCACGGATGACTCCGGCAAATATTGCTAATGAGATGTAGAGTAGGCGTTCCCGTGCAAAAAGCAGCAAACACATCACTTCGCAAGTGTCTCAACCACCAGCAAGATCGTCGAAGAGAGTACAAAACAGGCGATAAGGTGCGTTAGTAGCAGAAAGTTTACACCTGCTCTGAGCTGGTGTAAAGTCGGACTACAACCTGCAATATGAAAGGAGCCCAGCCCAGAGCCACACGTGAATGACAACAGATGCAATGGAGCCAACGATCATGCAGCTCGGACACCCAACACTGCTCCGACACCCCCACCACCAGCCCCTTGTCCGCCATCCCCCTCTCACCTCCCCCACACAAACAAATGTGACAGCAACCTTAGGAAATCTGGAACGTAACAAATTGGCTGATGTCGCACAATTATAGTAAAGAAGATGCATGTGAGGTTGGACAAATAAGAATCTCAGTCATCTATGGATTTACATATAAAACATTTTATTTAAACAAAACAACAAAATAAAAGTAGGTACAGGTATGGCGTGTCATCCCTCGACAATTTGTGAATCACAGCCTGCAAGACAAAAAGAAAGATAAGATTGTGCGTCATGCGTCCATGAAAGGAGAGAGAGAAAGAGTGAGAGAGAGGAAGAGAGAGAGACAGAAAGAGTGAGACAGAGAGGAAGACAGAGAAAGAGAGAAAGAGTGAGAGAGAGAGGAAGAGAGAGAGAAAGAGAGAAAGAGTGAGATACAAGGAAGAGAGAGAGAAAGAGAGAAACAGTGTGAGAAAGAGGTAGAGAGAGAGAGAAAGAGTGAGACAGAGAGGAAGAGAGAGAGAAAGAAATAATGAGAGAGAGAGGGAGAGACATAGAAAGAGAGAAAGAGTGTGAGAGAGAGAAAGGAAGAGATAGAGAGAGAGAGAGAGAGAGAGAGAGAGAAAGAGTGTGAGTGACAGAAAGGAAGAGATGGAGAGGGAGAGTGAGTGTTGACACTGTGGAGAAAATCCTCACAGCCACCGGTGTGTCTCCAACCACTTGCCGGGACATAGTGCAGTCTTCAAGTTTAGTCATCTGAAACATAGTATAGAATCAGTAATGGCAGAGTACATACAACTGCACACGCCTAATTCTCTGTTTCGCCCCTGCGCACCCAGGCTGCTGCACCCCATCAACTCCCGCCGCCCAGAGGTGTCTGCCCGCCTCTGCACACCCAGGCTGCTGTATCCCATCCACTCCCACTGCCCAGAGGTGTCTGCCCGCTGCTGTGCACCCAGGCTGGTGCACCCCATCCAGTCCCACTGCCCGGAGGTGGCTGCCCGTTCCTGCGCACCCAGACTGCTGCATCCCATCCACTCCCCCTGCCTAGAGGTGTCTGCCCGCTCCTGTGCACCCAGGCTGCTGCACCCCATCCACTCCCACTGCTCGGAGGTGTCTGCCCGCTCTTGTGCACCCAGGGTGCTGCACACTATCCACTCCCACCGCCCAGAGGTGACTGCTCGCTGCTGCGGAAGCAAGCCTCTCTGCTCACCCTCCGCCACCGGCGTGTGTCTAAGAGGGTCCACCACGTGCCGAAGCAACCTCCTCAGGCGTTGCGTACACGCGGTCAAGCCGAGCTCACAATTCAAAGTGGGTGTTGATTGCAGGATGGCCACGCATCATCGCAGGCTGCACACGCGCTCAGCTCTGGTGGCACTAACTCAGTGGAACTGAAGTCATCGCCTCGTGGCGGGAGGTCCGTGTCGGGGGGGGTCGTCAATCTGTGAATCACAGCCTGCTAGACAAAAAGCAAGATAAGATTGTGCGTCATGCGTCCATCAAAGGAGAGAGAGAGAGAAAGAGTGAGAGAGAGGAAGAGAGAGAGAAAGAAAGAAAGAGTGAGAGATAGACAGAGAGAAAGAGTGAGAGAGAGAGAAACAGTGAGAGAGAGGAAGAGAGAGAGAAAGAGAGAAACAGTGTGAGAAAGATGAAGGGAGAAACAGAGGAAGAGTGAGAGAGAGAGAAAGAGAGAGAGAGGTAGAGAGAGAGAAAGAAAAAAACAGTGTGAGAGAGAGGAAGAGATAGAGTGAGAGAGAGAGGAAGAGAGAGAGAAAGAGTGTGAGGGAGAGAAAGGAAGAGATGGAGAGGGACAGTGAGTGCCCACACTGTGGACAAAACCCTCACAGCTCACCTTTCTGTCACCGGTGTGTCTCCAACCACGTGCCGGGACATAGTGGAGCCCTCAAGCTTACTCATCTGAAACGTAGTATGGAATCAGTAATGGCAGAGTACATACAACTGCACACGCCTAATTCCCTGTCCCGCCTTTGTGCATCCAGGCTGCTGCACCCCATCCACTTCCACTGCCCAGAGGTGTCTGCTCACCGCTGCGCACCCAGGCTGCTGCACCCCATCAACTTCCACTGCCCAGAGGTGTCTGCCCGCTGCTGTGCACCCAGGCTGCTGCACCCCATCCACTCCCACTGCCCGGAGGTGACTGTCCGCCGCTGCGCACCCAGGCTGCTGCACACCATCCACTCCCACTGCCCGGAGGTGACTGCCCACCACTGCGCTAACAAGCCTCTCTGCTCACCGTTCGCAACCTGTGTGTAGAAAAGAGGGCCTACCACGTGCCGCTGCAAGCCCCAAGCCCGGGGCCCGAGGACACAGCACCCTGCATATCATGCAGCCCCGCTCCGCAGGCCACCAGGTCTCACATTTGGTGCTGGGTCTTGATTTCGCCATGGCAGAGGACATACCAGTGCACCGGGCTTTTCATCGCAGGCTGCCCACCCGCTCAGCCCTTGCGGTGCCACTAACTCTGTGACCAGCGAGGCGACGCCACGTGGCGGTAGGCCTGCGCTGTCTGATGGCTCAGGCCTACACTGCGGTCCAGCAGGGCACACAAGACCTGAGCTGTCCAGACCGCCGGGACAGGCCATCACCGCAGGCTGCACACCCGCTCAGCAGTTACGGTACCCGTACCTCAGTGGACCGAAAGTCACCGTCCCGTGCCGGTGTGCCTGTGCCGGCCGCAGTGCATCCGGTGCGAGCAACTCTGAAATGGCGTCGAGCACGTGCGCCTGGTCTTTTTTATTGGCAGGGTGACGTGTCCTGTGACGCCTGTGCTGGATGGGTGTGGTGTGGGTGTATACTAGCCGTGAGGGAGTGGCTGTGGCGTACTGACAACTAGGGTGTGACCAGCAGATCACTGCAATGAAAATCTGGGCCATGTAGCGTTGTTGTCCTTCCCTGTAAGCGTAAGCGGAGTGGGCTGGCCTGGCGTATGCCAGTCTTGCGTGAGGCTGTGAAGAATGACTCCGGAGCTATGGGCATGGTCCGACCTGGGCTGTATGAGGAATCAACTGATGCGGGTGTCCCTGTTGTAGTGCTGACGTCACCAGGGTCACAAGCGCCAATGTGTCACTCTGTGAGCCAAGCCCCACAACATGGCCAACATGGACGGTACGGGGAATAACTGACCCTATATTCTTCCATAGTTCCACACATGAAAGATGGTGGACATGACACATCTGTGTGGATATGAATGTTTATTGCACATTCAGTGGAGTGTTGCAGCTGTAGCAATACAGGGCCATGCAAAGTTCAAGTTTCAGTTTTTGGCACATGGAGGGCAGCCAATTAGAGCCAAGCTTGTGTTCGGGGTTAGGCTGCGCCAACATATGTACTTATACAATTACTCCGCCAATCCCCAAGCACTTATAAATTCACTATACACTCTCCTTGCAGTACTCTAATGATCCAGTCTCTACGTACGTACTTGTACAATGACCGAGAGAAAGTTACATAACTGAAGATTTCCCCACTGCCAGAGGTAACATGGTTGCATACGCTGTCCACAGCACAATGTAATGTGGTAGGGCCCAGGGGCGGCATCTTGCATACATAATTAACACACGGACATAGATAGATAGTGGACTCATTTTTATTACCAGAGTCACATGTCCAGTGACGTCTGTGCTGGATGCGTGTGGGGTGAGTGTAAGCCAGCCCTCCGGGAATGGTTGGTGCTGGCAACAAGTACAACAGTAATCATTGGATCAGACACACAGATTCAATCATAAAGGGTCAATGATTTGTGCTGCACTAAGGTAGGGGCAACAGATGTGAAATAATACACACAAGATTGTATCGTAAAGGGTCCATGACTTGTGGTACACTGAGGTAGGGGCAGCAGATGTGAAATTATACACAAAACATTGTATCATAAAGGGTCCATGAGTTGTGCTGCACTGAGATAGGGGCATCAGAAGCATTCCGCGTGTGCGCAGCCAGCGATGATGCGTGGTGCGGGCGAGCCGTACTGGGAGCAATGTCTGTTGCCTACTGGACTGAGTCATCTGCAATCGCGACTCAATGTGAATTGTGAGCCCTGCTATCCGCAGTGTAGATCGAAGGCAATAGTCAGCACAGACATCAAAGAATGCTTTTAGTCACTTCCTGTTTACAAAATTTGAGGACATAGAGTACAATTCTCTCTGCAATAAATAAATCATGTCTCAATTTAAATTGTGAGCTCTAGTAACCGCAGTGTAGGTGTATGGAACAAAAGATGAAACATTTATGGAATACACTGTCGAAATATGTAGGTTTCAGGGACGTTATAGTTAGTTGCCTACTGGACTCTGATTATTATGTCATCATCCAGTGAATGTGTTTTTCTTTAAAGTTTAAATATGTATTATATATATACCAAGGTGTATTGAAGAATGAGTGGGTGTATAAGTGTCTGGATGGAGGATTTAGTAGGTGTGTGACTGACTGTTTAACTGAGCTATTACATGTGTCTTACTGAATGCATGGGTTAGTGACTAAACTGTGTGAATGTCTATATCAGTCTGTTTGCTGTTGTATTAGCTGCTGCATCGGTTGGTCAGTAGCTACATGAGTGTCTATATGGGTTATTAATTGGTTGCCAGAGTATTTGTATGGGTGCCTGAGTGTGTGTGTGGGTGTGTGGGAGGTGTGTGACTCTGTGCATACATGTTTGAGTGGTTGATTCACTGGGTGTATGGGTTCAAGAGTGCATGTGGAAACAGCTGTATGCGTGGGTGAGTGTGTGTATGGGTGTGTTAGTGAGTGAATGGATGTCTCAGTGGTACATGTCCAACTAACTATATATGTAAAAGACAGTGTATGTGTGAGTTGGAGTATATAAATGACTACACGTGAGAGTTAGTGATTGTGAGAGTGGCTGTATGGATGAGTGTGTACTTGTATCAGTGATTGTATAAGAGAGTAATTATGCATTTCTTTCTGTTTGAATAAGTGATGTGTTGTGTGTATAACTGTATAGGTCAGTAAATGGAAGTGTGATTGATTATTTGCAGGACTGACTAGGTGTGTGAGTAACTCTGGATAAGTGCTGGTGTGTGAGTGTCTGTGTAGGTGTATGAGTACATATGATAGTGTTGTATTGATGAGTGACTGCATGTATGAGTGATTGTATGGGTGAATGAGTGGATGAGTGTGTAGACCTAAGAACCAGTGATTAGATATGTAGTAAGTGGTATTGGTGTGTCTATGGTTTCAAAAATGGTATTCTGTTTTTGGAGTGGGTGTATCAAAGGTTATATATATTAGGGTGTGAGAAGGTGCATCAGATTGTCACATGGATGATGTCATCAGTGATGTCATCAGTGATGTCATTTGAGATGTCATCAGTGATGTCATCAGTGGTGTCACTGACCATGTCATGAATGATGTAATATGTGATGTCATCAGCAGTGCATTGCGGGGGCGCGAGTTATAGTTAGCTGAACTAACTATAACAGTGGAAATTCTATGATTTTGTACGAGTGAAATGTCCAGCTAACTATAACGTCCCTGAAACCTATGGTTTTTTCAGTGAATTTCGAAGGTTTTTAAATGCTAATTTCTAACTATAACGTCCCTGAAACCTATGGTTTTTTCAGTGAATTTCTAAGGTTTTTTAAATGCTAATTTCTAACTATAACGTGCCTGAAACCTATGGTTTTTCAGTGAATATATATATATATATATATATTCACTGAAAAAACCATAGGTTTTAGGGACAGTTATAGTTAGTTGAACATTGCACTCGTAGAAAACCCGTGAAAATCCCCCGTTATAGTTAGTTCAGCTAACTATAACTCGCGCCCCCGCAATGCACTGCTGATGACGTCACATATCACATCACTCATGACATGGTCAGTGACATCACTGATGACATCACTGATGACATCTCAAATGACATCACTGATGACATCATCCAGTGACTGTGTGTTTCTGTAAAGTTTAAATATGTTTAATATATATAGGGAAAGGCGTATTGAAGAATGAGTGGGTGTATAAGTGTCTGAATGGATAATTTAGTAGGTGCGTGACTAACTCTATAAGTGAGTGATTAAACGTATCTTACTGAATGCATGGGTTAGTGACTAAACTGGGTGAATGTCTGTATCCGTCTGTCTGTTGCTGTATAAGTGGCTGCATGGGTTTGTGAATAGCTACATGAGTGTCTATATGAGTTATTGATTGGTTGTCTGAGTATATGTATGGGTTCCTGAGTGTTTGTGTGGGTGGGGTGTGTGCGACTATGTGCATAGATGTGTGAGTGGGTGATTCACTGGGTGGATGGTTTCAAGAGTGCATCTGTGATAGACTGTATGGGTGGGTAAGTGTGTGTAAGAGTGTGTTAGTTAGTGAATGTATGTCCCAGTGGTACATGTGTGAGTAACTACATATGTGAAAGGCAGTATATATGTGTGTTGGAGTATATAAATAGCTATAAGCGAGAGTGTGTGATTGTGTTAGTGACTGTATGGATGAGTGTGTGCTTGTATCAGTGATTGTATAAGAGCGTAAGAATGTGCTAGTATTTGTATGAGTAAGTGAGCTGGTGTGTGTATAACTGTATAGGTGAGTAAATGGCAGTGTGTTTAATTATTTGCATGACTGACTAGGTGTGTGAGTACCTCTATGGATGAGTGGCGGTGTGTGAATGTCTATATAGGAGTATGAGTGCATATGATAGTCCTGTACTGAGTGACCGTAAGTATGAGTGACTGTATGGGTGAGTGAGTGGATGTGTGTGTAGACCTAAGAATCAGTGACTGGGTATGTAGTTATTGGTGTTGGAGTGTCTATGGTTTTGCGAATGGCAGTCTGTAATTTAGAGTGGGTGTATCAAAGGTTATATTAGGGTGTGAGGAGGTGCATCAGATTATCACGTGGATGATGTCATCAGTGATGTCATTTGAGATGTCATCAGTGATGTCATCAGTGATGTCACTGACCATGTCATGAGTGATGTAATATGTGACGTCATCAGCAGTGCATTGCGTGGGCGCGAGTTATTGTTAGCTGAACTAACTATAACGGGGGAATTTCACGGGTTTTCTACGAGTGCAATGTCCAACTAACTATAACTGTCCCTAAAACCTATGGTTTTTTCAGTGAATTTGTAAGGTTTTTTAAATGCTAATTTCTAACTATAACGTGCCTGAAGCCTATGGTTTTTTCAGTGAATTTCAAAGGTTTTTTAAATGCTAATTCCTAACTATAACATGTCTGAAACCTACGGTTTTTTTCAGTGAATTTCAAAGGTTTTGTAAATGACAATTTTTAAATGTATTAATTGTTATATTTATTTGTTTGATACTGATTTACTACACGTTTTTAAACTATTTATTTTTACATATTTTATTTTTTAAATTACATTGTAATTACATTATACATTACATTACAAAATATACTTTCTCAGAATGAATTACTTTAGTTTAAATACTTTGCAAATAGGCAATAGACTTTTAAGTACAGTAGTTACAGTTGTTGCAATGGGCAACACAATTTCAAACACAATGCAACATTGAGCTCAATGTGAATTTCTAGTAAAATGCAATTAGTTACTTTATGGATTACTTTTCTAACCAAAGGACTGGATCCTAGATTCAGTCCTGGGACATCTCCTGTAAACAGTTGAGTAAAAGCGTTTTGGTTACAGTAGTGATTTTTAAGGAATATTATTATATTTTAAAAGTTGACACTTAGAAACTTTTTCACATAGAATCACCAATGTTATCCTATGGGAGGAAATTCACTTACCAGGTAAGTAGTGTTATCGTTACTTTTTCTTACTCAGTGGTGGATCCTGGATCCAGCACTGGTGCATCTCCTGTAAACAGTTGAAAGAATGCGTTTAAGTTATACAGGCGATTTTTAAGGAATATTTGTAGTTTGTGAAAATCGACACTTTGAAACTTTTCTGCTGAAAACCAGACAATGGATTCCTATGGAAGGAAATACAAGTTACTGGTAAGTACGGTTAGAATTACTTTTCAAGGTCAGTGCTGGCCTAAAAGATGCAGCACTGGGTTCTCTCCTGATAACAGGTGAGTAAATCGGAATTCGTAGTTCGGCTGATTTTAGAGCAATATTATAAAGTTCCAAAATTCCACACTTAGAAGAATTTCCAAGTGAAACCAGTCAATGTTAGCCTTTGGAAGGAAATTCAAGTTACTGGTAAGTACGGTTAAAATTACTTTTCAGGATCAGTACTGGGCTCAAAGATGCAGCACTGAGGTCTCTCCTGATAACAGGTGAGTAAATCGGAATTCGTAGTTCGGCTGATTTTAGAGGAATATTTGCACAATGGTGAAGGAAGGGGTGGGGCCTGAGGTGACATGTCTGCAAACACGCCCTGTGGCGCGTTTTAAGTTGGAGAATTAATTCCTCCTCAATCCCGAGGGTCCCTAGGGGCCAACTAGCCCACCAGATACCTCCAGTATGCACCAGAGAGCTGCGTTGCAGAGAGGTGTTCAGAGGCCACGCCCCTTTTGCACCTCTCTGCAACGCAGCTCTGTGGCGCTTTCTGGACATACCTGGTGGACTAGTTGGCCCCAGAGACCCTCAGGATTGAAGGGATTTAATTCCCCATCTTAAAGCGCGCCACAGGGCCTGTTTGCACACATGTCACCTGAAGCCCCGCCCCCTCCCTTCACCACTGTACAAACGCGCCCGTGGCGCATTTTAAGTTGGGGGATTAAGTCCCCTTGAATCCTGAGGGTCCCTGGGGTCCAACTATCCCACCAGGTACCTCCAGTATGCGCCGCAGAGCTGCATTGCAGAGAGGTGTAAAAAGGGGCGTGGCCTGGACCACCTCTCTGCAACCCAGCCCTGTGGCGCATACTGGATGTTCCTGGTGGGCTAGTTGGCCCCCAGGGACCCCCAGTATTCAAGGGGAATTTGTTCACCCTTTGCAAACGCGCCAGGGGGCGCGTTTGCAGAGTGCTGCCAAGGAGGGGGCGTGGCCTCAGGCACGATGCCGGATTTTTTTATTTTTTTTTATAAAAGGGGGCTGTGTTGCCTTCCTTCTTTTTAATTATTTTGGGCCCTGGGGACCCCATCCCCCAGGGCCTGACCCCCTTTTATTTTTTTTTTAAAAAGCAACGGGAAGAGGACCGCGTGGGCCCCCCTCCCATGGCCAATTTTGGCCCGGGGACCCCATCCCCCGGGTCATTGCCACCTTTTTGTTTTTTTAATTTTCATGGAGGGGGGCTGCGTTGCCCCCCTCCTCAGGCCTCCTTAGGCCCCGGGGATCCCATCCCCCGGGGCCGGCCCTTGTATTTTTTTTATTTTTTTATTACATTTTGGGGAGGGGGCTGTGTGGCCCCCTCCCGGGCCACTAATGGCCCCATCCCCGGGGCCTGGCCTCTGGTTGGGGACTGTGGGGGTCCCCAATCCCCCACAGTCCCGCCGGCTCCCGCGTCCTACGGGAGCCGGCATTGCTTTTCCACAAGGGAGCTGCTGACATGCAGCTCCCCTTATGGAAAAGCAATCTGCTTGCTTCATTGAAGCGAGAGCAGGTTTCCCTGCTCTCGCTTCAATGAAGCTAGCTAGATCTGCTCCCGCCCTGCCATTACAAACAGCAGTGTCCCGGGGGTAGGCACCCCGGGACACTGCAGGAGCCGGCCCTGGGGGGTGGCGGTCCCCAGGGCCACCACTGGCTCCAGGAGGGGGCCACGCGGCCCCCCTCCCCACTTCTACATAGCCCCGGGGAGGTGGTGGTCCCCGGGGCTTCGGGGGTCCGAAACAGACCCCAACATGTATTTTCTTAGTGCCCCGGGGAGGTGGCGGTCCCTGGGACGTGTGGGGGGCAGGAGCCCCCCACACAGGTCATTCTTTATTAAAAAAGAAGCCCCGGGGAGGTGGCGGTCCCCGGGGCTGCGGGAGGGCAGAGAGCCCTCCCGCACCATTTTTCTTTAAAGCCCTGGGGGTGGCGGTCCCTGGGGCTTGGGGGGCCTTAGAGGCACCCCACATAAAATAAAAACCAACCCCCGCATGCCCCCGGGACGTGGCCCACCCGGGGGCAAAATAGCATTTTTTTTTTATCGGCAGGATCCGCGCACCCAGTGCGTTTTTTGCTGATTTAAAAAAAATAATAATAATAATTTTGGGCCTTGGGGGTCCTTGTAGGACCCCCTGAGCAGGCCTAGGGGGTCAGGGTGTTTCTACCCTGCCCCCTTTTTGCGTTTTGCGCAATTGTTTTTACTGTTTTCTTGTGACTCGGTTCTACCGAGTCACAAGATGGCTGTCAACACTTCCTGGTTTGGAGTGTTGACAGCCAATTAGCATACAGCTGGTCATCGGGAGGGTGCGCGAATCCGACGCGGCCATAGATATATATGTGATTTTCCTTTTGATTTTCTCAGGAACTACTGAACGGATTTACACCATTTAACAAAAGGGTTCTTTCTGAACCAAGAACTACCTCTTTGCCAAATTTGGTGTAATTCCGTTCAGCAGTTCGGGCTGTAGCCGTGGCAAAAGTTTCCTATGGGAAAATGAATGGGGAAAACACGTTTTGGGACCCCCCTTTTTTCTCAGCCCCCGCTTGACGAATAACCCCGAGACTTTCAGGATAGGAGCGGACCGGAGCGGGCCATAAAGTTTGCAAATTTCGCGAAGATTCGTCAACCGACGCCAGAGTTATTTCAAATAGAATGTTGCGGATTTCCTATGGAAAATAGGTCCTAATTATAACTATCTACTGGCGACCGCCAGTAGATAATATACATATATATACATATAGATATTTTATTAATTGTATTTTATTGCATTTCTGAATTTGTGCACTACGAGCCAAGCGAGATGAACTATTAATGCACTTGCAATAATATGTATTCGCTACACACCAATCAAAATGTGATACTGTTTGGACCTTCCTATTTTTCCAAAGTTTGGTTTAAAGTATGTATTGTAACACTTGTGGTTCGTTTTTACCACTCCAATATGGCTGCCAATGTAAGCTACTATTGTGTCCTTTGTCTGTTTTGCAGACTGCCTGTCTGATGCTATAAGACACCTTTTGTTTTTGTGCACGTAGTACACGTGATCAAGGCTGCGGACGCAGTCGAAACGCGTTGTGGAATAAACCTGGTTGCATCTTTATCTTTATTTTGGATTTTGTGTCTTTGATCCTGAGAGCGCACGTACTTTGGACTCTTTCGAGTATATACATATATATATATATATATATATATATACATATACATAAATATACATATATACATATACATATATATATACATATATATATACATATATATATATATATATATATATATATACATATATATATATATATATATATATATACATATACATATACATATACACATACATATATATATAGGAGAGCTCCTTCCATGAGTGGTAGCTTGGTTAAGAGCAGCCCAGAGGCTGTAGAACAACAAAATTGGCTAATACAAAGGATGGGATTCATGAAATGCAAAAATTGCAAGGCCTGCCAGTACGGTGTAAATAAAAAAGCGTACAAAACACCGTTCTGTGAGAGAGAAATAGAAATTTCACGTTCTCTACATTGCCATATATATCTTAGAATGCTCCTGCAATCTAAGATATGTAGGGAATACTAAACTCCCTGCCAATAAGAGAATTTTACAACATCTCAGGGCAATCACAAATCGTGACCCAACCTATCCTGTGGCCAGACATTTCCAAGAAGTCCACAACAATGACCTCCAACACCTCTCATACTACCTCATAGATTCTGTACCAAAAAATAGAAGGGGAGGCGATAGAGAGGGTACATTACGGAGATTAGAAACAAGGTACATTTTAAATCTCGATAGTAAATCTCCGGGTGGATTAAATACCACAGAAGATCTATACACATGCATATAATGGATCCCCACCAAAACTCAGATCATAACAGAAGTTATCCCCCTACAAGATTCTTAGGAAACCATTCTTTAACCATTTTTTAACCATTTTTTAACTTTAATCTTGGTTCCAAAAAGTGATGTAATAAAAATCTAAATTCTAGCTGCAACCATAACATTCTTACTGTATAGAGAAATGGAGGAATCCTAATACAAATGTAGGCTTTACAATCAAATAATGAGAAGCTACCACCTGACCTTTACCATAAATACATTGGTTTTTTTAAAAATTGTTATTTGCACATTTAGAGGTGTCGTTTTTTAAAATATTTTTATGGTTACTAACTGGTCCAAATCCCTAAGTTTGAGCAATAGGATCATATTTCTGCACTAGCACTTTATTATTATTATTTTTAGGGGACAGCCTATGACAGGATACAAAGCTATCATGACAAACCAAATTGAACCATTTTTCAACAATCTGCATTATGCAAGATTTTTATAAATTAATTTTACTTGGAAAATAATAAAGTTTTACACTTTGTTTTAACATATTAATTGTTTTAGCAATTTTAAAACAATTTTTATGGACTGTGGTTTAGAAATGCTAATCATTGATCAATTTTTCCATGTATATGTGTGTTTTTTCTGCTAAGATATGTAATATGTATATATTTATTAACATATTTTTATTTGTATTTATGAAATTGGTAGATTCTAATGGACAAAATGCCATTTGATCATTTATAAGCAGATAGAGACCGCCAAAATAGCGTAAACATGATATAAAAGAAATTTGTTGGAATGTATAACAGGATGGTTTGCCATAAATAGTATTTTTTCAGTGTCTATAAGGCGGAAACCGCAATTTTCACTAACTTGCACTGTCACTTTAAAAGGGGTAAAAAAGCCAAAGAGCGTTGTCATGTGATCAAGGTCCAGGAGGACCGAAACGCGTCATGGCCGACTAAAAATAAACTAAAGATTCAGCACAGAAATGTGGTCCATGCCTGCTTACTTTTTCCTGGAATGGTGAACGGCGTTAAGCAGCATTTTCTAATATATATATATATATATATATATACATATACATATATATATATATATACATATATATATACATATATATACATATATATATATATATATATATATGCATATATATATATATATACATATATACATATATATCAAGATCAAGACTCTTAACGAGTTGAAACGCGTTATGGCGGCATCAAAAATAAACACTTAAATTTGCACTAACTTCATGGTTCGTGTCCGTGTGTGGCGAGAGGAAGCTGAGAAGCCTGCGGAGAAAGCGATATATATATATATATATATATACACACATATATTCTCAAATCCACACCTCTACCACAGACAACAGAGACACACTCCCATTCCGGGTGCCCTATATTAGGCAATTTATTGGCAAATCTGGTACAAAATATATGCAAAGGCTCAACGCGTTTCAAACCTTCTAGTCCTTGATCACTGGCCAAATGGTTGACAATCTTTGTAGGCTGCGTTTTCAAACCTCTCTTTAGCATAATTCCAATTGAGCTCATGTGAGCGTCACAGTGACTCCTCCATCACTGATGCATTATGGTATTGAAAGTTCACCGCTTGAAATGTTCATTGATCATCCTGTAATAGGTAACTACATTGTCCCCAAACATATCATGCCACATTACCCAGATTGCCATTACAATATTTCTTTAGCCGAATGTTCCATAAAAAGGCAGTTACATCAAGCCACATGGACCCGCTTCAATTCACAGAGGTGCGTCTAGCCAGGCTGGTTACAGTTATATTCAAATCCACACCTCTACCACAGAGAACAGAGACGCACTCCCATTCCAGTCATCCTATATTAGGCAATTTATTGGCAAATCAGGTACTAAATATATGCAAAGGCCCAACGCGTTTCAAACCGTACAGTCCTTGATAACGGGCCAAATGATTGACAATCTTTGCAGGATGCGTTTTCAAACCTCTCATTTGCATAATTCCAATTGAACTCAAGTGAGCGTCATAGTGACTCCTCCATCACTGATGCATTATGGTATTGAAAGTTCGCCACTTGAAATGTTCATTGATCATCCTGTAATAGGTAAGTTATTGTCACCAAACATATCATGCCACATTACCCAGATTGCCATTACAATATTTCTTTAGCCGAATGTTCCATAAAAAGGCAGGTACATCAAGCCACATGGACCCGCTTCAATTCACAGTGGTGCATCTCCCAGCTGGTTACCATTATATTCGAATCCACACCTCTACCACAGAGAACGGAGACGCACTCCCATTCCAATCATCCTATATTAGGCAATTTATTGGCAAATCAGGTACTAAATATATGCAAAGGCCCAACGCGTTTCAAACCTTATAGTCCTTGATCACGGGCCAAATGGTTGACAATCTTTGCAGGCTGCATATTCAAACCTCTCATTAGCATAATTCCAATTGAGCTCATGTGTGACAACAGTGACTCCTCCATCACTGATGCATTATGGTATTGAAAGGTCGCTCCTTGAAATGTTCATTGTTCATCCTGTAATAGGTAAGCATATTGTCACCAAACATATCATGCCACATTACCCAGATTACGAGGGTCCTTGTTGCTGCACTATATGAAATGAACCATGCTTTAAAAAGCATTGGAGCCGCAGTACTGTTTTTATTCAGTGGGCTAATACTACCTGACTGTACAGGAAACAGCAGTGTTGGAAATTTATAGGGGTACGCTACCCCGCTGCGAAGCTCACCGCAATAAGTGGCTTGGGACTCAGCGATCTTTTGAAGTTGGAATATATATATATATATATATATATATGTATATATATATATATATATATATATGTATATATATATATATATATATATATATGTATGTATATATATATATATATATATATATATTACCCACTGGCGGTTTAGAAATTCACTGAAAAAACCACAGGTTTCAGGGACATTTCACTCGTACAAAACCAGAGAAATTTGGTTGTTATAGTTAGTTGAGCTAACTATAACTCACGCCCCATAATGCACTGCTCATGACATCATATATTACATCATTCATGACATGGTCAGTGACATCACTGATGACATCACTAATGACATCATCCACGTGATAATCGGATGCACCTCCTCACACCCTAATATAATCTTTGATACACCCACTCTAAAATACAGACTACCATTTTCGAAACCATAGACACACCAATACCAGTTACTACATCCCCACTAAATTTCCAACTAACTATAACGTCCCTGAACCCTGTTGTTTTTTTCAGTGAATTTCTAAGGTTTTTAAATGCTAATTTCTAACTATAACATCCCTGAAACCTATGGTTTTTTCAGTGAATTTCTAAGGTTTTTTAAATGCTAATTTCTAACTATAACATCCCTGAAACCTATGGTTTTTTCAGTGAATTTCAAAGGTTTTTTAAATGCTAATTTCTAACTATAATGTCCCTGAAACCTATTGTTTTTTCAGTGAATTTCAAAGTTTTTTTTTTTTATTAAGCCAATTAACAGTAACAAACAATAAAGAAATTACATAGACACACAAACAAGAGGATAAAGCATGCTAAAGGACCAAACATAAATAGCTTCCATAATGAGACAAAATCATATAATTCCACACCTTTAAAACAGGGTAAATAAAACGACACTTACATCCTAAATAACAAAGACATAAAGGGATGAGAACATATATGAGACAACCTAACAAAATGTTCATCTTTAAGTCATTGTAGGTGCTAAGTGATCAACTAGAGCTCCCCAGATCCTAAGGCCCAATCGCAGTTTCTGTAGCCCTTTAATAGCATATAGACTGTATTCAAGCTTACATATAGCATATAGCCTACCTCTCCACATTTCAAAGGTGGGGGGATCTTTCTGTCTCCAGAGTGATGCTATACATAATCTTGCCACGGCCACAGCTATAAAGACTAAATATCTGAATGCATACATTTCCTGGGCAACCATGGCGTCTTCCATGATTCCCAGAAGCATAACTGTTGGTGTAATCATAATCTGTACCCCTGTGACCTCCTTCAAAAAGAGCTGTATCCTATTTATCAAATGTCTTAGCTCTGGGCAAGCAAAAAACATATGCACACTGTCAGCCTGATCCATCCCACATCGAGTGCATTTGCCCTCATTTAAACCCTCCCATCGTGCAATTTTTTCAGCAGTATAATACAAATTAAACATAGTTTTATATTGTTGTGTTTTCAGACTCGAGGAGATCAAAAGTTTATCAGCCAAACCAATAGATTCTTGTAAAATATTCCCTGCTTCAGTCAATCTTACATTCCATTTAGAGTTCTGAGCTTCCAGATCATCATTCTGTATGTCAATGAGAGTTTGATATAAGACCCCAATCTTTCCTCGCCTCCTAAGTAATTCTAACAGATTACATTTCTGAGCCAAACGGCCGACATCCTCTCTGTTTACCAGGTAATCTCGGATCTGCAGATATTTAAAAAAATCTAATTTCGTAAGTTCAAATTCTGACATCAGAGAAGAATAGGCTTTAACGCCACAACTATCCACTAAGTCTCCCAGAGTCTGAATGCCTTTCCGTCTCCATCTAGCCATAGGAACATCAGAGAAAATAGAAGGGAGCAGTTCTGAAGAGGAGGTAGGCGTGTAAAAATTGAGCCTATCAATCTCTAGGTGTCTCCTTATCTGAGCCATACCTTATGTGCAGCTCGAACCACCTTAAAGCGGTTTTTTTTTTATAATAACTAAGCTCAAGAATTTGGAAGAAGTTCCTTTCAGCTTTGGGGCCTAGAAGGATTTGAAGAATATGCGGAGATTCATCTAACTTAACTTCCCCTTCACCTACCAGTAAAATTCCCATTTGTTGAAGTAAACACACCCAATAGTAAAACCGGAAGTTGGGAACTGCCCAACCCCCTCGAGAACATGGAAGAGTCATGTACTTCATTGCGCGGCGAGGTTTGCCCTGAGCCCATAGAAAACTTACCATATGCCTATGTATCTTTGATATGTTGATTCTACTATCCGTGATTTTTATGAAACTATATGTTATTTACCATATACCTATGTATCTGCGATATTTACCTTGTAAAGCGCTCTGATACCCGCAAGGGTCTTGTTCGCGCTATATAAAACCTTCAAATAAATAAATAAATAAATAATACTGCATATGGACTGTAGTTTCTGAAGTTGCTGCCCTGTGAGTTCCAGGGGAACCGCCCTAAAATAGTACAAGACCTTTGGTAAGATATTCATTTTTAGGACGTTACACCTTCCAACCATTGACAGATGAAGGCCTTCCATTCTGTCAAGATCCCTTTAATTTTCCGGAGCATGGGATCCCAGTTAGACAATACCATCTTATCTAGACATGCATTAAAACGCACCCCTAAATATGTTGCCTCATCCGTAACTCTAGAATCATTAAAGAGTGCTTGTCCTGTGCATATTACTTGTGTCTTGGCTAAATTTAGCTTATAGCCAGATCCTTTCCCAAATAATATTGTTAATGGTTCGATCTCTGCCAGAGTCTTAGCTGGTTCGGGCGTGACTATTGCTATATCATCTGCATATGCTAGTATATCAATCCTTTCCTGCCCAGGGCTCACTGGCTGGCTATTTAAACTGTTCTCCAACAGGTTCAGGAAAGGGTTAATATAAAGAGCAAATAGCAGAGGGGAGCAAGGACAGCCTTGTCGTGTTCCCCGAGATATAGGTACGAGATTGGATTCAAGCCCCATAGCACAGACTCGGGCCGCCGGAGATCCATACATAGTACTAACTGCCTGAATAAAACCAGGCCCAAAGCCCTGCCACAGCATAGTTGCCCATAAAAATTCCCATGAGACACGGTCAAACGCCTTCTCTGCGTCGAGTGGCACAACTCCACAAGGAGTTTTTTGTACATTAGCCCGATCCAACATGGCAACTACCCGACCTATGTGGTTGACCGTGCTTCTTCCTGGGATAAAACCATGCTGGCGAACAGAGACTAAGGAAGTTATCACTCGGGAGAGTTGTGTAGCCAATATTTTTGCATAGATTTTCCCATCGCAGTTGAGAAGATAGATGGGTCTATACGATCCTGGTAAAGTAGGCGGTTTATCTTTTTTTAAAAAAATAACAATACTAGCTACATCCCAGGACGCCAGAGCCTCTCCTTTCTGTGCTTCCTGAAATACAGTAAGCATTTCTGTTTGCATCTCGGGTAAAAAAGCTTTATAAAATTCAATTGGAAGCTTATCGGGACCGGCGGCCTTCCCTGTTGCTAGAGCGCCAACAGCCTCCGTAAGTTCTTCCATAGTTATAGGTTCCTCTAGATACCTCTGATCATCTAGACTTAACATCCTCCTGTATGGATCTTTATAAAAACATTCAGCTCTCTCCTGATTGTTAACATTCTCAGAATATACCTCCTCATAGAAGGCCCTAAAAACCTCCAAAACCTCCCCCGATGTTTCTACTATTCTCCCAGTTGAATCTTCAATGTCAGTAATTGTGTCTTTAACCTCCTTGTGACTAATTCTTTTGGCCAGGCATCTACCAGTTGTCTCACCATACTCATAACACTCTCTTCTGAACAAGTGATATTTTTTTGCTATATCCTTAGCCCACTCCCCATTTATCCTGGTTTTACAGCGAGCCACCTCCATCTGCACCTGCGAAATATCTAATCTCACCTGCAGAGCTTGCATCAGGGTATACTCTGCTTGTTGCAAATTATCATAAAATCCCTGTAGAAGCTGCCTCTGTTATTTCTGAACGTATAAACCATAGCTCAGGATCTCTCCCCTTAGTCCAGCTTTTAGCGCGTCCCAAACCATACCACACTTGGCAGTATTACAACTGATAGCCAGAAACTGATTTATCCACTGTCGTATATAACACATAAATTGCTCGTTTAGTAGTAGCTTCCTATCAAAAGAAAACGACCCCCGAGGACGTATCACCCCATGCATTTTGAGTTTCAATACCACTGGGTTATGGTTTGAGGTAATTAGGGGGAATATCTGTATATATGCCTCTGCTAAACAATTTTTTGTAACAAAAAAATAATCCAACCTGGCTAGTTTTTGGTGTGGGCAAGATTAGTGCGAATATCCTGGATCCAGGTGTTTTAACCTTGGCCAAGCATCGGCAAGACCGTACTCGTAAATAAGCTGCTGTAAGGCCTTATAGACTTTTGGGTTTCATTCCAAAATATTTGTCTCCTCCCGGACCCTTGGTTGCTTCTTCCAGTTGAATATTAAAATCCCCGCACAGTACCAAAGGGTAGCCCAGGACGCCAGTTCTGTATTCAAATTACCTATAATCTGTGCTTCGTCATAATTAGATCCGTAGACAGAACATATAGTTAATTTCTTATTAGCAACTACACATTCAATTATTGCCCAATGGCCATATTTATCTGCCAGGCTTTTAGCTACCGTTAATATATTATTTTTAGCCAGTATGGCCACACCCCTCATAGTTCCCTGCGACGTGCAAACCAAAAGCTTATATCCCAGCTCATTTAATACCTTATGCTTATTCCACGGAATATGTGTCTCTTGGAGACATACTACATCGGGGGACATATTCCTGATTTCCTGGGCTACCCTTTGCCGCTTAGCCCTATCATTAAGCCCCCGTACATTAAATGTACAAATAGACAATACAGACATTTTATCCCTGTTCAAAACTGCGTGGACCGCTCCCTCTCTTCAAGAAAACCACAATCTTACCTCTTGTTTGCTTTATAACATTTATTGGCTTTTTTATATTTTTAACCCCCGACACCCTTCCCCCTGTGACAGCCTCCCCCCTCCTGCAAGAAGCACCCCACCCCACCCCAACACCTCCTCTGCCAAAGGAGGTTCCCCCTACCCTCCCCAACATAGAGGCTACGAGACCCAAGGTCTGCAGTGATGGGAACCCCATAAACACACCTATCACCCCCCTCCTCCCAGTTCACCAAAACAATGCAATAAAGAAAGAATAAACAGCCTGTGAGAAGCACAGCATTACTTATAGCTAACCACCTGCAATCATGTATTTACATCTAGCTTCCGCTAGTTCTAGAAGAAAACTCATATTGACCGCCTTTCCTAGATTTAATCTCTTGTAAAAAATTCTCTAGCTTTAATCTCGGATGTGAAGAATTTAGTCTGTTCCTTATATATAATCTTGAGTTGAGCTGGATTTAAGAGAAATGCCTGAGCTCCTTTACCCTGAAAAGGGTTAATTAACTGTCGAAGTTGCCATCTTTTTTCCACTGTTACATGACAGTAGTCAGGACGAACAAAAGACTCAAAACCATCCCCCTTCCTCTGCCTATCTGGCCTCGCCAAATCATACAAAGCCTGCCTGGATAAATAATTCGAAAGACATATCAATATAGCTCTAGGTCTCGGAGTAGTATGATTAGGTCCAGCATGATTGCTTTGTCGAAATGGAAATCGATGAGCACGTTGTACTTCTATGTCCCATGTCCACTGCTTTAGTTCTGGGAAAGCAAGAGTGAAGAGCTCCACCACAAATTTCTGCGGATCAGAAACCTCAGCCCCTTCAGGCACCCCGAGAATTCTTAAATTATTGCGGCGGAGCCTATTTTCCATATTTTCGAGCTTCCAGGCTATATCACTCTTCTGAGTTGCCAGTGCATCAGTGGTCACCTTCTGTGCAACCATCTCATCCTCGAGTGTAGAGATCCTGTTCTCCGCTTCAACAATCCTTTCTGCAAATTCTAAACAGGACTTGGCTACCCGTCTGAGTGAATTCTGAAATTTTCGACAGGCATTTTGCGTTTTTTGACTCTCTACACGACTTTCATTCCTATGCGACATAATAGTCTCATAGATAACAGCCAATGAGATGTCTCCTGATTGTTCAGCCAGATTGCATCGTTCTTGTAGCAATGTCCCGCCTGATACTGCACTTGTTCCCTGCTTAGTGAGGTTCAATTGCTCCTGACCAGGTGATATGGCAGACTCCAAAGATGTTCCTGATATAGATGCTGCAAGTGTTCTTTTCTGTACAGTGCCTGTACCAGATGCCCTAGTGCGATTTCCTGAGGTCTCATCGTCCTCCTGATGAATACTACTAGTTTCGCTCCACCTGCTAGTAGGAGACCCTGAAGGGCCATCTGATAACTGCACTGACTCATCCCCTGATGAATTTGAATGATCAGACAGGGAAAAAAAATGGTCACCCATATCTATCTCAGGTGGCGCTTTAACATTATTCCCAGAAAACGTTTGGGTTTTACCTTCAAGCACCTTATTGGCCTCTGTCTCTTTCTCTGAGCTGCGAGAGATATGGGCACGGTCTGGAGGTGCCATTGTTGTCATTGTCTGAGACTGAGTCTGGCATTTTTCCCCCTCCAGCCCATTGATCCCTGGGGTAGACAAGGGAGAGTTACATAGAGTGTTTATTTGCCCTTCCTGAGCAAGCTCAGTCACTGCGGTTTCCAAACTGATTCCCACAACCCCTGGATTCCCAGTGCTCACCTCGTCAGGACACTCAGTGAGAGCAGCCTTCTCTATCAGACTTCCCTCCTGTCCAGTATTCTTTCCCTTCCTTGCTGTCAAAAAAATAGAGGGGGTCGTTCTCTTCCCCAGACCTGCAGACTCTGATGTGCTGCCGCTGTTCGTAACCGCTCCACGTCGTTGTTTGGGCTGGGCGTTTTCCGGGGCATTCTCCGGGGCTTTACTCGAATAAGTAGATTCTCCTGCGCCTCGCGTCTTTCCCCCTCTGGCATTCTTTTGCGGCATCCTCAACAAAACTGCCCCAGGCCAATTCACCACCAAAAATCGAAACGCCAGAAATCGAAATACCCCTCGTGGAAGGTGCCACGCAACCAAGCCTGCAGATCGAGGACCGCCCGTTGTTGACCTGCACACAGTAAGTAGGTCCCAGAGCATTTATTTACTGTAAGTTTAGTAAAATAAGGCGCTGCATTCACAGATGTTTTCCCTCATGAACCGCGCTGCCGTGCTTCCATATGGAAGTTGGGGAGGTGATCGGTTCCGAGGCTCACTCGGCCAGCGAAGCGCCCGCCATCTTGCCTCCTGCAAAATGGCAAAAAGGGTTTTTAAATGCTAATTCCTAACTATAACGCCCCTGAAACCTATGGTTTTTTCAGTGAATTTCAAAGGTTTTTTAAATGCTAATTTCTAACTATGCCTACAGAGGTAGGACATGTGCAGAAAGAGGAAGAAAAGCGCAGAAAGAAGCAAGAGAAATGCAGAAAGAGGCAACAGAAGTCCAGAAAGACGAAGAAAGGTGCAGAAAGAAGCAAGAGATATGCAGAAAGAACCAACAGAGGTGCAGAAAGAGGCCTTGTTGCAAAGTCATCCTGTGCCCCCAACTTTTTGCAGACTGGTACTCGTGGTAACTGACTCTGACTAACCAGGCCCGGAGCCAGTGCTATGCTGAAAGACACTTAGAATACAGTGAAAACACCTACATACAGTAGTGTACACTATGGATTGGGGTGCCCCTGTGATTGGCATGACCTCCCCTGTAAGGCCCTAGTACATAATAGGGCAGGGGGATTAAAACTATCTCTAAGTCAGAGGTGCAGAAAGAGGCAAGAGAAGTGCAGAAAGAAGCAACAGAGGTGCCGAAACAGGCAAGAGAGGTGCAGAAAGAAGAAAGTGAAGTGCATAAAGAGGCAAGAGAGGTGCACAAAGAGGCAACAGAGGTGCAGAAAGAGGCAGGAGGGGTACAGAAAGAAGCAAGAGCAGTGCAGAAGGAGGCAAATGAATTGCTGAAAGAAGCAACAGAGGTGTAGAAAGAAGCAATAGAAGAGCAGAAAGAGGCAAGTGAGGTCCAGAAAGAAGCAAGAGCAGTGGAGAAAGAACCAACAGAGGTGCAAAAATAAGCAAGAGCGGTACAGAAAAAGGTAGAAGAGGTGCACAAAGAGGCAAGAGAGGTACAGAAAGAAGCAAGTGAAGAGCAGAAAGAGGCAAGAGAGGTGCACAAAGAGGCAACAGAGGTGCAGAAAGAGGCAGGCGGTGTGCAGAAAGAAGGAAGAGAAGTGCAGAAAGAGGCAAGTGAGGTGCAAAAAGAAGCAAGAGCGGTACATAAAAAGGTAGGAGAGGTGCACAAAGAGGCAAGAGAGGTACAGAAAGAGGCAGGAGGGATGCAGAAAGAAGGAAGAGAAGTGCAAAAAGAAGCAACAGAGGTGCTGAAAGAGGCAAGAGGAGTGCAGAAAGAGGTAGGAGAGGTGCACAAAGAGGCAAGAGAGGTACAGAAAGAAGGAAGAGAAGTGCAGAAAGAGGCAAAAGAATTGCTGAAAGAAGCAACAGAGTTGTAGAAAGAAGCAAAAGAAGTGAGAAAAGAGGCAAGTGAGGTGCAAAAAGAAGCAAGAGCAGTGCCGAAAGAACCAACAGAGGTGCAAAAAGAAGCAAGAGCAGTACAGAAAAAGGTAGAAAAGGTGCACAAAGAGGCAAGAGGGGTACAGAAAGAGGCAGGAGGGGTGCAGAAAGAAGGACGAAAAGTGCAGAAAGAAGCAACAGAGGTGCTAAAAGAGGCGCGAAGGGTGCAGAAACAGCAAGAGAAGTGCAGAAAGAACCAACAGAGGTACAGAAAGAGGCAAGAGAGGTGTAGAAACAGGCAGGAAAGGTGCAGAAAGAGGGAACAGGGGTGCAGAAAGAGGGAAGAGAGGTGCAGAAAAAGAAAAGAGGGGTGCATAAAGAAGCAAGAGGGGTGCAGAAAGAAGCAAATGAGGTGTAGAAAAAGGCAACAGAGGTGCATAAAGACGCAAGAGAGGTGCAGAAACAAGCAAAAGAAGTGCAGAAAGAGGCAAGAGAATTGCTGAAAGAAGCAACAGAGGTGTGGAAAGAAGCAAGAGAAGTGCAGAAAGAGGCAAGTGAGGTACAGAAAGAGGCAAGTGAGGTGCAGAAAATGGCAAGAGAACAGCAGAAAGAGGCAAGAGGGATGCAAAAAAAGGGAAGAAGGGTGCAGAAAGAAGCAAGAGAGATGCAGAAAGAAGCAAGAGAAGTACAGCAAGAGGCAAGAGAGGTACAGAAAGAGGCAAGAGAGGTACAGAAAGAGGCAAGGGAAGTGCAGAAACAAGCAAGAGAAATGCACAAAGAGGCAAGAGAGGAGCAGAAAGAGGCAAGAGAGGTATAGAAAGAAGCAAGAGAAGTGCAGAACGAGGCAGGAGGGGTGCAGAAAGAAGCAAGTGAGGTGCAGAAAGAGGCAACAGAGGTGCAGAAAGACGCAAGAGAGGTGCAGAAACAAGCAAGAGAAGTGCAGAAAGAGGCAAGAGAATTGCTGAAAGAAGCAACAGACGTGTAGAAAGAAGCAAGAGAAGTGCAGAAAGAGGCAAGTGAGGTGCAGAAAGAAGCAAGAGCAGTGCAGAAAGAACCAACAGAGGTGAAAAAAGAGGCAAGAGGGGTGCAGAGAGAGGTACACAAAGAGGCAAGAGAGGTACAGAAAGAGGCAGGAGGGGTGCAGAAAGAAAGAAGAGAAGTGCAGAAAGAAGCAACAGAGGTGCTGAAAGAGGTGCGAAGGGTGCAGAAACAGGCAACAGAGGTACAGAAAGAGGCAAGAGAGGTGCAGACACAGGCAGGAAAGGTGCAGAAAGAGGGAACAGGGGTGCAGAAAGAGGCAAGAGAGGTGCAGAAAGAGGGGAGAGGGGTGCAGAAAGAGGTAAGAGGGGTGCAGAAAGAAGCAAGTGAGGTGCAGAAAGAGGCAACAGAGGTGCAGAAAGACGCAAGAGAGGTGCAGAAACAAGCAAGAGAAGTGCAGAAAGAGGCAAGAGAATTGTTGAAAGAAGCAACAGAGGTGAAGAAAGAAGCAAGAGAAGTGCAGAAAGAGGCAAGTGAGGTGCAGAAAGAAGCAAGAGCAGTGAAGAAAGAACCAACAGAGGTGCAAAAAGAGGCAAGAGGGGTGCAGAAAGAGGCAAGAGAAGTGCAGAAAGAGGCACTTGAGGTGCAGAAAGAAGCAAGAGAGGTACAGAAAGAGGCTCGAGAAGTGCAGAAAGAGGCAAGAGAAGTGCAGAAAGAGGCAAGAGAGGTGCAGAAGGAAGAGAGTGAGGTGCAGAAAGAGGCAAGTGAGGTGCAGAAAGAGGCAAGAGAGGTACAGAAAGAGGCAAGGGAAGTGCAGAAAGAGGCAAGAGAAATGCACAAAGTGGCAAAAGAGGAGCAGAAAGAGGCAAGAGAGGTGTAGAAAGAAGCAAGAGAAGTGCAGAAAGAGGCAGGAGGGATGCAGAAAGAAGCAAGTGAGGTACAGAAAGAGGCAAGAGAGGTGCAGAAAGATGCAAGAGAGGTGCAGAAACAAGCAAGAGAAGTGCAGAAAGAGGCAAGAGAATTGCAGAAAGAACCAACAGAGGTGCAAAAAGAGACAAGTGAGTTGCAGAAAGGGGCAAGAGAAGTGCAGAAAGAGGCAGGTGAAGTGCAGAAAGAAGACAGTGAGGTGCAGAAAGAGGAAGAAAGGTGCAGAAAGAAGCAAGAGAAATGCAGAAAGAGGCAAGAGAGGCACAGAAAGAAGAGAGGTTTGTGCACCATTAGTACCAGTTTAACACCCACCTTTTGCAATAAGTAACACGTGACCATTCCAGCTTTACAAAGGACCTTCCACCACACTGTAGCACATGACGCTGCATTTCTGGGAACATTTGAGCCGTTTGAGCTAGAAACAAGGCTTTTTTGTTCAAATCTGCAGATTAGACAGCAGATGATGGAATATTTGGCAAATGCGGAAAATGTTTAATTATGTGAAAATTGGTGCTGCTGAACAGTCACATAATTCCAGTGGCCCTGCTCATACCTCCGACTAGGTCCAGAAGTGCTCCTCTTTGGTTCCTTCTTTTATTGTGTCTCATTGAGTTTATAGTTTAGCTTCTATGTTAACGAGGAAGACTAAACCTGAGGTTACCACTCCACAACACAGAATACAATACCACATAATTACTCTCCAAAACACATAATCCCACTCCACATATTTCCTCTACACTAAATACCACATACTTTCTATTCACATAATTTCACTGCACAACATACCACATAATTCCACTACACACAACGTACATCCACTCTACACCAAAAAACATTAGTAAAAAACGTTTACATTTACAACCCAAAAAGCTCTAACTCTCACAAATGCGAAACCTATTACATTGCAAATGCTTCTTCAACTAGTAGTCGCGTTTGCAGAGTGGTGGAGAAAGGGTGCTGGGCCTCCGACCAGCGCTCAGGAATTCCGCTGCGTAGGACTCACAGGAGGTACCAGGAGGGCTTCTTAGCCCCCAAAGTCCCTCAGGAGTAAAGTGGACTTCATCCCCCATCCCGTAGTCTGCCAGGAGGCGCGTTTGCAGAGTGGTGGAGAAAGGGGATGTGGCCTCCGAAGACGTCTTAGCAATCACACTGTGTGGGACTTACTGGAGGTAACAAGAGGGGTAGTTGGCCCCCAAGGACATCCTTGGGGGCCAACTACCACTCCTATTACCTCCAGTAAGTTCCACACAGCAGGATTGCTAAGTTCTCATAGCAGGCCACGCCCCCTTTGCCCACCACTCTGCAAACGTGCTCCCTGGCACGCTCTTGGATGGAGATTGAAGTCCCCTTCGCTGCTGGGGGTCCTTTGGGGCCAACTAGCCTACCTCTTCCCTCCAGTAAGCCCCACACAGCGGGATTGCTGTGAGGTGGACACAGGCCTTGCCCCCTTTCTCCACCACTCTGCAAACGTGCCTCCTGGCGCGCTCTTTGTTGGGGGATGAAGTCCCCTTTCCTCCTGAGGGTCCCTGGGGGTCAACTAGCCCTCTTGTTACCTCCAGTAAGCCCCATACAGCTGAATTGCTGGGAGTGCTCAAAGGCCATGCCCCCTTTTTACACCACTCTGCAAACGCGGCTCCTGGTGCACTGCTGCCCGGGGGATAAAGTCCACTTGTGTCCTGAGGTCCTCAGGACACAAGAGGACCTCATCGCCCCACCAGCAGTGTGCCAAGAGGCGCGTTTGCAGAGTGGTGTAAAAAGGGGCGTGGCCTCGGACCACCTCTCAGCAATCCCACTGTTTGGGGCTTACTGGAGGTAAGAGATGGGCTAGTTGGCCCCTAAGGACCATCAGTAGGGTAGGGGACTTCATCCCCCAACATAGAATGCGTCAAGAGACGCGTTTGCAGAGAAGTAGTGAAAGGGGACGGGGCTTCCGCAAGTTGCAGGGCTTCCGTTATTTTTTTTATTTTAGGAAGGGGGGCCGTGTGGCCCCCCTTCCCCTGACCCTTTTGGGCCCCAGGGACCTCATCCCCCAGGGCCTGGCCAGCCTTTCCTTTTTATTTTATTTTGGAGGGGGGCCGCGTGGCCCCCCTCCTGAGGCCACTTATGACCCCAGGGACCCCATCCCCCGGGCCTGGTCAGCTTTGTTTTTTTATTTTTTTTGGAGGGGTGCCACGTGGCCCCCCTCCTCAGGCCAATTATGGGCCCGGGAGCCCCATCCCCCAGGGCCGGCCTTCCTGTTTTTAAAAAAATCAAAAACATTAATTAATTAAAGGGGAGGGGGGGCCGAGTGGCCCCCCTCCCGGGCTACTTCTGGCCTCGGGGACCCAATCACCCGGGGCTGGCCCTCAAATTGGGGACCGTGGGGGAGCCCCAATGCCCCCACAGTCCCAGCCGGCTCCCCGCCTCCTGCGGGAGCCGGCATTGCTTTTGGGCAAGGGGAGCTGGTAACATGCAGCTCCCCTTGCCCAAAAGCAATTCTGCTTTGCTTCTTGGAAGCGAGAGCAGGTTTCCTGCTCTCGCTTCCAAGACGCAAAGCAGGAGTTTGCTATGGCAGGACAGGAGCCGTGCTCCTGCCCTGCCATAGCAAATGGCAATGTCCCGGGGTTGGGCACCCCGGGACATTGCAGGAGCCAGCCCTGGGGGTGGCGTTCCCCAGGGCCATCGAGGGATCCATCAACCTCCCATCATGAAAATAGCCCCGGGGAGGTGGTGGTCCCCGGGGGTCCACAACAGACCCCCGCATTTAAATAAACAGTGCCCCGGGGAGGTGGTGATCCCTGGGGCTTGGGGGGGCCCGTGAGGCCCCAGCACCTTATTTTAATAAAGCCCCGGGGAGGTGGCGTTCCCCGGGGCTTGGGGGGGCCTACGAGGCCCCCGCCCTTATTTTAATAAAGCTCTGGGAGGTGGTGGTCCCCAGGACTTGGGGGTCCCGTGAGGCCCCCACCTATATTTAAATTATGCTCCGGGGAGGTGGAGGTCTCCGGGGCTGCGGGGGGGGGCTGCGTGCCACCGCACATTATGGATAAAGCCCCGGGGAGGTGGCAGTCCCCAGGGCTGTGGGGGCCCCCGCTATATAATTATACATTGACCCCGGGACCTGGCCCACCCGGGGACTTAAGGATAACGAAGCGCTTAAAAAATTATTAGACAAATAGAACTAACTAATGACTTCCTCATGAATAATTATTTTAACATTCCAATTTAAAAAAGAATTTGATAATTTCATTTTGGCATAGCCACAGTAATCCAAAAGCATTATAGAAGCACATGAAGGATTGATGGTGTGTCCATAATTTATGCACATACTCGTCATTGATTGTGATTGCTGGAAGACTATTGCATTATTTACTCTTGACTAGCACTACATTTATAATTATAAAAGCCATATTCCCAATGATTTATAATCTTACTGGATAAATCCACTTTCCAATTGCTATTGAGTCATTGTTAGAGGTTAATCTAGCCTCCATCATTTCAATCTAAAACCAATCTTCAGTTTATAGATCTATTAACTCCATATCCTAAAATGCAATCAAACATATTACATGACTCAAGCTATTAAATCACATTAAATTGGACAATTAGTCACAACTGATTTTTAGAGATTCAACAGATAAAAATTCATATTAACCCCTTCGATGCGCGTGATGAGCTCAGCTCGTCATGCTGCGCTGATAGCGCTAGTGCGCATGACGAGCTCAGCTCGTCACTACCACACCCGCGATCGGAATGTCCAGCATACGAGCGGAATTCCGATCGCGGTCAAGGGGTTAATTTCAATCATAGCCCCTCATTTTGAACCTGTGTAATTGCAAACGATTAATAAACCCACATCATGTGCATATATATTAAAAGTGGAAATAATGTCAAAATTACATATTGGAATGGAGCGCTGAGCATACGTATTAGCATAAACTGATCCAACCGATGACCTATTTGATGTCGGTATCTAATTTCAGAACACTTATAGGAATGTATGGAGATCATATTCATTGATTCAGCCCATTAGGTGATTTGGGATCAAGGTTTAAAATGTATTTATTTTCCAAGTGCCTCAGCATCCGTTCTCGATTACCACCCCTGGCTAGTTTGGGGATTGAGTCAATGACAAAATATTTGATCTG
The DNA here is from genome assembly GCA_963921515.1 of Calotriton arnoldi. NCBI lineage: Eukaryota > Metazoa > Chordata > Amphibia > Caudata > Salamandridae > Calotriton > Calotriton arnoldi. The sequence goes on along the minus strand of CAWUFW010000831.1, from coordinate 3,030,511 downwards.
ATTCAGACTGCTATTATGATGTTCAGCAAAATGGTGTGCAACAGGGTAATTTTGGTCCACGTTTGTGATTGCCCTAAGATGTTGAAGGATTAATTTGTGGACTTGTAGTTTGGTGCTTTCTACATATTTCAAGTTACATTCACACTCCAACACATACACCGCATATTCATTTTTACAGCTGTATATGCCTCTGATTTTTTGAGGTTTGTCATTAAAAGGTGTGGAGTACTCATAGGTGTTCTTACCAACTTTACAGGTCCTACATATACAGCATTTGTATAAGCCATTTCTTGGTTGTAACCAACTATTTTTCTCTACAACTTCCGGGCTACCTTTTACTAAGGCAACACTCATAGAGGGAGCCTTTCTAAATGCAATACATAGGGCTTTGGGCAAGAAAGGTCCTACTACCACATCACCGTGTACTAAATGCCAATGTTTTCTCATAATGGCCCTGATATGGTTTTCTTGTTTGCTGAATCCCACAATCAATCTTATGGTTGGATCTGATGTTTTAGAGCCTCTATTAAATAATAGTTCCTCCCTACGTTTGTGGTTGGCTTTCACTACAGCAGAATCAAGCAGATCTTTTGGTAGCCTCTTTGTACAAATCTATTGACAATCTCAGTTTGCCCTTCAAGTATTGTTGTATTCCGCTTTAGGGGTCCGTATATAGGTTTTCCTGAATCATGTCCTTATATAGGCACAATTCGCCCTGCCCTTATATAGGCGTAGAATCCCTGTCCTTATTTAGGCATTAACCGTGCACTCCAAATACAGGCATGGTCACTGACATCCGTCCACCCTAACGTCACAACGAGTTCTTAGAAACCAGACCCTTAAGCTTCGGGAGTTCCCCTAGCACAGGACTATTGATTTCTCCAAGAACTCATCTATTATGTATGAACCATTATACCTTAAGGGTTCATTCCTGACGTCTTCCTATGTCCGACTTCACGTCAATTCTAACATTCCTCGACACCTACCAGGTATAAATATACCTTCGCTTGCCCAAGCAAGTTAGAGGAGACCTCGACTTCAGAGGAGCCCGTATCCCGGCCTGACGCACTGAGAAGATGCTGTCATTCCTGCACGCAGACGAATCCAGCTTCCAGTGTTCTGACTCCCTTCGCGGGGTGTTAGAGTTCCAAGATCCGGCAGGAGATTCCCACCTCTCTCATTCTCAAGGTATGGAGCTGATTAGATCCTAGAGGGACTCTTGGCATACTAGACTTAACACACTCTTAGTCTGCCATACTAGAGAATACTCCACCTACTTCTACTCTTCCCTACACCTAGTCTAGATTAGGTACACTGGGGTAGAACTAGCTTAGAGACGCATCGTATGAGTACTCGCATTTTTAGCTCATGTTATTTATGTACGTGAATATATGCTAAAAGATAATTCTAGAGCAGTATTATTTATTTCTACTACTCACGCTGTACATTATTTATCTTGCATACTGTCTTGTGATCATAACAGCACATATCTCTTACACGAGAAACAAGACTGTTCAATAAAACCCTTTTTATTGAAACGCCCGTCTTTCCTTTCTGTGTAACTCTGCAGAAACTAAGCATGCACGATTGAATGAGTGAAACTGTTATCTATTGTTTCCACGATTCTGAGATATGTCCCGCTTCTAAAGCGAAACAAAGTTGTCATGTTTTTCGGTTGCCAGAAACTACTCCCTTCTTGTTCTCAAGGAGTTTCTAGGGGCCTCTGAGCTAGCTGGCACAGGTAATTAAGTTTAATATAATCGATAGGGACATACCGACCTTAGTCCTATGTCAAACCTATAGGTTATATTATTCCAATGTGCAGAGCCTATTAGGGAAATAGGAACTACACTACATGGCGCCCAACGGTTTGGTAAGGCAGTAATTTAACGCTAGATACTGAGTAACTCATTCGTGCTTTTCTCAGAGACCGCTACTCACATACTCCATAAGACGTCCGGAGTGGGTAGGGTTAAATATCCGCCATAACTAAATAGGGAAGCACCCTATAAATTAGTTGTTTGGTTTGTTCAACGTTGAAGGATACAGTGTTCCAAAATATTGTGCACCTTATCTTTTTGTTTCTTTGAAACTTGTTCTACATTAAAAAAAAAACAAATGTCCACACGCGGGGACAATGACACCGAGAACGGTGGAGCTGCGGCTGACCCAGTCGTACCAGCTTTTAACTTTACAAGTTTAAATGAAACCGAGGAGGGTGTTATAGACATCCATCCAAACTTAAGAAGAGCCATCACTCTAAAACTTATAAAACATGGCCTACCACCAAGAGGAGGTAGAGCAGTTTTCGTGATAGAGGCACACGAATCCTTTCAGACAGAGGTATTTTATTCATGGGTCATATTTCCTGAATCAAATTCAGTAACAAAACTGTTTCACTTCTACAAAGAAGATGATCCACCAGAGGAATATATTCCTTTCGAGGATATTGAAATTCCACTAACATACCAGGAGCATCAGCTCTGGTTTAAAGGCGCCCTAAAACATCACAGAAACATTACAGTCCAACCACCATTGACACTTCCAAATCAAACTCCCCAACAGGGGAATACATTAAAAATAACACCACAGACTCTATACGCAGTCATGGGGAAAATGCCCACAAAACGTGAGCAAATTCCATTCTGGATAGCTCAAAAATTACTCAAATCGAAGCTGTATTTCCAAATACTAGCCCGTATGAGAAACACAGAATGCTAACCATCTGTTTACCGATGGGGATCACACCACAACTGGAAGACTGCACCACTTGGGGCTCAGTCTTTGCTGCCATCTATACTAAAACACATGGTGTTCCGTCAATTGCGGTAATACCTGATGTCCTGAAACAAATTCAAAACGAATACGGGGCAGAACCTGCTCTAAATTTAGGTATGAAATTACTGAAAAATTTCGACCAGGTCTCAACAATGATATTATCTAATATTAAAGGGAGGCAGCAGCAGTGGCGATCCGCCAACGATTAAGGGAATTCGATGTTACAGAACATCAAGCAGAGCTACCCAGAATAATAGAACAATCTTATGCAGAATTAGGCAGAGATAGTTTGGGTGGAAGACCATTGAAGCCAAAACTATCTGAAAGTCCTGAGAAGGACTCTAATAAACAAACTCCTACATCTTCTAAAAAGAAGTGGGAAACTAATAAACAAAATTCAAATGAGAAACGTTCTCAATCCCGAGGTAGGTCTCCTCAAAAGGAGCCCTCTGAAAGGAGGTATAACCTCAGGAATAGGGATAATTTGAAAAAGCCTGACAGGTATCAAGATACTGATACACGTTCCTCTTGTACCTTTCAGATCTCGTCACAGACATCGGAAAGAAGAGGACGGTCAGAACATAGAGAAGAACGCGTGAAATCGAAAGACGACAAACACGTTCCGAAAAACAAATCAAAACCTCAATTCTCAAAGAAGAAGGTAGCAGGTCTGAAAGTCAGACATGCCGAGGATACTGAGAACACAACTAAAGAACGGAGAATGGGCTGCAGAAGTCACAATAGCCCGCCAGAACCTGAAGGAACTTCTGGAGATAGTGGACTTGAATGAGTACATTACAGTTGAGACTGTAGACACCAGGGTTAGTACTCCACAAAAGTTATATGGAATAACACTCCGGATGGAGGGAGACATACCCAGACAGGTGAAAGCACTCTTTTGGGAAAAACCTTCAAGGGGCTATGACATACTTCTAGCAAAAAAAGACTGGCCACCACAATTTGTCAGGGAGTGCCCACATGGCGAGGACATTATTATGCCTGCGTTCTCTAATCATATTCCAATTCACCTAAAATATACTTATGCCAGGAAATGGGCAGTTGCCCAGGCCCCAGCATTATACAAAAATCATGTAGGATGGGATGAGGACTCACCTCACCATAAAATACATCTAAAAATGAACCTACTGCACAGAGGCAGTATCCAATAAAGCAAGAAGCTAAAAACAGGTCAGGGAGATCGTAGATCAACTTGAATACCAGGGGGTGATTGAAACATGCACCTCTTCAATGAACAATCCTTTGTTTCCTGTCTCCAAACCAGACAATACCTATTGTCTAGTTTTGGATTACAGACACTTAAACACTTGTTCTAAAACATTTGCAGTACAAAATGCACATAGTACAGCATTAATGAATAACATTGTGCGTAAAAAATATAAAACCACATTGGATATCTCAAATGGTTTCTTTTGTCAAAACATAGCACCTGAAAGCAGGTACTTAACAGCTTTCTCAATAATGGGGACCCAGAGTCAATTTTGTCGACTCCCACAAGGGTTAAAGAACAGCCCGGGGTTATTCTCAGCGAGGGTAACGGAGTTACTACAAATTTATGACAATGAGGCATTGTCCTATGTCGATGATATCTATCTGACAGACGATGACCTGGATAAACACTTGAACAGGGTGAGCACCATTATACCGGGCTTCGCCTCTGAGAGCTACAAATTCAACTTTAAAAAATCCAGGATTGCCCATCTCAATGTCCTGTTCCTAGGATACGAGCTTTCAAGTGAAGGCAAGAGCTTGGCAGCCAACCTTTTAGAAAGGTGTGCGCTGCTCCAACCTCCAAAGACGCTGAAAAATTTACAATACATCCTGGGTTTCCTCAATTTTGGAAGAACTTACATTCTAAATTACGCAGAAAGGGTTAAACCTCTCTACGCATTAATCAAACCTGATTTTTCAATCAAAAATTGGACACAAGAACACACAGAAATCTTGCGTTCACTCCAAGCTAACATGTTAGCAACAAATCACTTACAAACACGCGTAAGTCAACGCAATTTAGTGATCCGAATAATTTTGGGTCAATGCGGATTCACCTACTTAACATTTAATGAGGGTGAGAAAGTATCAATTGCATACAAATCACATTTGTATACACAAGCAGAAATGCGCTTCACTTCAACAGAAAAGATACTGACAGCAGTTCAAACCGCTGTAGCAAAAGAAAGAGCTCTAGCCCAAGGGAAACAAATTATTGTCGTAACCCCAGTTCCGGCCTTAGAGGCGGTAACAAAAGCAAGCATTCCAAATGCTAAAGCATTACATCCTAGATGGATACAATGGGTTAATTCTCTTGTTGCAACAGATGTTGAATATGTTTTTGATCCCGATTTAAAAACACAAGCATTCCTGCAATATGAACATGAATGTCCTCTGCCCACTGAGATTCTGCCTCTCGATCAGTACGAATTCATAATTTACACTGACAGATCCGCACAACCCGCAACAGGGAGTAAGCAAGCTTACAGTGCAGCGTGCGCAATCGTTAAAGGTTGCATGCGCGATGGCAAATTCAGACCTATGGTCACAAAAACTCAATCTCTAGGAGATTGCACAGCTCAGCGAGCTGAACTACAAGCATTCAAACTGGCACTTGAAAGTACAGATCGAGAATTCCCCACACTAATAGTGTTCGATTCTTTCTACTGTGTGCAGTCGTATAATGAATATATACAAACTTGGCTTGAAAACGGGTTCAAAGATGCAAAAGGTGGCACAATAAAGCATAAAACGCTTTGGGAACAAGTAGTTCAGTTAAAAAGCGAACTACCAAAGGCTCACGTGATACACACACTGAGTCATCAATGTGATGGCGTTCACGTTGCAGGGAATTCATTGGCTGACGAAGCCGCAAAGGGGGCAGTTCAGACAGTTTCCGTAGCTGCGATCACTCGTTCAAAAACGAAAATAGACAGTGAGATAATGTTGGCTGTCAATGCTACGAGCAAAGGCAGTGGTGCAGCGTTACCAAAAGGTTTCCACTCAAGTACTCTTATGTAATTGATGCGAACAACGTTCCTTTTGCTCGAATCCCTGGAGTGGGGGATAGGGTAATTCCAAACAAGGAACGCAGATTAGGACTAATCCTAGCAGCACACGAAGGGATAGCCTCTGCCCATGCAGGCATTTCGGCAACAGTATCTTTACTAACACAAAGATATTGGTGGCCTGGCATTAGGAAGCAGACCAATAACTATGTTCTGGAATGTGAAATTTGCAAACAGATGAAAGTCTCCACAGTGAAACGTCCTGCGCAGACACCCCTGTTAATTTCAGACAAACCATTAGCTTGTGTTTACCTGGACCACTGCGGTCTCTTGCAAAGGGACGGTAACTATAAATATATCATGGTCACAGTGGATTCTTGCTCTAGGTTCCTATGGATATGGCCTCAGCGCTCGGCTGACGCTCGAACTGTTATAAAAGATTTGCGAGTCTTTATCGGCACATACGCAATAGGCACGCTACATTCTGACCAGGGCCCTGCGTTTAGCTCTCGAGCTTACAAAGACGCCATGGCCAGTCTGGGCGTTGCATTGCGGTACTCCTCTCCGTTTCATCCTGAGGGAAATTCTGTTGTGGAAAAGAAAAACCGGGACATAAAGCAGTCTATAACAGCTAGGGTATTAGGTTCGGGTGATGGGTGGGTCAAACATCTATATGGGGTCCAACGCTCATTAAACAATTTGCCAAGAAGTTCTCTAGGGGGAGTCACTCCATATGAGGTCCTATTTGGGAAGAGAATGTGGGTGCCTGATCTAGAATGCAGTGGCACAGTGGTGGAAAATAAACCCTTTGATATCAAAGATCGTTTGGCTGTTTTACAGGACTTAAACAAATTAAGAACGCAACAAAGCAACGTGTTCCTGAAGCCAATCACCACTGGGGAAAAACCGGCGGTCCCAGCAAGGCCTGTCTGGATTCCAAAAGTTGGGGATCTGGTCAGAGAAAAGATTGCGGACAAGAAGGAATTTGGACCTTCATACAGACAACCAGTACCTGTCCTAGCCGTACACGGAACAAGAACAGTACTTCTGCCGCCCCTTGCTGGAAAAAAGGAGAAAAGATTTGTGTCCATCGACCTCATCAAACCACAGTATGTGGCCAATACTAAATAGTAGACCTCGTGGACTCCGACCTAGTAGCAGACGCACTCCTCTCGCTACTATACAAGAGGTTCAGACTGAAAGACTGATAACCATCGAGAATTCAGCAGTAACAGATGAAGGACTGAGCAACAATGCTATGGAACTCATCCCTCTTGAAACACAAGTAACAGTTCGTCCAAATACACCTGTCTACACCAATGTAACAAGTGATCAACTGGTACCAGCGATTTCTACAAATCGTGATGCAATTCCAACAATTGACAGAACTGCTTCTGGCTACTTCATTAACTTTGATACGTTTTCTGAGGATCCGAGTGAGCCCGAGACGTCGCCAGCATCAAAAACTTTGAAACAGCAAGTACAAGACTTTTACATTTTTTGAAAAAGACTTATCTAGTTTCACCATGGATTGAACTTTGGGTTATTTCTGGAATATTTTTCTTCCTGCTTTGGCTAGCTTTGGTTATGACTATGAGCGTGCTTATAAATGGGAGATACATCCATTTGGACATTGAAAGAAAAGAAGTGAACTTACTTTTGAAACCTCACAAATCATCCCATCGTGAAACAAGAGACTTGTCTGCAGTGAACATCACAGCCGTTCCTATACAGGATGGTATAGTGTGGGACAAAACTGATTTTGATATTTTCGGCCCGACGGAACATTTGAACATTCCACATTTATTTAAAATTTCACTAGGTGATTTTGTTTCATCCAGTACCTTTTCTGATGATTGGGACTTTGAAACTGTGAATAATATAATGTTTGACCTAGAAAAATCTGCTGCTTTTTCTAATAATGAATATTTAGAGGGTTCATCAGACTATGAACAGCTGTATTGCTATAACCACTATGGTCATAATTTTTTGCATAAATCTGCAACACCTAGAAATGTGTTTATGTTTAACCAATGGGAGCATTGTCCTACACCACCAAAAGGTAGTTCAAAAACATTTGCTAAAAAGTTTCCATATTTTTCAGGATACAATACATCTGATCCAGAAACATTTTACTATAAAAATGTAAACAAAACGGGACTGAAAATTAAGTTAACTAATACAAAACAGATTTACTCTGCAACATTTATTGCCCAACTGTCTAAGCAGGGTTTCGACTTATGGAAAGACACAATAGACACAAAATCTGTCTGGGGTACTAAAGATTGGCAAGTGCAGGGGATAGAAGCTTTATTTAGAGCCTGTATCGTCCCTCAGCAAATTATGTTTTTGAATGACACGGTCCAACAAACGTCTTGCCTTGGGTTAGCCAAGATTAAAGACATGAAAAATCCTTCTGTACCAACACCTGCAAGTGATAACAATACACAGGCAGCGGTTACAGTTGACACCATACTAAAATTCAACAGAACAAATCCTGATTGGAGAACATGGTTGATCTGGCCCACAGACACAAACAACTGTCAAGCGAGATTCCTGAATAAAACACAGGGGTTTACTATTCATAGGACAGACCCACGATACGTCCAAAGACAGCATCCGGGGGTAGTAACAACATACAGTGCAGGAAAATTATGCCTCGATTGGCTGCAGAAATCTACACTTAAGGATGTGAAACAACACTTATCTTTACTTAAAGAAGACGCAGACCTTAGGGAATTCTTGCTTGGACCAAGAAAACCGCGTCAAAAACGTCTCATATATGCCGGCATTTATGCTGCTTATAATGAAGCATGGAAGGTGTCACAGATGGAGGCCGCAGAACGTATACGTGAACTTGATCGTATTAATTTAGAGAAAACTCTCTCTGTGGTCGACAATGGGTTAACAACTTTGTCCTCCAGAATTTATTCATTGGACAGTATTGTATCCTCTGCTATCGATATACTGGAACAAGATTTAGCCATGTTACAACAAGGCCAGTCTCAGTTACGTTCTAAATTACTATAGTTTTCAAAATTATGTTTACTAGGTATAGCATCTCTCTTCTGTTTCTTAAGTCAATTTTTATTATTTTTTAGTTATCTAGTAGATTGATTATAGGAGGTTTACTACAATCAGAGTCAGTGCTGAGTCCCCTGGATTACTATTAGTTTACACAACATTGAATAATGAATGTATATATAGACGCAAAATATGACAAAAAAAGTGATAGTATAAAATTTATAGAAAAGTACAATGAGAAAGTACTGAAAATAATACAAAAACAGTAACATGAAGACAGTGACAATGATGCAAAAAGGTAGCAAATAATATAGTACATCAAGTTCAAAATAGATGTCAGAGGACTAACAATGATAGTAAAATGTAATTAATAATAGTATTTTTTTTCAAAAAGCAATTGAACACTGTTTATATTTTCTATATATGTATTATAGCTGTTTTTGTTTAAAAAAATAACATTTCAGATCTGCGGATTTCCCTCGGAACAGTACGGTTTGTCCGGTTTCAACTCTATGGTTTTCGTTCCAATCACTAGATAGCAGCGAACTTGCCTATCCAATCCCCAGATTTGGCAAAATACTAGGGGTGGGCGGAATTTGCGTAGTCGCATTACGCAAAGTTCTGCGAAACGGTAATAAATCTCCGCGAGCTCCGCAGAATTCCGCGAGCACGCGGAATTGCTTGTTCCGCCCGTTCGCAATGCGTTTTTCCTGTTCGGGGACGCTGCTTGCGTGCTCGGGGGGAAATATCTCGCGAACTTGCCCATGCGTTCGCCAATTGGCGCGGTCATCCTGTTTCACTTGTCCCGGCCGCTCGCAATGCATGTTTCCTGTTCGCGAACGCGGATGTCCGATGGCGCGTCCGAATGACGTGTTCGCGATTGCACACTCTCGCAGGATCGCGCGGCCGGATAGGAAAACTCGACGGCGAACGCAGGGATCCCGGTAAGTCGCTCCCGCGTGCGCGACCACACATTTTGAAAGTGCGAACAAGGAAAAAATTCCGCTACGCCGCGGATCGCGGAATTTTCGGCAATTCCGCGATCTCCGCGGAACGCGGAATTGCCAAAATTTCGCAAATTCCTCGAGCGGAGCAGAATTTACCGCCAAGGCCTACAAAATACTAAACAATTATTTTAGACATACACAACCTTTATAATTACATTATAGTATTAGGCTGCACATATTTTAAACTTGTTTTAATGTTTCTTTTTGATTTCCTACTGAAATGAGCTATTTTATTATTACGCAAATCTGAGTATTTGTCTCGGAATCCGCAGACTCGCTCAATAATAAAAACCAAAGCGTTATTTCTATTGGTTCCTCTTGGACCACACCCACATTTTTGAAAAACCACACCCAAAGTAGTCACTTTGATCCTGGTTGTTGATGGACAGATGCAAAGATATTTGATACTTCCACTATGGCAGAGGGAAATCTATCAGCTGCTGCACCTGCACAAGAGGATGAACCACGAGTGGAACAAGAAGATGTTACTTTCACCCGAAAGGAGAGTGATGTCTGGTACTGGTTCATTGTGCCATCTGGAGAAAAGAAGCCGACTACCAGGTTTGTTGAATGCAAGTTGTGTGGGAAGCAGCTTTCAAGAGGTACTATGAAAAAGTACAGTTATGGCACATCATCGATGAGGAAGCAAATCAAAAGCAATAATAATCTCGCACATCTTAAAAAGCTGAAGGAGAAAGCAACATGTTCTACTGATGCAGGAGCATCAATATCTACATTCATCCAACCTCCTGCAAATATCAGCATTCCACCGCCTTGCGGCGAATTTGAAGAAATTGTTATGCATTGTTCTAAATGTCAAGAACTTGTTCTAAAAGAAAATGATGACATTATCACCATGTTGGAAAAGGTGAAGGCACACCATTGTTGATTTTTTTTCTTTATTCTCTTTTGTTTTAAAATCACAAGGACATGTGCTAATGTTACAGTTGTTAAAGACACTGGAAGTTCCTTAAGTTACACAGAAACAGAAGGATGTACCATCACGCAACAATCTATGAACTTTAAATAGTGGTTTTTGAAAGACGTCATTTCAAAGTTTGAGGAGATTATTTTCATGTTGCAGAAACAAGAGACCCTGCTTTGCTAATTTTTCTCCTTTTTACTGTTTGAAAACAGTAGATTCTTTTAAAATGCAACAGTTTTTCATATCATTTCAGTTTTTGCACTCTTACTAATAAATAGTGCATTTATTTGCAAAAATAAAAAAACAACCACTTTTTCCTCAAAGAGCTGTGTCATGTTCTCATTATTGTATGGCTGTATCAATGTTTTAATAAGTGTTTGTGAGGGTGTTAGTGCATGTGTTACTGTATGTATGGGTGTGTTAGTGTATGCATAAATGTTTGCATGGGTGTGTCAGTGTATGTGTCACTGTGTCCTTGTTAATCGTGGGCGGAGAACTCCGCTCCGCCAGCGGAATATGCGGAGATTTGCCTACTCCGCATTCCGCGGAGTAGGCACATCTCCACACACTCCGCGGCGGAGCGGAGTTAACCAGCCCCCGCCTCCACCCCCCCTAGTAAGAATGAAATAAATATACATTAAAGGTAAAATAATAAACACTTACCTTGACTGCGGCTTCCACGGGCTGCCGTCCTCCTCTTCCTCGGCGTTTCATGGTGATCTGTGAATGCGCGCGCGCCCGCGCATGCGCATTTCTTGCGAGAAATGTGCATGCGCGGGCGCACGCGCAGATCACCATGAAACGCCGAGGAAGAGGAGGACGGCAGCCCGGGGACGCCGCAGTCAAGGTAAGTGTTTATTATTTTACCTTTAATGTATATTTATTTCATTCTTACTAGGGGGGGTGGAGGCGGGCGGCGGAGCGGAGCGAAGTTCCACGGAGTTGGTCCCCAACTCCGTGGACCTCCGCGTAGTGCCGCTCCGCCAGCTCCACCCAGGGTTAGTCCTTGTATGTGCAAATATATACATCAGTGTGTGGTTGGCTGTGTCACTGTCTCACTAAGTGAGTGCCCTGGTGTGTCAGTCTATGTCTGTGACTGGATATCTCACTGTTTAAATAAGTGTGTAGATGTGTCAGTGTTTGTCTTACCGCCTCTGTGGATGTGTCACTGCTGAACAATTCTGCATATGTGTGTGTCAGTCTATCTGTCAGTATTTACATTAGTGTGACAGTGTAAGCATCAGTGTGTGTTTGTGTCTATCTCTGAATGAATTAGTGTGTGTATGGGTGTGTTACTTTATGTGTTAGAGTCTGTCTGGATGTGTCAGTATATGAGTAGATGTCTGTGCCTGGCTGTGTCAGTCTGTCAATGAGTGTGTTCATAGGTGTGTCAGTGTATCTATGACTGTGTACCTAACTGTGTTAGTGAATGCGTAGGTGTGGTGTGTACCTGCTTGTGTCAGTGTATCTGTAAGTATATATTTGCATCTGTCACTACATAAATGAGTGTATACCTGGATATGTCAGTGCATTTTTTAGTGTGTCCATGGGCGTGTCAGTGTATATGGTAGTGTATGCCTGTGTCAGTTAGTGTATGCATCAGTGTGTCTATGACAGTGTCAGTGTATGCATCAGTGTGTCAATGGATGTGTCAGTGTATGTATCAAAGTCTGATAGGGTTTTTACGTTTATGCATGACTGAGTGACTGAGTGACTTTGTTAATCCATGACTGTGTGCAGGTGTATTTATTAGTGTGTCCTTGGGTGCCTATGTCTATATATGAGTGAGTTACTATATGAATCAATGAATGCATGAGAGTATACATGACTGTCTTAGTGTATGTATCAGTCAGTACTAGAGTGTGTCAGGGTATGTATAAATGAGTGTGTTAATGTATTACTGAACGGATTAGTGTGTTTATGGGTGTGCCAGTGTATGTATCAGTGAGTTTGTCAATGTTTCAGTGTCTGTATGAGTTAGTGGATACATATGTGAGTGAATGTATTAGTGTGTGGGTGCGTGAGTGCATGCTTCCATGAGTACTTAGGTGTGTTAATATATGCATCAGTGTTCAACTGGGTTCATCAGTGTATACATCAGTGTGTGCCTGGAAAGGCAAAAGTATTACACTTTTCGAATAATACAATCAAAAAGTACTGTAAATACTGCAAAAACAATAAGGTAAAAGGAGTGAAATAATACAGCCACAAAGTACTGGAAATACTACAAAAACAATAAGGTAAAAGGAGTGAGAATGATGGAAAAGAAAGAAAACAATGCAGTAGATAGATTTGAGAAATAGATGACAAAAGAGTGACAATGAGACCAAAATATAAACAACAATAAAAAATGGTATCTATCAAAACAATTAAACACCATTATTATCTTACATATAACTACTATAACGGTTGTAACTCTATATAAATATGAATATCTATGTTATAGCCGTTATAGCTGTATGGAGTGATCTGCAGAAGTGTTTTGTTCTACCTTCTGGAGAGAAGAAAGACACTCTTAGATATGTTGAGTGTAATTTGTGTGGGAAATAGATTTGTAGAAGTTTATATAGGCACTTTTAAAAAAGTAAATTGACGGCATATTGTTGATTAGGAGTATATTAAGAGAAACCACAAACATGAGTGAGTGAGTGAATGCATGAGTGTGTGCATAAGTGTTTCAGTGTATGTATCAGTTAGTCCTAGGATGTGTCAGCGCGTGTATTAATGAGTGTGTGAGTGTTTTACTGAATGGATTGGTGTGTTTGGGGGTATGCCACTGTTTGTATCAGTGAGTCCCAGAGTGTCTCAGTGTGTGTATGAGTAAGTGGATGAATATGTGAGTGAATGGATCAGTGTGTGCCTAGGTGTGTCAGTGTATGCTTCAATGAGTAGTTGGGTGTGTTAGTATATGCATCAGTGTTTAGCTGGGTGCATCTGTGAAAATGTCAGTCTATGCCTACAAAGGAGAAAGTGTTACATTTTTGGAAAAATACATTTCACAAAACTGTAAATACCACAAAAACAATAACATCAAACTAGAAACAATTATGGAAAAGATGCGAAACAACGCAGTAGATAGAATTGAAAAATAGATCACAGATGAGTAACAATCATAGCAAAATACAAACAACAATTATAAATGTATCTCAACCAAACAATTAAACAACATCCATAATTTACATACAACTATTAAAACTCTGTTTAACTATATATACATATATTACAACTATTATAACTCTCTTATAACATATTGAAAACCTTTTAAATGTAACTCAATATTAAAACTAAAACCTTCACTTTCAGTGCTTCATCTTTAACCCCACTTACAAGTTTGTGAAAACCACACCCAAAACAGTCACTTTCATCCTGTGGAACTGTTTTGTTGTGCCCTCAGGAGAGAAAAAACCCACTGCCAATTATGTTGAATGTAACCTCGGTAGGAAACAGCTTTCCAGAGGTATCCTCAATGTGGTAGCACATCAAAAGCAACCATGAACATGAAAATTTAAGAATCCTGACGTGAGAGTATTGTCATCTACTGACAACCAACCTTTTGCAAATATCACCATTGCAACAACTTGTCCAGAGTTTAAATAAATGATTGTTCAGTGTTCTAAATGCTAAGAACTTGTTTTGAAAAAAACCAATGACCTTATCACCATATTGGAGAAGGTAAAGGGACACCGTTGTTAATTCTTTTGTGTTTTTTGTTTGTTTGTTGTAAAAGCAGAAGGACATGTGCTGATCTTATACTTGTTAAAAAATGTGAAGTTCCTAAAGTGACAGAGAAGCAGGAAGATGTACCATCAGCCAACCATGTCTGAAAATTAAAATTTGACCATAATTGAAGATTAAATAGTGGTTGTTGCAAGACATCATTTGAAAATATGAGGACAATATCTTCTTGCTGAAGAAACAGAAGAGCCTCTTTTATTAATTTTTCTCCATTTTTCTTACTATAAAGGTAAACTTATAATTAGGTACCTACATTACTGCAATAAATCATTCCTTGGATTTGTGATAAAAGAGAGAAAACATAAAGATAAGTCAAAGTTATACGGTATACATGTGCAATAGAAATAGTTTTGTTAATGAAGAAACATTTCAGAGCTGCAAATCTCTAAAGCAATTAATATGTATCTAAAACATTTCATTTTTATTCATTTCTTTTTAATTTTTTTGCTGTTCTCAGGTTTCATATTGGTACAGCTTTAAACAATGTACTGTATGAAGTTTCATCGTTGAACAGCGGGTAAAAAATTATCATACGGATTGTAGAAAAAACCCCGGACTTGCACTGTATAACATTGTAAATATATCGTACTATAAATACACTCACTACAAACAGTTAAAAATGCATTTCATTTCTACCTACTCAATTGCTGTTGAGTAAAATCCTCTGCCCAGTATTTAAATGTTGTTATGAAAGAAAAATCGTTCCCCCCCTCTTGGAAGGAGAACATCATAGATCCACTATTTAAGCAAGGAAACCATGACCTACCAGAAAACTATCATCAGATCGCAGTGGGTAAAGTCTTTGCTAAATGCCTACTGACCCAGATTAGCGAATGGGCAGATGTTTATAAAATCATAACTATGAAGCAAACTGAGTTCTGGGCCAAGCATGGAACAATTGATAATATGTGCGCCCTTCAGGTAATAAAGAAAAAATAAGTTAAAGTTAGAGGGGGAAAGGTATATACAGCTTTTATTGACTTCTCCACAGCATTTGATAAATTAGATCGTCCTTTGCTGTGGAGTAAGCTTTTAAATTTGGGTATGCCAGGTACCCTTTTAGAGTTAGTTCACAGCCTCCATACTGATACTTGGTGTAGAATTTTATTGGGTGGAGACATAGGTTTATAGGTTTATTGCAAGCTAACCCTACTGCAAATGCGTTAAAACAAGGCTGCTTGCTTGCCCCCTTGCTCTTCTCCCTATATATTTCAGACCTACCTGATCAGTTGGCCCAAAGTGAGGGCATTGCCCTGATAATTGGGGGAAAGCCAATTGTGTGCCTACTCTACGCAGATGACATAATAATTTTTTATCTAACCCCTAAGGGTTTAAACAGCCATCTGCAGGCCACCAAAAAAAACAATGTATCCAAAAGTAAAATTATGTGTATGCATGGGAGGAATGGGAGGAAGAAGGCGAAATATGGAAACTTTACATGGTCTCTAGGTGGTCAAAAATTAGAAATTGTAAAATCGTATACTTTTTTGGGGAAGATAGTGTGCGGAAATTTAAGCGATAAAGCCAATATAGAAAATAATACGTCTAAAGACACTTCTCAGGCTATATATTTTGACTCCCTTTATAAGGCCACCGGGAGAAGATATTTTACACTTTTACTGGAGGTCTTTCGATTTCTGCCTCCTTGTTGTATGGTACACAGCTGATTAATGTATCAAAATGGGGCTTTTTGAACA
Source organism: Calotriton arnoldi (assembly GCA_963921515.1). NCBI lineage: Eukaryota > Metazoa > Chordata > Amphibia > Caudata > Salamandridae > Calotriton > Calotriton arnoldi. The sequence goes on along the minus strand of CAWUFW010000831.1, from coordinate 3,014,328 downwards.
CAGTGGAAGGTCAAATTCTCAGAAGCTTAACCTCAGTTAATCTGACATTTTCTGTGGCTCCCATTAGGCTATAATTTGGATTGAGAATTACCTGGGCACATGGCTGCGCAGGGGTAGAGCATTGGGCCGTGAGTCTAGCAAAGAGTGACCATGGTACACTCAGGTTTTGGTTGCAAAAATACATTTGAGACGGTCTAAAAGAAAATTCATTGATCTATAGAAATTTTATAATTGAGATAGATTTGTTGCAATTAAACCAGTCCTCGATTTTTACTTTAACGCTGCACCAATTAAAAGCTACTTTGAAGCAGGCTACCTGGTCCTTAAGTTTTCATATGGACAAGAAAGCCTGTACTTTAAAGAAGGGTTACCATTGACTACTGATTCCTGTTTGATAAACAAAGTACAGGCATATATTTCATGGAATCTGCTGCATGGAGTGCACCGTTTTTGGTTACTGTTAAGGCAGGGCATACTCCCTTTAAATCCCCTCCTGGCTAAATGGTACAGTTCATCAGCGATCTGTAACTTGTGCAAAAATGGTCCTCAAGATATTAACCATGTATTATTTATCTGTCCTGCTTTGCTATTATGTTGGCAGAAATGGTTGAGGCCAATCTGTTTACAGTTATCTATCCTCTCAGACTCAGCAGTACTAAAATCACTTTATGATCCTTTATGATCCTCCTAATATTTGGTAATAGAATTTTTAATTTTTTGAAGTGTTTTTTAAAATTATATTAAGGTTCATCAGTCTGTAGTTTGTAGAGGCTGATAGTTTCTTATGTGGGTGATTTTTATATTTTATATATTAGTCATTAGTTTTGTTTGATTGCATTTTTGTGGTATATAAAATAAATTATTCTTCTCTATATATATTTCTTAAACCCCTGCAATGATGGCACGAAAGTCACTCTATAGTTTGCTCTGCTTACCATGCTGCTATTTGTTGGCATTCTTTTTGAACCTTGGATATTGTTTATGATTATCTGATTTCATGATGGGGTGGAATATTTTATAATGTGTAATCAATTATAAATTAAAATCTTATCTTATTTACATGCATGTAATTTTGTGATTTCTTTGGGGTTCCATAATCATAAATAAAATAAACTTGGAACTCAACTGCTATAAATAAACATATAAAAAAAAACATATGACTAGTCCATTTATGAAAATACATGTAACATATATCCAAATGTAAAAGCCCATTTTAAAGACATTATCCTTTGTATAGCGAATGATGTCTTAAAGACTTATAATCCATACAGTACAAACACAGAAAACCTCTTTTTTAAGAGAAATCCTTCTTAGAACTTTGGTTGCAAAAACAAAAGGTATGAATTTGGAAGTTTTAAAGGCAGTTTATGTTTGAATGTCAGGTTACTGTCATTACATTCTGTCCATCCACTTAGGCCCTAATTATGAGTCTGGTGGACCGAGGACCGCCAGACTCGTGGGGGCACGGCGGTGGCGGTCCAGCCTCGTCTGCACAGGAGGTCCGACCGCGCTAATAGGACTTTGGCAGTCGGACCGCCATTGGACAGCCGCAACCTCCAGGGAACCACGTTCCCAGGCGGTCCCGCGGTGGTCTGAGGGCTGCTATATGCTTGGTGGTGCCCTGAGGCACTGCCAAGCATATTACAACTTTCCTCACCACCAGCGGTGTCTTGGTGATTCTTCCTCCATGCAACTGCTGGCGGTGAGGTAAGAAAGGAGGCCCTACAGAGCCCCCTATTGCCCCTGTTCATGGGGTCTATGCAGGGGGGCGCATGTTGTGTCCCCCTGTAGATCTGCACCCCCAGTTTCTGCACAGGAAGGAATGCATGACATGGTGCATTCCTTCGTGTGCAGGAACGTGCACTGCTGGTCCCACAGCGGTGCTGTTTAAGGCTCACAATGAGCCTTTAAACAGGAATGCCGCAGGACCACCACGTTGCCCATCCAGCCAGACCACAAAATGACTTGTAATTTGGTGGGTGGCGGTGAGTTTCGGTGATCCTGGAGTGGGGCAGTTATGTGCTACCTGCAACAGGACTACAGAAACTCGTAATCAGAAGTAATTCGAGTTTTTAGGTACACAGTGTAGTGTCCTGTAGTTATATGTACTCTTTTGTGAAAACTGATAGCTAGTGGTGTGTACATTCTTCCAGAAATTGAAATTTGTCCAGCTTTAAAGTTTAAAATTTTAGTTTCTATGTTCGATCCATCTACTCTACATCATTGAAGCATCAATATAATATATTTACCACTTCTGTGTGTCTGTAATGTAGACATAAAATCAGATCTACAATTTGGGCAGGTCATGTTCTGGTTTGCATTTCTTATCAGGTTGTCAAATGGTACAGTTTTTGAATCCGGTAATGTTTAATAGATGAACCTTTCAGAATGTATATCAGTAGCAGATGTAAAAGAGCATTCCACACAATCATGATTTTCATTTGTAACTTAAATCAAATAAGTCTACAGTATTCACTTGTTCTTCTTCCAAAAGTCCAAGGATAACCATAATAAACTCTTGTGCATCTTGTTGAGAGTTCTGAGAATATTGTACAGATCCACTGATTGCGCCCACTGTATGTTGTATTCCTGAAGCAGAATGTAGTACAGTCCTATCACTATGTAAACTTTGCAGCAAATGATACAGTTCTAAGCAGAACCTGCTGGCTCCTTTATGCTCAATTGCATTTACTAGATATGCCAAATGAAAGGCTACATTCAGAACCACATTAGCATAGCAGTTGATACCTTTTGTATTTTCTAACTGAAACCCTAAAATTTCTTCTTCATTTTGCAGTTTTTTCTTCTTCTCATTCTCATCTTTATCTTTATTTTGCAGAACATCCATTGACAGCTTAGTAAATTTCTGTTTAGGACAGATTGTCTGTTTTTCATAAATGGCATACTGTCCCAAGTGAGGAGCATAAACACTTCTGAACCGATTATACTCACTAACATAACCAGTATCAGCACAAACTTTGTTTTCATCAAAATTAACTAAAAACAAACTGGCCAATGTTCTAACTCATGACAATGCAACGTATGACAAACCTTCTTTGAATACACTACTACCAACATTAATAAAAGCTTCATCTACACTCAAACCCTGAGATTTGTGTACAGTTACAGCATACGCTAGAGAGAATGGGAACTGGTGCCACCTCACATATAAGTCTTTTACAAGCAAAAAACCATACAACGCACTGGCCAATCTGTTTCACATCATCAATCTGATCAAATTTTACACTACATATTCAACTTCATTTCTATTTAGAAAATTCATAAAATCAATCAATTACTTTACCCATTGCTCCATTTACTAAGCTTTCCTCAACAATTAAATTTTGTCGCAAAATTACACTGCAATTTCTACAAACACGTCAACACTTTTCTAATCCAGGAGTCCTAGAAACAGATTTTTCTAAAAAATCCAATTTTGCTTACAGTTTTTCAGTCAACAGTATTGTTCTTCCCTTTGTGCTCCTTTTTGTCAATAGCTGTTTGTTCAAAAATTTCCTTTTTTTCCAGTTTCAGTGATTCTTTATTGAAATTACTGCACTTATGAAGTGTAGGCATTAAACACAGTATTGACTTTCCATCTTCAATTAAATTGAACATGAGCTGTGCTGGTGTTTTCTTACAGGAGAATAGATTTTTGATAAGTTAACTTTGTAAGGTTCTCTTACCTACCTTGTTTAGAACTTCAAATCTAATCTCCTTTAGAATATTTCCATATCCCTCGTCAGATGCTTGACACATATTTTTCAACAGTTCCTTGTATTTGAAATTCAGCCAAATATTTGCATTTCTAATACGTCCTTGTGAATTACGTGTTTGTTTATGGACAGGAGTCTTGAAAACAGTTCTCCTTTTACAAGGGTTAGCTACAGAAGTTCACCAAACACAATTAAATGTCTAACTCCAAAGAGAACATCGTACCCTGTTCTTAAAATTTGTTGCATGCATAGGTGAATAAAAGCAAGCATTACGTTTAAGACCATGCTTACCGCATCAATGATTGAAAGCTTAATTTTCCTCACAACTCTTGCCACCTCATGCCATGCCTCACCAGATAACTTCTGGTATTCCAGTTTATTGTCATGTTCCACAGGTAGCATTAGTAATCAATGTAGAGTAATTCCTTTAATAGTGTGTGCAGCTAATCCTGTTGGTGCTGTCACTACACATGACAAATTTGATTCTGTTGTCCTCTGTAGGTAAGCAGTTAGCATTTTAATTCAAAAGCTTTTCCAAGTCCTAGCTTGACCACTAATATATAACAGAATTAATTTAAAGAAAGAGCAATTGTCTTCTCTTTTACTTCTATATAAATGTCTTTGTGTTCGTTGTTGAGTTGTACAACTAACTGTTCCAGATCTTGCAGTTTCCACCTCATTCACTGCTTTTGCAGCTTCATTTTGAATAATAGGTGCTCCAAGAGGATCTTGACTAAGTGGTGCAGAACTTTGACTGCTTTGAGAACTTTCCCTAGCTACCTCTGCAGAAATTGCTTCTTCTTGTTGAATCTCATCATTTAACATTTGCAAATAATTTTGGAACACTGAATACTGTCTTTCACAGCATTAAATGAATCTTCATAGCAATCATAGTCTTCAAGTAATTCAGATTCTGCACGCCAAGGTTTGAAAAGTTGAAGTGTGCAAATAGAAAAACTCTCTTTTTCTTGAGTTTGGCAACAAAGTTTTCTGTGATGAATGAGATTTCCTTTTGCATGTTTCACTAGACAACCATCACATCCGAGAACAGTAAATTTGCCTTCTATGTTTTCTTTTACATTGGCTTTGTATCTGTAGTACAGAAGAATTTCATATAGGCACATGTTTTCCAAGTGTACACTTATTCTTGGGTAGTATGTATCCAACATGTTTGTTTTTACTATGTCTGTACATTTCAGTTTAAACTCTGCTAGAAACAGAATTTCTTTAACACTCTATTTCATGTACTTGCAAGGCCTAAATTTACCCAAACTATTCCCCTAGACTTAGAGTACAAACTTGCCGAGCTCAACCTATCTAAGCATTCACAAGAACCAATCTCCCAATGTGACAAAATTTTTAAGCTGCTTCTGTACAACATTTTTGTTAGTCTTTTTTCTGCACCAATCTCTTGCCACATCTCTTTAATCTCAGTCTTCTCTGATTTTGTAATGTATGAAGTGACATATCGAGCAACAGCATTAGAGTTGTCTGCAACAAATTGTATGTCCATATTTTCGTTCCACATTTTCAGAATGACTGCGTTGTAATCATTAATGTATTTGGACGCCTCTGTTCTTCTCAGATTGTATGTGTTTTTCGGTGTCTTTCGTGTCACTGTATGTCTCACTGCAGACAAAAAGCTATTCGCTCTTCCTTATGAAATAACAGGTCATGGGAATTTAAAATGACACCTTTAGATCTGTATCTTCTGTGGCAGTATTTACCACATCTATCTGTTTGAAATTACAGAACTTGTTGTCTCAGGCCTTTGTCAGTAGTGTGTTTTGGGAAGGTGCACATCACATACTGTTCTATGAGAGAGAGCACTCACTCATCACTTTCTGTTCCACATTTTGGAGCATCCCTTATCCATAACAGCATGTGAATATGAGGACCACCTCTTGCTTGGTACTCTTTACGCCCCAAAAAATCAATTACTTCACCAAGTGGAGGATTACTTTTGCTACGGATGAAAGACAGCATGGCATGGAATCTGTGATTAAAATATCTGCAAACATTAGCAGGATCCATAGAGCAAAGGTCTCCTGCTGTCTTTACATTAATGTCCTCGATATTTAAATTTGTCTCTCTCAAAAATTCAATGAGATCATCCCATGCGCATTCAGCACAACTAAGTGCAACAAACCAAGTAGGTGCTCCTAGATTTCTCAACGTGCATTTGAGTTCTCCATGACGATGATACCATATTTGTTCCCTGTTGGCATGCCATCAAATTCATTAAGTTCTATTCCAAGTTTTCATCTTTTTCTTGAACTCTATTAACAAATTTCTCTGCAGACAAATTTGAAGATTTGCTTCATAAGAAAGTCCAGACAAATCACTTTCAAACAGAAGATGAAATATATATGGAATGCACTGATGAAATCTTGGATCCTCTAAGTATGTTGAGTGATATTCAGCTGCTGGTATCTGTACAGAGCGGTTGTCATAGCATCCACCTACTCCAGTAGGAAACAGTTGCGGAAAACAACGAGCCTCTAAGCTTTTTCCCCAGACACTTCCTTTTGCTTGCTTCATTTTAAACAATTCAATAGCATAACCGATGACTTCTTTAGAATGCAGACGGTGGAAGGTATAGTGTTTATAAATTTCTTCTGATCTAGATCAATCCACTTTTTCAATCTGTCTGCATGATGGCAAATTTCGTTTTTAGCAACATCAACATTTCTATAGCAAATATTATTTTCAACAAGGTATAATATTGCTTTTTTAACTTAATTACATCTGCTAACTCTTGCCAGAATTTCCTATTCTTTGTTGGAACCCCATTTATAAAATGATAAGTGGTTCTTCTATCTCTCTATCTACTGTATGGGTAAGGGAGAGGGTTTAACAGTCTCTCTATGAGTATGTGAATGGGTGTCACAGTCTGTATAAGTATATGAACTGGAATAAAGGAGGTCTGTATGAGTTTGTAAAAGGGTGTCAGAGTCTGACTATAGGTATGTGAATGTGTGTAAGGGTGTATGTATGAATACGTGAGAGGCTGTGAGAGTATCTCTATAGGTAGTGAATAGTTGTGCCAGTGTCTGTATAGATAAGTGAGAGGGTCTGACAGTCTATGAATGGATATGTGAGAGTATGTGAGGTGCCTTTGTATAGGTATGTTAATGGGTATAAGAGTCTCTACATGGGTATATGAGAGTGTGTAGCAAGGTATGTAAATCTGTGTATGGAGATCTGAATGGGTATAAGGGTATCTACATGAGTATGTGAGAGGATGTAAGAGTCCTTATATAGGTATGTGAGAGAGTGTGAGTGTCTCTGAAAGGGTATGTGAATAGGTATGAGACTGTCTATATCCATAAGTGGATAAGAAAAAAGAAGGTCTCAATACTTATGTGACAAGCTGTGACAGTCTACATAGGAGTATGTAACAGGATGTGATAATCTCTCTATGGATATGTGACAGGATGTCAGAGTCTGTGTATCAGTATGTGAATGCCTATACAGTGTCTATATGGATATCTGAGAAGGTGTAAGAGTGTTTGTGTCAGTATGAGAATAGATGTTATACTGTCTGTATAAGTATGTCAATGGGAATAAAATAATTCTCAATGGGTTTGTGTAAGGGTGTGAGAGCCTGTGTATAGGTATATAAATGGATGTAAGGGTCTCTACATGGGTATGTCAGAGTGTGTGAGAGTCTCTGTATGGCTATGTGAATGGCTGTCACACTCTCTGTATGGCTATGTGAGAGGATGTGAAAGTCTATGTATATGTATGTGACAGGGTGTGTGAATCTCTGTACGGATATGTCAGTGGGTATATAGGGTGTCTACATGGGTATGTGATAGGATTTAAGAGTTACTATATGGGTATGTGAGAAGCTGTGACAGTCTGTATATGGGTATGTAAATGGACATAGGGTGCCTACATGAGTATGTGAGGGGATGTGAGAGTCTCTATATGGGTATGTGAGAGGGTGTGATTGTATGGGTATATAAAGGAGTGTCAGACTGTCTGTATGGGTATGTGGATGGGAATAAAGGAGGTCTGAATGGGTATGTGAGAGGGTGTGGCAGTGTATGCATGGGTATGTGAGAGGGTGTGAGAGTCTCTCTATAGGTATATGAGAGGATGTCAGAGACTCTGTATCAGTATGAGAATGGATATAATTGTGTCTGTTTAAGCATGTGAATGGGAATAAAGGAGGTCTGAATTAGTATGGGAAAGGATGCACACATTAGCTTACTTCAGACTATATAAATTTATGCATCACTGTACCTTTTGATCTGTTACTATATGCATAGTTATATCAATATGTGTAAAAAGTAAATATATTTAACTAAATCTTGCTGTCTTACCATAAGCATCAGTGTGAACCAGCTCATCTTAATCTACATATCTGTGTATATGTTATTGCATAACTGTATACATAATAAAATACCTTAATATCTCACCGCATACATTAGAATTTCACTCCTTGTGTCACTCCATACATTGGTGTATAGCTCTGTTTCTTCACCAGTTTTTATTTATAATTCTTGAGTAAACTTGTCTCAAAAAAGCACAGAAAAACTGAGCAAAAGAAAGGTAAACCCCTCTCATACAATGGCACCCTATTCAACTTTGCTTTCAAGGTGATAGGGACTCCAAACAAATAGAAACAGTGCTTTCATTTTATTTTATTTCCTTACTAATCATACAGCTCTTCTGAATGGTCACATTTCTTAACCCTTTATTTAACTCCTCTAAAGAGAGCCCAATTCGGTAGTGAGTTTGGGTGGGATTTGCGGATTTACAAAGGGATCCGAGGATCTCAGCACAGCCCCCCTTGGTAACCTCCCGAAGAATCCACGGATCCGCTTGGCAAACCAAGATCTTTTTTTAAAATTATTCCCAAGCACTACCACTTACACACCACTTCCTACAAATCCCTCAATTTAGACCCAAACAAATCATATTCACTATTTCTTTTATAAACAATGTCTCCTCACATTGACATTCTAGCCTTTTGTTCTACACTTCCCCCTTACTCCTGTAGCTCTGTTTCCATGGTGACCAACACTGTAACATTCTCTGTTAGCAGTAGGTCAGACGTCTCTACAGCAGCATGCTAGCTTTTCAGGTGTGGTTGAGTGTATACAATTACAAACATACTCCTCGTAACCAAAACACATGTTCTTAATTTAGATTTATTGCACAACCTAGTTTTAATCACTACTTTACTTACACCATCCAATAAAATCTGATGTGTTAAAAGTTAGTTGCTAGAGTCATTTTTATCTGACTTCATTTTCAAACTGCCTCATTCAACTGTAGACTTCTCCTGTGTGCTACTCCTCCATCCTTCAAAATGGTTAGAGTGTAGATGTGGATCATAGCTTTATGTTTTGGGCAAGAGTGTTTGCAAGAAATAGAGGTATTGACAGGGACATAGGTTTGCCTAAGGTGGATGTTAATTGGTTAGCCCAGAGAGGGTTAAAGTGGCATCAATTGCTTCCATTGGTTGAAAGCATTACGGAGAATCAACATCCAGACCTCATGATTGTGCACTGTGGTGGCAATGACCTGAGCACACTGACTGGGGTAAGACTGGAAATCCTAATGAAGAATATCTTTAAACAATAAATGCAACTTTTCCCTCATACTTCCTGTGTGTTTTCTAACAAATGCCAGAGGCAGAAATCGAAGTGGTCTTCTGAATTTTGTCCACAGATAGAGAAATCCAGGAAACATGTTAATAAAACTGTTTCAGCATTCCTCAGGGACAATAACATGGGCTCTGTCTACAATAATAACCTGCACTTCAACATGCATGGACTATACAGGAGAGATGGTGTTCACTTCACAGATGAAGGCAACAGAGGGTTTCTGAACAACTTGAAACTCTGCATTTGCTCATATATGTAGTCATCATACACACACAATGAAAACAACAGCTCTTCTAAGAACCACCCTATGTCCCAAACAGTTGTTATTTTTAACTAAATCCTCTTTTTAAATAAATTTATTGACTCCAGCGACTCCACCGCGGATTTGCAAACCAAAAGCACACATTCAATGCAAAAAAGCACAATTAATATTTCTAGTAAAGGGTTCTGAATGCATATCTCAGTGGGTATAACAGAGTCTAAATGAGTATCATTTTAGGGGCATAAGTGGGTTTGTCAATGGGTGCAACAGTGTCTTTATGGTATATAAATGGGTGTGACAATGTCTGTATAGGAAGGTAAATGGGTGTGACAGTATCACTATCAGTATGTGAGTGGGTGTGACAGTCTGTATGGGATTCTGAATGGGTATAACAGTGTCTGTATGGGTGTGTCAATGGGTGTGACAGTAACTGTTTAGGTTCGTGAATGAGTGTCACAGTGTATGTATGGCTTTATGAATGTGTGTCACAGTGTCTGTAGGGGTTTGCAATTGGGTGTGACAGTGTCTTTATGGGTATCTGAATGGGTGTGACAGTACCTGTATGGGTTTGTTAATGGGTGTGACAGAGTCTCTGTACGTATATGAATGGGTGTGACAGTGTCTGTTTAGTTATGTGAATGAGTGTGACAGTGTCTGTATGGGTTTGTGAATGGGTGTGACAGTGTCTGTATGGGTGTGTGAAAGGGTGTAACAATGTCTCTATCAGTATGTCACTGGGTGTGACAGTGTATATTTGGATAAGTGAGTGAGTGTGACAGTGTCTCTATGGGTTCGTGAATGGGTATGGCAGTGTCTATAAGCATTTCTCAATAGGTGTAACAGTGACTGTATATTTTTGTGAATGGATGTCACAGAGTCTATATAGGTATGTACATGGGTGTCACAGTGTCTCTATGAGTATGTGAATGGGTATGACAGTGTCTGTATGGATTTCTGAATATGTGTAACAATGACTGTCTAGGTTTGTGAATGGGTGTGACAGAGTCTCAATGGGTACATAAATGCGTGTCACAGTGTCTCTATGAGTATGTGAATGGGTGTGACAGAGTCTGTATGGATTTCTGAATGGATGTGACAGTGCCTGCATCGGTATAACAGTGGGTATGGAAGTTTTGTATGGGTATGCAACTGGATCTAACAGTATCTGTATGGGTTATTGAAAAGAAGACAACCACTGGTAGGGAAAGTGGGGCTTCTTTATTCACGTCCAGTAATCACCGTGTCCCCGGCAGCAACTGCCGTAACCGCGCATTCTGTGTTCCATGCAAGGAACGCGCATCATAGAATGCACACGAGGACAGCATAGAGAGATCCCAACACACCCCCTCCCTACACATAAAAACAATCCCAGCACACCCCCTCCCTGCACATAATACAGTTCCCAAACAGTCCCAGCACACCCCTCCCTACACATAATACAGTTCCCAACACACCCACCCTTCACAAAAAACAACAACAGAAACTGACCTCGAAAACAAAGGAGCAAATTAAAATCTAATATAGTCCTGAAATTTGGTGGGAGGAGACCTAGTTCTAGAAAGGTTTTGTCGGGGAACAGTGTCCTTGACAGGTGAAGGATTTCTCGGACCCACTACCCCCGGAGGCAAAGTCATACAAGGAGTGTCTACTCCAAATTTGCTTTTCACAAACTCGACTTTCAACTCAGGCACAACCGAGACAGCACACTTGTTCCAGACTTTCCCATTCTCCAGTACAACAACATGGTCTTTCACTTCTCTGACTTTAACAGGAACAGAAAATCGAGAGGAACCCTTACGAACAAGCACAGGTTTTTAATCCTCACCCAGTCTCCTTGACGCACCGGAGACACCCTGACACGATCAGATGCATACTTAGCCTGAGCAACAGCCCTGACATCCGCCACTCTCCCCAGTTTTTGCAGATCCACCTCCTTCCTTGACATCCAGTCTTTGTTTAACTTAGAACCTGCTACCCTACCTCTAAGCAAGGTGAAAGGAGACATTCCAGTACTAGAGTGGGGAGTAATTCTCATAGCCCACAGCATGTCAGAGATCAATTTCTTCCAGTGCAAACCATTAATGGAGGCCAATTGCAATTGATCTTTGATCACCCGGTTAAGACGTTCGACCAAACCATTACTACAGGGATGATAAAGAGAGGTGAGAATATGTTTGATACCATGCACTTTGAGGAAATTCTGCATCTCAACAGACACCAACTGGGTGCCATTGTCAGTCACCAACTCTTCCGGAAATCCATCCCGAAGAAAAACATCTTTTAAAAATTGATAACAGTGGCAGAATTGATCCCTTCCACAAACCTAACTTCTGGCCATTTGGACATGTAGTCAATTAAAACTAAAGCGCACTTGGGAGAATTACCCAGACCACCAAATGGACCCGCCACATCAAAAGCCAATTTGCACCAGGGTGAGTTCTTAACTGGAATGGAATTGATGGAAGATGGATAGGTCACTTGAGTTTTATCACTCAAAACGCACGCACCGCAATCACGAACACAGTGTTCAATGGACCTATCGACACCCGGCCACCAAAAATCTTCTCTAATCCTCCGCTTCATGGCACGGATGCCCAGATGTCCCTCGTAGGCTAAATCTAAAACCTTCTTGCGTAAGAGCACCGGAACAACTAGTACCCCACCCCTGCGCAGAATCCCGTCGACAAGAGACAACTCATCACCAATCCTCTTAAATGGAACTAGTTGAGAAGGAAGAACAGAATTATTGGGCCAGCCATGAGTTACAAAATCCATCACTTTGCTGATCTCATCATCATCAGATAGAGCTAGCTTCCATTCAACTTCGGACAATGCAGCACCAGTATCAGCTATTGTACTAACAGCACACACCATTTCCAAATGCTCACCCTCAGGTTCACGAACATTCTCAGCTAGGAGGTAACCTAGATAGGCAATCAGCTACACTATTTTTTACACCCGCTACATACTCTAAGCGATAATTAAATTCATTCAGTCTATACTGCCATTTGGCAATACGAGGAGTGGCCCTTCCCCACCCTTGGTAGTAAAAAGATCCACCAAAGGTTTGTGGTCAGTCCTGAGGACAAAATCATTGCCCCACAAAAAATTGCGAAAATATTGTACACCCCACCATAGGGCCAATGCTTCCTTTTCAATTGTAGAATAAGTCCCCTCAGCACCCCGGAGTGTTCTAGAGGCAAAAGCGATGATTTCCTCCCTATTGTCGGATCTTTTCTGCATGAGAATAGCCCCAAGACCCACATTGCTAGCATCAGTGGTAACAATGCAGTGATCATTAATGTTGAACAATTTGAGTGGGTGTGCCTGAACAATTGCTTCTTTCAACAACTTGAAATCGCATGCACACTGGTCTGACCATACATACTTTGCATTTTTTTTAAGCAAACCACGCAAACACACAGTCCTGTCAGAAAAATTGGCCACAAATTTGGCGTAATACTCAACTAGTCCGAGAAAAGAACGCAGCTGATCTTTACACTGCGGTTCAGGTGCATTTTGGATGGCATCCAGGAGCTTAATTTTGGGTTCTACTCCCCTTGCAGAAATATGGTGCCCCAGATAATCTACACCCTCTTGAAGGAATTTGCATTTGTCTTTCCTCAATGTTAACCCGCTAGATTTAACAATCTCCAATACCTGCTTGACTCTGGCATTGTGCTCAAGAACAGTTTTTCCATGAATCAATATGTCGTCTTGGAAAAACACGACCCCCGCAGTGTTCTTAAACAGGTTCCCCATAAGACGCTGAAACACTGCGGAAGCCGACGCCAAACCAAACGGCATACGTAAATAACGGAACGCACCGTCAGGAGTCACAAATGACGTGAGGTGTCTTGAGTCTTTGCTCAATTCGATTTGATGGTAAGCAGAAGATATGTCGAGTGAAGAGAAATATTTCGCACCCTCCAAAGTTGACAACATCTCATTAATGTTGGGCAAGGGTTGGCGGTCCACCCATATACAAGAATTAAGGTCGCGCAAGTCCACACACATTCTAAGGGATTTATCCGCCTTGCGCGCCAAAACAATGGGTGACAACCATTCAGACCCTTCAATCGACTCAATTACTCCCATGGTACATAACCGCTCTAATTCTTGTCTAAGTTCACTACGCATGCTGAGTGGTACTTTGCGCACTTTGTGTGCAACAGCCTTCACACCCTCCTTAAGAATAATGCGATGTTGAAATCCCTTGAGCTTGCCTAATTTGCCACTAAAAATTTCAGGATAACATTGAATCCAATCATTCTGCGATGACAACTCCGTTATAATTGTGTGCACTGGGAAACATCAGGAAGACAGGAATAATATTGTTTGGCTTCATGTTTGGATAAGACCATATCAGGATGATTGGGATCAAGGATGATCCCGAGCTCACCTTGTTCCTCCCATCCCAACAAATTTGCACCTTCTTTCACTACAAATACAGTACCACGTGCAAAATCCCCTTTAAATTCCAAGTTGCCTAAAAATTTACCTAAAACCTCAACTCTTTTACCACCATAAGCAAAGATCTTTATGCTGGATTGGACAACAGGAATATCGCCCAAACTTCCAAAATCTTTGACATTAATGAGGGTAAAAGGAGAACCAGAATCGGCAAGAAACTTCATGTTTATGCCGTTCAATTTTATGGTACATGCAGGAGATTTTCTTCTATGAGGCTCTGTAATGGAAGCAATTTCTACAACACCATCTGATTGAA